>JBBDGP010001072.1:2772500-3225000 GCA_037952835.1 Lithobates septentrionalis
GAGATATTTCCAGTACCTACAGGTAAGCCTTACTATAGGCTTACCTGTAGCTAAAAGTGGTCTGTAAGGTTTTACAACCACTTTAACCACTTGCTGATCAGCTCACATACATATACGTCAGCAAAGTGGTTTGTTCCTGCGAAACGCCATACGTAGGCTCCTTTAAGAGTCATAGTGCGTGCCTGCTGCACGGCGGGGGACCTAATGCGTGTGGGGCGGCGGGCGCGATCGCCGACAGCCACCCGCCATCATGGGCATGTAAACGCACAGATCCTCTTTCTGACAGGAGAGAAGAGACAGATCTGCTGTTTGTAGTAATTACAAACAGCAATATGTCTCCTCCAGTCAGTCCCATCCCCCCACAGTTAGAAACACACATGAGGGAGCACATTTAACCCCTTGATCGCCCCCTAGTGTTAACCCCTTCCCTGCCAGTGACATTTACACAGTGCATTTTTATAGCTCTGATCGCTGTATAAATGTCAATGGTCCCAAAAAAATGTCTGATCGGTCCGCCTCAATGTCACAGTCCAGCTAAAAAATTGCAGATCACTGCCACTAGCAAAAAAATAATAAAAATGCCATAAATCTATGCCCTATTTTGTAGACGCTATAACTTTTGCGCAAACCAATCAATATTCGCTTATTGCAATTTTTATTTATTTTTTACCAAAAATATGTATAAAAAAGTGTAAACATTTTATTTATTTTTTTTGTTTATAGCACAAAAAATAAAAACTGCAGAAGTGATCAAATACCACCAAAAGAAAGCTCTATTTGTGTTACTACAATCCCCTCTGTTATAATAAATGCTGTGCCCCACTGTATGTCGGATTTTTAAAGAAAACACAAATACCTTATTTTATTGCTCTGCTCGGCAGTCACGTGACCAGCCGTATCTCTCCTCCTCTCGGCTGACGTTAGCGGGGGTTTCTCGGCTCTGTCCGGTTTGTCAGGCCAGGAGAGAGATGGCCGGTCACATAATCACTGATCTGCGCTATTAAATAAGGTATTGGCTGATTTTTTAAGAAAACGCATACTGTGGGGCACAGCATTTATTATAACAGATGGGTTTGTAGTAACAACAATAAGTGAATTGACAATCACTTTAATTAGCATCAAACAGCTCTATCTAGGAGCCCCCTCCTAGATAGAGGGGGCTCTCGGAGCCTGGGTTCCTGTCCAGCACCTTGGGCACACCCTAAAAAAACTTGCAGGCACAAGCTCAGGCAAAAGACCCTATAAAAAAAAATGTTCCCAATATGTTATAAGCTAATCCAGCCCATTGATGACAAACTTCTCTGGGACTGGCCAGCTCACATCCAAACAGATTTGGCCCTTCTTACACTTCTGACAGAGTCTGGAAAAAAATGTAAGATGGCAAACTCCAGAGCACAGCACTTTGCCAGAGACTTTTATAAAGCAGCAAAGCTAAAAGAGTTTATTGAAAGCAAGCCTTAGGGGGCTGCTGGTGTGGGCTAGGGGTGCATCATGCTGATCGCGCCTTTTTCTTCACAGAATTTTGACAAGTGATGTTTTTAGTACATTTCTGTTTACGTAGTATTGCGATGTGGTGGTTTGCATTGCAATCTGCTGCGCTGAAAAAAGTATTGCACGACTTTTTTTCAGCGTGCTCCACAGCAACTCTAATGTGAACTGTCGTCATAATAAACAAGGCACTTTGCCTTGTATTCTGGTGGGACTGCACTGTGCAACTAGTGAGTCCTAGGAACGCTTCCCTATATCACTATAATTACCAATATTAGAGCAAGAATTCTTATCAGACCTCTGTTTCTGATATTTATTAGATCACTAAAAATGATACAGTAAGAGGACCTCTACGCTATTAAAGGTGACAAAATGGGAAATTGCAGCAAAATCTAATGGTGGTCACAAATCAACCAATAACTGTAGTAAATAAACAAAATGATTTCGCGCAAAACCATAAACAGTGACTAAGTGAAATACCCACTGAGAGGTTATAAATGAACACACCAATAATAGTGAAACATCAATGTGCTAAATGACTAAAGATGAATTATGATAAAGAAAAAGGTGTGTAAAAACAAACCTATGGGAATATATATACTCAGGGTGGTAATACACAACAATTATAGTGTTAAATTAAATTGTGTAAAAAACATTAAATTAATATGTAAAAATATATAGATATAACGTAAAATAAAAATAGGATGAAGTCCAAAAAATAAGTGTGTAGAACAGTTCACGGATCTTCACAATAGATGAAACCGGATTTGGAGTGTAGACAGTGGTACAGTAACATCTGTTCAGTATGCTCACAGAGCCCTTGCCTTAAAAGGCATGGGTACATGCCATAATATCGATGGTAGTTGGAGTTAGTCTCAAACCATCAGATCCATCCGGAACGTGGATAACTAATGTGGTATCGGATCAGACTCGCATGGTAGTTGGTTGCAGTCTTAGACCATCAAATCCATCCGGAAAGTAGATGACGAGTGTGGGGCCAGATCAGGCTCACAGCGACGTTCGGATGGGCATACAGAAAAAATAAATAAAAAGGGGCCTCCAATCGTGTATTAACGTTAAAAAAGCCACGTTTAATAGAAATCGATAAAAGCAAACTGCTGTTGCAGGGCAGTTTAAGCACAACAAGCATATAACGGCATAACGCCGCCACATATTGCATCACTTCCGGTCTGCAACAAAAAACAACCGGATCAACAGGTGATGACTTCCGGTTCTGTCTAGTGCGTCAATTCTACGCGTTGCGTCACATCCCTCGTGACTTCCTCAGGGAATCCGATTGGACGAGCAATCAGTTCCTTTATACTAGTTACACAGGAAATGATAGCGGAGCCATTCTGGTGGAGACTGAGGGCTAAATTATGTGTTCTTCCGTGGCAGTCAAGTGAAAGTGTATACAGCGCTTTACACACAGTGAAACTGGGGTGATGACTCAATACTTATAATATTAAAATTAATTCAGATAAACAACATTACAATTAGTACCGCAACAAGACAAAAAAAAGGGGATGATGTAATTAAAAAGACTGTCCCGCTGCTGTCATCTTGTGGCAATTTCAGGGGACTACATCCAGTGGACGGCACCAGTGATTCACTCATTGCTGCCATCTTGTGGCAGTTTAGAGGAAATGTATCCAATGGCTGACAATGTGTAATAAATGCCACAATTGACTAAATATGGTCAGCAAACATTTTTTTTAAGAAACCAATGAGACGTTACCAATTTGGGGAGGTTTTTTTATATATAAAACTTAAGTCTAAAAAAATTTAAAAAAATATTGGTGGAAAAAAATAATACACACCGGAAGATCAATAAAAGGTTCACCAAAAAAATGAAACATTAATGGTCGCTATTTAACCCGTTAGGTGCAAGTGTATTCATTTTATAAACCCATTGGGATTCATTTTGACTAATACTCCTGATTTTGTGGTCACCCTCCAAGATTTATGGTATCTGTCTATACCCCAAAAGGTCAATTCAGCCGGGTCACTGGTATGGACTGCAGCGAAATGTGTTTCTTTTTGAGTATTTTTTCTGTATTTATACTGGACATTAAAATCAAGGACAAGGGCTGGTGCATCGGGTGTTGATTGTATTTTCTTATTGACATGGATCATTTGACGTCTATCCATAGATTGTACCGATTGAATTTGTCTATTGACAAATTCTGGGGGTATATCCTTTCGCAATGAATCTTTTGCCAATTAGATCAGCCTGAGTTTTAAAGTCCGAGTCCTTGGTACAATTACGTCTGACTAACTGACCTTTTGGAATGTTAAACAACCAAGGCTTGTGGTGACAGCTGGTGATCGGTAAATAACTACTTCTCGCAACCTCTTTAAAATGTGTTTTAGTAATCAATTTGTCGTTTTCAATACTAATTTCTAGGTCGAGAAATTGTATTTGCTTCTCCTCAATTTTCCAGGTCAAAACTGTTTCTGTCATTATGATTCAAATTGGATAGGAATTTTTCCAGTGATTCTTTATTACCATTCCATATAATTAAAATATCATCAATGAATCTTTTGAAAAATGCTAGTTCACAAGGTGTATTTTTATATACTGCTTCTTCTTCCCATTGGGCCATATACGCGTTGGCAACGCTAGGGGCAAATTTTGCTCCCATAGCGATTCCAGTGGTCTGTTTATAAAAATTCCGGTCGTGCCAGAAATAATTATTTTTAAGAGAAAATTCTATGCATTTAATGAGGAACTTCCTCTGCATGCATTTTAAATTGCTGGATTTCCTCAAAACCCACTTAGTGGCCTCACATGCTTGATGGTGTTTGATGATTGTGTACAGGGATGACACATCAGCTGTTGCCAATAAAGTTCTTCCTTCCAGGACAGTTGGTGATTCCAGTAATTGTAGGACATGTTTAGTGTCTTTAAGGTATTCTGTTGTAAGTTGAACAGCAGGTTGAATGAAACTGTCAATATACTGACCTATTCTTGATATTAAAGAGTTGATCCCATTGACAATGGGTCTCCCTGGTGGATTTTCTCTATTTTTGTGTATTTTAGGGATGGTATAAATCACTGGGATTCTACACGACTCTGGGATAGGATATCTAGCCTCTTTGGTGTTCAATATGTTTTTCTTCACTCCTAAATGTACAATTTGCTCCAATCCTCGTTTAACTTGCATTGTGGGGTTTCCCAATAGTTTGGTATATGTAGTGGAGTCTTGGAGTTGTTGTTCAATTTCACTTAAATAATTTTGTTTAGTTTGAGCACCATTCCTCCCCCTTTTTATCAGCTGGTCTAATTACTAAATCTTTTCTAGCGACTAGTGATCCTATACCTTTTTTGATATGGATGGGGTCCATGACTTTCTTAATCTTAAGTTCATCCAAATCTTGTAAAACCAAATTCTTAAAGACTTTGATATGTTGGTTATCGTGAACCTGAGGATTAAATAGGGATTTATTACGTAAAGAACTATGTTGTATCGTACTTCTATCTGATGGTATGATGGTATCCCTAGTTTGGGGATTGCTCAAGATGGCTTTCTTGATATTAATTTTCCTTACGTATTTACGTATTCTAATGTAAGTATCAAATTTGTTTAAAATCTGTGTTGGGGCATATTTGAGGCCCTTATCTAAACCAGCTAACTCCTCAATACTTAACACTTGCCCACTAAGGTTAAAAATGCCTTCGCTAACTATTTGTGCTTTCTTTTGGAGTCTCTTTCCCGCTCTGCATCCCCTCTTGGTTCTGGTGTTCTTCTTTGGTGTTCTTGTTGACGCCTCTTTGGCAAGTACTTCGGTTCTTGTTGATGTCTCCTTGGGGAATGATGTGTATGCTCTTGACTCCTTCTCGGGGAAAGGTCCCTCCGACCTCGATCTAAAAAAATCTCCCTTCTGTCTATCTTGATAGTAGGGTTAGTGATGGTAGGAATTATATTCCGTGTGATGTCTCAGTGGTTCGAACCTATTATACGTGTGTATCAGGCTTCTCTCCCATCTTTCTTGTGGGTGACTGTAAATGGGTTCTCTCGTATCTCTTTGATAGCCTTCATTATGAGGTCTATCTTGTTGAGGTCTTTCATAGTACTGGCCATCATTATACGGTCTATCATATTGAGGTCTGGAATAGTGACCTTCATTAGGATAAGGTTTCTTGAATGTTTTTTTGAAAGGTTTTTTTTCTAATATTCCTAGGGGTCTGGTACCAGTTATTTTGATGTCCTTGATGGTCTTGATTTCTTCTCGATGTATGGTAATCTTCTCTTATCCATCCACTTGGTGGTGGAGGGTGTTGGAGGGAAGTGCTAGCCACCGGTTCCTCAATTCTTACTTCTCGTTCAGGTGTAGAGTACGCTGAAGTTAACACTGGTTCTTCTAACTTACTTTGCCATTTGAAAACTTGATCCGCCTTGTAGTCCGAAGTGTCTCTTTGATACTTTTTAATTTTTCTTTGTTGTACCTCTAAATCTTTAGCCATCAGATCTTTGCTCATTTGATTGGCTAATTTACCAAACTCGGTGGAGGACTTATGAGGTTCTAGTTTGAGTTTTAGCTCTTCTATCTGCTGGTCTATATACTGCATTTTTCTCAGTTTTTTCTTTCCAAGAGAAATTCTAAACCTTCTATACTTTTACTATTAAACTCATACCACTCATCGATGGACTCTTTGTCCATAAGTCCATTGTTGGGTGGCAATTCCCATCTAAGCCTTCTGGGTACTATATTTTCTCTAAGATAAACACACTTATTTTTTGCAAATTATAAGATGATCAGTGTATCCACACAATTCCACCACAGTGATTGTTCGTCCTCAAAAGGAGTGCACACCACCACCAGAAAAATTGCGCGCTCACCTCCCAGATGAGTCAAAACTCCCATCCCATCTATCATCTCCCATCTCCTCTACTGAGGAAGGCCTGTGATTGGCCGATACGCGTCTAGAAGGGAGGAGCTAATAGTCACGTCCAGCCAAGCACTGTGCATGTGGACACGGTGGTGCTATTCTGGAGGTTTTTATGTGATTTTAAAAGTTTTTATCTTGTAAGTGCAACTTGTCTGTTTGGGGGCTTTGAATAAATTTGTATACGGAGAACACTATGGTCTCTATACTTATTATTTACATGTCCTGAACTCATGGAATCTTGAGCCAAGCTGGGAGATGATCCGCTCCTTTTGGATATTAATGATCTGAGTTACCATTAAGAAAAGAGTCATTTGGATTACCCACCATTGATTGGGAAGAGGAAGTGAGAGCAAAGAGCTCGTGGGGAGATCCGCATATGAGTTTTGACTCATCTGGGAGGTGAGCGCGCATTTTTACTGGTGGTGGTGTGCACTCCTTTTGAGGACGAACAATCACTGTGGTGGAATTGTGTGGATACACTGATCACAAGAAGAGTTTTTCATGTTTTTATTTCTTCATTTTTTCATTTTATGGACTATTCATTTATATGTAGGATTTATTTACTTTAGAGATTTGCACTTTATATTCGTAATTTTACACATAGCTCTACATTTATTTACTATACACTTATTTTTTGGACTTCATCCTATTTTTATTTTTCCTTTCACGTTATATTTATATATTTTTACATATCAATTTAATATTTTTTACATGATTTAATTTAACACTATATTGTTGTGTATTACCACCCTGAGTATATATATTCCCATAGGTTTGTTTTTACACACCTTTTTCTTTATCATTCATCTTTAGTCATTTAGCACATTGATGTTTCACTATTATTGGTGTGTTCATTTATAACCTCTCAGTGAGTATTTCACTTAGTCACTGTTTATGGTTTTGCGCAAAATCATTTTGTTTATTCACTAAAGTTATTAGATCACCTATAGGTTTATTCTTTCTGCTCAAGAGCATAAAAGAACAAACCCATGTTTTACCTGTTTAACATTTAAAGTGAATTGGTGGTACATTAGTGGGCCCACCTACCAGTGCTGCTGCTGCTAGGAATAAGTATTAACAAAGCGCCTTACAATTTTTCACTAAGATCATAGTCTGTGGATGCCAGCTTGCATAAATGTAGGTGTAGGTAAACCCTAACAAAATACTTGGCTTATTTTTACTATTTTCTTCTAAATCTGTTCAATATTTTTTGCCAAAAAAAAACATACTTGTTAACCGCTCAAGACTTCTGGCAGTATTTTAACAGAGCAGCAGCAAGCACAAGAATTTATCAGTAAGCATTGCTTCCAGTTCTCCTTGTACTACACAACACCACCCCCTATGTTATGGAGAGAAGAGGGGGAGGTGTTTATGTAGTCCTGATAAAACTTCCTGTCCGAGTGACAACAACGAATGCGCTTAATCACCCTAGAACAGGAAGTGTGAAGTGTACTACTGGCAGGATCCCCTGGTGAAAACAGGAAAACCCTGAAGAACGCAGCCATCCAATTGAAGGATTGGTCTGCTGCAAAATGCCCCCCTTTTTATTTTATTTTTTGCCCCCAACCCCTTTGGTTTAGCTACACTGTAACATACTGTATGTAGTGAATTAGACGTCCAAAAGAATTTAACCTATGATTTTGTATAGCTGTTCTTCTATTATCTAGATGTTTTACCAATTTTAATTTGTTTCTTTGTTTAGCTACTCTTTTATTAGATTGCTTGAAGTTTGTGTGCCAATGCCGAAAATCTATATCAAACAGCATACTCCTTCAAAAGTTTTCCTTCTACAAGATTTAAAAGACTTTTCTCAAAAGTAAGTATGTTTTTCTCCTGAACTCGTACAATTTCATTCCCGCATGTCAGGCCCGACTTAGGAGCAATTTCAGAGACATCTGTAGGGGTTTCTGCACAGATGTCAATGGAAATCGCCAAAAGTAGTACAGAAGCTACTTTTGGGAATCGGTGCGGCGCCGTCAATGCGGCATCGCACTGATTGGGACGTGTAGTTGCTGCCAATTTGACAAATCATCAATGTGAACCAGGGCTAAAAAAGTGTTTGCTGTGGAACTTCTGTGGAATGTCATAGAAGCACAGTTTCAGAAAAGCAAAACTTTGAGATGCCCTAGTTTTAACCCTTAAGGTAGTTAACTTGGGAACTAATTGGCATCATGTTTTTATTACTATATTAAGATGTAGCATATACTGTAGCGCTTAAAGTAAATTTTTCTCAAATCGCCTTTCAGGACAACCTTGGAGAGAGCGTAGCTCCACCTTCTTCACAGGAAACACATGCAGCCTTTAAATCCCGCCTCTTCCACCATGGCCTCAGTTATTGTGTTTCCTCTGCCATGGTGGAAGCATGTGCCTGGAAACAGGGAGCTGTGCTCTCTCCAAGGTCAGAGAGTGCTAACTTACCTTTTGTTATTTCAGCGACCATCCCAGCACCCCCCCCCCCCCAGGGGCAGGGCGAGTTCCGGAGTCCCCGGTCTCTCCATCTCAGGGGAGTTTTGGGCCCTCAGGGTGCGGTGTCTGTGTGCCCAGAGTCCGCTTTTGCAAAGGCTCCTAGAGATGGCTCTGGTGGTCGGGTGGGGGCCGCTGCTGGTCAGCGGCGTGTCCCGCATCTCGGTTCTGGGTCCCGGCCAGCGAGTGCGTCATGTCCGGTGACGAGGCCTCCTGAGGGGGCATGGCACTTGTGGTTCAAAGCGCCTGAAACGTAGATACCAGGGGGCGGGTCCATAGACCGGCGCTTCCGCTTCCAGCCCTCGCTGATGACGCGGGGACTGGGAAAATTTAAAAACCTGTTTTTTTGTCATTGCTGCTGCTTTTTTCTGCAAGATGGATGAGAGACAGACAGCCATGGTGGATGCAGGCGCCCCTAGCACTGGTCAAGCCCAGGTAAGAGGTACAGTGGTGCCTTATTATTCTGATCCGTATGGATTTTTGTGGTATGTTTCCTCCCTGAGGGGAGCCTGTAACTGCATGGTCAGAGGTTACTTCACTTGGACCCTGCAGCGTGGACTGGGTGCCTTACTGCTAACACTGCTTGGGGTTTTCTGTTTTCCCTTCGGCTTGGTGGTGGTTTTGATATACACTAGTGGTAATTGTTTTTAGAGACACTAGGTTTAGTTAAAAAAAATTTCTCGTTACAAGGAAAAACGTTAGGAAAAATTAAGCATGTAAATCCACCAATTCAAAGGAAATGTCCTCCTTGCAAGAACCCCCCTTAGAGATTCATGGCAAAAGGCGATGTGCAGATCCTGTATTAAGGACCTGGTGGAGGAAGAAACGTCCCAGCAGTACAAGGACTTGGCGAGTTTGTAAGTTCCCTTACAGAAGAGAATGAGTTCTGTCAGGTCCATATTGGTACAGAACCCAGCAGCTCAGGTTGAGCCCTAGAATCCACTACCTAGTCCAAGAGCATCCTCATTCAAGTTATTGGAGGCTGAGGACTCAGGTGATGAAGGGGGAAGTACTCTTCTCTCACTCAGGGACTCAGATGAGGAGGAAGTGGAAGACGATAGCAGAGCCTCCTGGTACAAGTTATCTTTGGAGGTGGTGGATGACCTACTAAGGGCAATCTACACTACCCTCGAAATTCAGGAGGAAAAGGTACAACTGTCAGTAAACGACAAAATGTACCAGGGTCTGGATGAAACTAAACACAGAGTGTTTCCAGTTCATAGGGTTCTATCAGAGTCAGTCAAGAAAGAATGGAAGGACCCCGAGAGAGGCCCTTTTTTCTCCAAGACCCTTAGGAGAAGATTCCCTTCGAAGATAAGGAGTCCGAGGTTTGGATTAAGAAACCACGGGTAGATGCCGCTTTCTCGCAGATTTCCAGACTCAGACCTTGCATTTGAGGACATAGGGGTGCTGAAGGACCCGATGGATAAGAAGGCAGACTCCCTCCTTAAAAAAATTTTGGGATTCAATGTCAGTAAGCCTCAAACCTGCTATGGCTTCCACGGTTTGGCAAGGAACCTGGAATGCTAGGTGGAGAAGCTGAAAAGCCACGTTGAAGTGGGCACACCGCAGAAAGATCTGCAAGTCTTTTCCTTTAATGTTAAAAGCAGTTAAGTATATGGCTGATGCATCTGCTGAATCGGTCAAATTGGCAGCAAGGTCATCGGCACTGGTGAACTCAGCCAGACATGCGGTCTGGCTGAAAACTTGGTCTGGTGACACAGCTTTGAAAGGTTAACCACTTACTGACCGGCCACTTACTTTGAAGATGGATATCTCAGTAACGGCAGCAGCTGCTGCCGCAACCGAGGTATCCATCTTTAGGGCCGTCGGTTCTGTACACGATAATGGTGGTCTCAGCGGCAGGTTCGCCGCGTGATCACCGTTATCAGCGGCGTCAGAGGTGCCACCCCCCCCTCCCGCCGCTCTCCCGTGCCCTCCGCCGCTTACCGGAGCCGTCGGTAGCGGCGGAGGCGATCGGGTCCTTTCACTTCCTCAGTATGGAGACGAGTGAGGCCAAGATGGCCCCCACACGTCTCCATGCCATAGGTCAGCGGAAGCGACGTCATTACGTCAGCTCCGCTCATTTGGTCTTAAAGGCACAATTTTGTTTGTGTCATTTTTTCAAACGACTTTTTTTTTTTTTTGCATTAAAGTCCAAATATGAGATCTGAGGACTTTTTGACCCCAGATCTCATATTTAAGAGGACCTGTCATGCTTTTTTTTCTATTACAAGGGATGTTTACATTCCTTGTAATTGGAATAAAAGTGAAACAAATTTTTATTTTTTTTAAAAAAACAGTGAAAAAATAAATAAAATAAAGTAAAATAAATAAGAAAAAAAAAATTTAAAGCGCCCTGTCCCGACGAGCTCGCGCGCAGAAGCGAATGCATACGTGAGTAGCGCCCGCATATGAAAACTGTGGTCAAACCACACATGTGAGGTGTCACCGTGACCGGTAGAGGGAGAGCAATAATTCTAGCCCTAGATCTCCTCTGTAACACAAAACATGCAACCTGTAGAATTTTTTAAACGTTGCCAATGGAGATTTTTAAGGGTAAAAGTTTGACGCCATTCCACGAGCGGGTGCAATTTTGAAGCGTGACATGTTGGGTATCGATTTACTTGGCGTAACATTATATTTCACAATATAGAAAAAAATTGAGCTAACTTTACTGTTGTTTAATTGTTTTTTATTCAAAAAAGTGATTTTTTTCCAAAAAAAGTGTGCTTATAAGACCGCTGCGCAAATACGGTGCTAAAAAAAGTATTGCAATGACCGCCATTTTATTCTCTAGGGTGTTAGGAAAAAAAAAAAATATATAATGTTTACATGTAAACACCTAAAATCCAAAACGAGGCTGGTCCTTAAGTGGTTAAGCTGTGCAGTTTACTTCTTATGGGTGATCTGCTTTTTGGTCCGGACCTTGAAACAGTCTTAGATAGGATGGCCGACAAGAAGAAGGCTTTCCCTGCTAAGAAGAAATAGCCGATTAAAAAGAATTTTCCTGCTGTTCAACAGCCCCATAAAAATAAGGAACATGACCGTAAGAGCTGTTGGGGCTCCCAAAGGGGTAAGGGAAGAGGAAGAGTTCTTTTCAGATCTCCCCCAGACCAAGTCCTCCAAAAGTTTGTGACAATTTCACCCCAGTAGGGGGAAGATTGTCTGCTTTTCACCTACAGTGGAACATGACATCTCCAAGTCGGTTTGTGAAAAGCATTATAGCTCAGGGATACAGGCTGGAATTTTCAGAGCCAGCCCCGAGCAAATTTAATGTTGCAGCCCTACCAAGAAATCAGGAAAAAGCTTCTGCAATGATGAGCCTACTGCAGGATCTGATTCATCAAGAAGTGATCATCCAGGTCCCAAAAAATCAGGGAGGCAGGGGCTTCTACATATATTCCAGATAAAGAAGCCTTCAGGGAAGTATCGATTTGATTCTGAACTTGAAGATCTTGAACAAATCAATTCAGTACAAGCATTTCAGGATGGACACATTTTTTTTTTTTCAATTACCAAATTGCTGACTCCAGGCTGTTTCATGGCATCCCTGGATCTAAGGGATGCTTATCCTCATGTTCCGATAAATCAGGCTTCTCAATGCTTTCTACACCTGGATCTGGGAACCTCAGTCTGGCACCTCCAATTCAGAGCTCTGCCGTTGGGACTTTCATCCTCCCCCAGAATCTTCACAAAAATAATGGCGGAAGCTCTGGAACCTTTGAAGTTGAGAGGGATTTCGGTTGTCCCCTATCTGGATGACCTATTGTTCTTTGCGGACTCCAAAAAACAAGTATTATCAAATCTCCAGGCGTCCCAGGCTCACCTCAGGAACGTAGGGTGGCTTCCTAAATTTGGAAAAATCAAATCTGGAACCATCAAAGGAGATGACGTTTCTGGGTTACACCATAAACTCCGTGCTTCAAAAAGTCTTTCTACCGCAGAAAAAAAGGGAGAAGATCCAATCAGCGGTGAAACAGGTTCATAACCTGTCAGTGTCATCCAAGTCAGCTATGGCGGTCTTAGGTCTTCTTACGGCAACGATTGCGGCAATTCAGTGGGCCAGATTGCACTCCAGACCCCTTCAGTTAAACATACTATGCAGTTGGTCCTACCAGGAACCACTAGAAAAGCAGATAAAACTTTCCTTAAAGGTAAAGAGGGCTCTCTGGTGGTGGAGAAATCCATCTGATCTGACAAAAGGCCTTTCTTGGGTCTTAGACAAGCACCTAACGACGAACTCGAGTTCCTGGGGCTGGGGAGCCCACCTAGACGGTCAGACTTCTCAGGGGGTCTGGTCCTAGTCGGAAGCTCAAAAATCCTCAAACTGGTGGGAACTGAAGGCAGTTTTTCTGGATCTCCTAGCCTTTCAACATATGTAGTAAAGGGCCATCATGTTCAGGTTCTGTCAGACAATACAACTACAGTAGCCTACATAATGAAACAAGGGGGAACCAGGAGCAAAAGGCTTCTAGAGTTGGCCAGTCAATTACTGACCTGACCCGGAACAGAACGTGACCTCATTATCAGCAGTCCACCTGAAAGGTTATCAGAATCTGCTAGCAGATCTAAGCAGAAGGAAGCTGATGGAAGCGTAATGGAGCCTAAATCAAGAAGACTTCCTGATGGTCTCCAAAGCTTGGGGGCAAACTCAAATAGATCTGTTCGCCAACCAACAGAACTCAAAAGTATGCAAATTCTTCTCCCTCTCCACCGAGAAGATCAAGCAGTAGGCATAGATGCCTTCGCCTATCCGTGGCATTACCAGCTGTGCTTTTTTTCCCCCCCCATTCCTCTAATACCACTGGTCCTAAGGAAGTTCAGAGAAGAAAAGACCAGTCTGATCCTGGTCGCTCCCTTCTGGCCAAAAAGGCCTTGGCTCATGGCTCTATTAAATCTAGCCACGGGACATCCATGGAAGTTACCGTCCAGAAAAGATCTATCGCAAGGGTCAATGAACCATCCAGAAGTGGACTATCTTCAGTTAACAGCTTGGCTTCTGAAGAAGACCTCTTGAAGGCAAAAGGACTATCTGATAAAGTAGTAAAGACCCTTCTTTCAAGTAGAAAAGAAGTCACTCGGGCATGAAAGTCTGGAAAAAATGTAACTCCTGGTGTGCTTCTAAAGGCCTCCAAGTTAAGAGTTCAGTATCTGTTCTTGAATTTCTCCATGAGGGAATGGAGAAGGGACTGGCAGCCTCAGGTGGCGGCTTTATCTGTTTATTTTGAAAGAACTTTATCCAAAGAAATTTTAATTTCAAGATCCTTCAGGGCACTCGCATGAAATAGGCCAGTAGCTCTTAAAGATTTTCCCAGTTAGGATTTGTCTATTTTGCAGGGTCTTTCGGGAGCTCCGTTTGAACCCTTACAAGAAGCATCCTTGCAGAATCTGGTTCTCAAAACAATTTTTCTGGTGGCCATCACCTTTGCAAGAAGAATCTGTGAGCTCCAAGCACTAGCAGTTACAGAACCTTTCTTGAAAGTTTTACCCAACAGAGTGGTCTGTCAAACGGACCCAGCATTTCTTCCCAAGGTTTCTTCAACCTTTCCCCGATCACAAGAAATAATCCTGCTCACTTTCTCTTCGACTCCAACCAATCCAGGAGAAGAAGCTTTTCACACTCTGGATGCGAGGAGATGTTTGTTACACTTTCTTACATTAACCAAAGAATTCAGAAGATTGAATGCTCTTTGTGGTTTTTCTCAGGCTCACACAAAGCAGAAAAAGCTTCCAAAAGTATGCTGGGCAGATGGCTTAGATTGGCAATCACAGAGGCCTATAAAACCAAAGGAGAAATACCCCCCTCAGGTATTGCTGCTCATTCCACAAGATCTACGGCAGTTTCCTGGGATGAAAGGGCCAGTACTACGCCTGAACAAATTTTGTAAGGCTGCTACTTGGTCCAACTATTCAACATTTCTCCGACACTATCGGTTGGATTTACTGTCCGCCGCAGATCAAGCCTTCGGCAGGAAGGTACTGCAGGCAGTAGTCCCACCCTAGGGCAACTTTCTTGGTTATCCTCTCCAAGGTTGTCCTGAAAGGTGATTTGAGAAAGGCATAGTTAGACTTACCAGCGACGGTATTTCTAAGAGCCTTTCAGGACAATCGTTACTTCCCTCCCCTTATCTTAAAAGTGGTTTTAAGTATTTATCATGGTTGTTTGGTGGTTTTCTGTGCTTTGTTTTCCAGTTTGTCGGAGACCACAATAACTGAGGCCATGGTGGAAGAGGAGGGATTTAAAGACTGCATGTGTTTCCTGTGAAGAAGGCGGAGCTACACTCTCTCCAAGGTTGTCCTGAAAGGCTCCTAGAAATACCGTCACCAGTAAGTCTAACTATGCCTTTTTTTTTTCCCCATCGTGGCAACGTCAAAAGGAGCCACCCTGTAAATGAAGATTCATATTTATCCCTCTGCTAGCTGGTGCACTAAACCTTTGCGTTTTTGAAGAGCTTCTGATGATGATGATGACACCTCCTGTGTGTGCGAAATAGCATTTCCTCTTGAGGGAGTTGTGGTTCTGTGTCCTGTAGTAACCTAAAGGCCAATGGCTGAAACCCAACACAGGAGTTTGAAAGCTTTATTTTTATTTCTGGGCCCTCGTGGGCAAGCACATAAAAATATGAAAGAACAGTGGGGTAACAAATCTTGTCAGGGTACAGCATGACAACAAGCCTAAAGATCATGGTTGAATGTAATAAGAAAAAGAGAGCCTCAGTATCAGACTAAAGGTAAATGATCCCCCATATACAAGTTGAAAACCAGATGGGAATGCTTATATAAAGACCGGCCAACTGCAGCCTAATAGGGGAGAGTGAATGAACACTAATGGGGCGTACACACGGTCGGACTTTTCAGCTACAAAAGTCCGACAGCCTGTCCGACAGACTTCCGGCGGACTTTCGGCGGACTTGCGGCAGACTTTCTAACGAACGGACTTGCCTACACACGACCACACAAGTTCGAGAGCCTAGTACGCGGTGACGTACACCAAGTCCGGCGAGACTATAAAACGGAAGTTCAATAGCCCGTACGACACCCTTTGTGCTCCTTCTGCTAATCTCGTGTTTATCTCGTGTTAGTAGAAGTTTAGTGAGAGACGATTCGCGCTTGTGAGACTCGTATTTTTCAGTTCGTTTTAACTGTTGTTCAGTCTGTGCTTGTGAGGTTTGTATCTGCTTTTCAGTGCGTTTGGTCAGTTGGCATTGAGAAATCTTTGTTTTATTGTCCGCTCGTTCCTGATTTTCAGGTCGCTCTTCACAGGCCTTGCTGTTCTTCAGTGCGTTCTGTTAAGTGCGTTCTGACCAGCCGACCGTTTTGAAGCCATGTTACCTGTACGTACTCGTCGTCGAGCTCGTGCATTGTATGTGTTTGGTGCTGTAGTTTATTCTTCAGACCAAGACCAGTCCATGAACAGGGCGAGGAGGAGTTCATGGACCAAGAATTGGTTGCTCCAGCGTGACCAGTTCTGTCACATGCCATTTCTCCGTGAGATCCGTGAGAATAATCCTGAGGATTTCAGGAACTTCCTCCGGATGACGGACCCCGTTTTTGACCGTTTGGTGGCTTTGCTGACCCCCTATATCAGCAGGCAGGATACCTGCATGAGGCAAGCCATCACTCCGGAGCAGAGGCTAGTTGCCACGTTGCGGTACTTGGCGACAGGGAGAAGCCTGCAGGACCTCAAGTTCTCGACAGGCATCTCCCCCCAGGCTCTGGGGATCATTATCCCAGAGACCTGTTCTGCCATCATCCAGGTCCTGCAGAAGGACTATATTAAGGTAAGATTTTTTTCTTTTATTAGCATCACATGTTCTTTTATTTAATCTTTGATAATGTAATGTATTTCTTAGCTCAAACACTACTTACCATCATTGCAATATAGTGTGAATGTCCCCTTTTTCTCCTCACACATGCTGGATTTTTTTCCTGTTCTTTTTTTGTCATGCATGTATATTTGCCTTCAATAACCTCCCCAGCATACAATGCTGGCCACATATCCACCTAGTCTACTCAGTTTGAATGTATTTAGTCAGCTGCATTGTATTTTGTTTCCCCTAAACTCAATCCAAATAGTGTGCTTATAATTAGCAATTAGCTTGATTTCCCAACCCCCCCCCCCACCTAAACTCAATCCAAATAGTGTGCTTATAATTAGCAATTAGCTTGATTTCCCAACCCCCCCCCCCCCCCCTAATAATTTGCTAGAATGTTCTGTGGTGTTGTTTTTTTTAAAAAGCAAATATATGTTGCACTTTGCAAAATGCATGTGCACTCTAAAAGTGCATTTGCTCCAGTGCTTTAGTAAATGAGCAGAAGCTCTGCTGATTTCCATCATCAAATCATATGCAAGCCACAAAGTGTTTTCATTAATTGCCCTTGCATGTGATTGTGTACTCCTTGCAACATGAAAGCCTTTTTACCTTACCTCATTTACTTTAAGCTGGGGAGCAACTGCACTTGCAGAGTGCGACAACTGCAGTCTTGTAGCCTTTTTAGTCCATAAATCCCTGCATGTCCTAAAAGTAAGATTTTTTTTGGATTTCACCACCCCCTAAAATGTAATCAATGTTCCATCAGAGGGGGTGAGCAATCTGATAAGTGTGCCTTTCCATATTTCTTCCAGAAGATTTAAATTATTTAATGTTATACTGATGCTGGGGAATAATGTTTTTAATTGTATAATTTTCTTGCAATGTTATCTTCAAAATTACTGATTTTTGTTTTCTTGTTTGATTCCCCAGTTTCCTTCAACGCCACAGGAATGGCGGACTGTGGCATCCCATTTTGCCACCCGTTGGGACTTTCCCAATTGTGGAGGGGCTATAGATGGGAAACATGTCCACATCGTGCCACCACCCCATTCGGGGTCATACTATTTTAATTATAAGGGGTTCCACAGTATTGTTTTAATGGCGGTGGTGTCGGCACACTATGAATTTCTATATGTGGACGTGGGGAAGAATTTCCGGATGTCGGATGGAGGAGTATTTGCCCAGACGGAGTTCTGCCAGCGTCTCCAGAGTGGTGGCCTGGGATTGCCACCTGATGCAGATAACGTGGAAGGACTCCCCTTTGTCTTCATTGCCGATGAAGCCTTCGCTCTGAGCAAGCACCTCATGAGGCCATTCCCCCAAAGAACCCTCACCCCGGAGAGGTGGGTTTTTAATTTCCGGCTGGCCAGAGCTAGAAGAGTGGTTGAGAATGCGTTTGGGATTCTGGCCAGCCGGTTCCGCCTGTTTCAAACCTCCATTAATTTGGCGGAATACAAACTTAATTTTATCATTTTATCGTGCTGCATCTTGCACAACTTTTTACACAAACATTCTCCAAATTATATGGTGCCAGTTGGGCCTGAGGCCGGACTTATCGGTGACAATCTTACGGGCCTGGATACTGTCCGTACTGGCTTGGCCCCCCAAAGTGCCCGTCAAGTTAGACAGCAATATGTTAATTATTTTATGGGTAGGGGGGCCATTGCAATGGGCCAGGATATCTAAATATTTAAAATAAAAAAAATCTTGATGAAATCTTGAATTATATTTATTGCTTGCCTTTCTTTTGGGCTTTCTCATAGGTTATGGTCGAGCAGTTGTAGTGCCAACTGTATTTTCCTTGTAAATTTCTAAATAAGCTCCATTGCCACTGTAAACAACTTTTTTCAATTTAGAACCAAACTGATACTGAGCATTGAAATAACAAACCACACATTTATTTAATTCCTAAGCAGATGTTTTTAATCTTTGGTATCCATTCAGTTATGCATTTAGTATAAAATGTTCCTAGCCAAAAATATAATGATATATTAATAAATTTCGAAGAATATAATTATATTTAAATATTTTTAGATAATAAAAAATAAAATTTGTTGGGCATTTTGATTTTAGCAAACAGGCCTTTTTTTTTTTTTTTGTTTTTTAAAATCCTTTTTTTATTTTTGTAGTTTTTTTAAAATCCTTTTTTTTTTTTTTTTTTTTTTTTTTTTTTTGATTTTGTAAATTTTTTTTTTTTAATCCTTTTTTTGTTTTTTTTAAAAAAAAATTTTGATTTTTTTTTTTTTTTTTGGATTTTTTTGGTATTTTCTCAAAACAGGCCTCCTTTTTTAAATGATGTTAAACAGGCATATAATTTAACAGAAAATAATAAAGAGAAGGCCCTGAATGGGGTCAGCAAACCAGGAAATGAAGGACATGATCGATGTTTTGGGGTTTCAAAAAGGGCATTTAGATTCGACCCAAAACATCAATCATGTCCTTCATTTCCTGCTGCATACGATCCAGCCGATTACGCATTTGATCGATCTCCCCATTCCAGGCCATTAGTTGAGCAATTAGCCGTTGGGCACTGTCTGTGGTGAAAGTCACTTGTTGGACCTAAAGTGGAATGAAAAAAAAGATGTGTTTAGAAATATGCACACATACATAGTTTACCTTACCATAAAGCTGGTGTCTCAGACACTGACCTGGTGGGGTGCCCATGTCGCATAATTCCTGAACATCCTCGGGGGTGGCGCTGTTGCTTGACTCAAGCACAACCAGATCACCTAAAATAGAGTAGAAAAATTACATAAAAGAAAAGGCAGCCATGCATAGATTACCGTAAGCTGGTGTGTCAGACACTCACCTGGTGGGGTGCCCATGTCGCCCACCTCTCCTTCCTCCACATCCTCAGTGGGGCTTGGGCTGATTTCCCAAGTATGTTCTTTTGCTTGGGGGGGACTGTGTTCTTGTTGGCTGAGTGATTTTTCCCCTATGTGAAGCAAAAAATTAATATACTTAGCACACAGATATTTTAGTACATAGTAATCTTCAAACATTTGTAGTGAAGTGGTGTACAAATGGTCTGTTTGTGTAGAGTTCCTAGTTGACATAAATATTTACATTTCTAAAGACATATCGGATAGATATCTAGATATCAATATCTAAATATAGTTACAAATCTTTTGATCTCTCTCTCTATATCTATAACTAAATATAAATCTAAATATCAAACAAAATCTAAAAAAAAAAAAATATATAAATTTAAATATTAAAAAACAATTAAATAAATTTCTATATATCTATATCTATATATACATACATACATACATACATACATACATACATACATACATATATAAATATCTATAGATATGTAACGAGGTTTATTAAAAGATCGTTTCAAACGATGATAAAAAAATCGGATAGGAATGAAAAGCACATGGAGCAGTATACAAGGTAATAAACACAAAATAAAAACACGACAAGTACTTACTTTTTTTCAGCACTTTACGGATCCGTCTGTACTGATCCGGCTCCCTGAGTTTGAGGTCGGACCATCTTTTTCTAATTTGATCCTTGGAGCGCTGTACCCCAAAATAAGCCTGTAAAGTCCTTACCACCTTCGCCATTATTTTGGCTTTGCGCAAATTTGGCCGGGCGTACGGCCCATACTTCCCATCCTAATCCTTTTTTTTAAGAATGGCCACCATTTCCACCATCTCTTTAAAGGACATATTGGAGGCCTTAAATCTAGGCATCACAGATCTTGACGTTCCGGCCTCCGGGCTTTCTTCGCTACCTGAGGTAGTACGTACCTGATGTGTCTCCGCCATTATTCACCCCACTACGCGCCGTAAAGAAAAATGGGCGGAGAACATGAGTTAAAATCGAACGTCAGGGGCGGGCGACGCAGACGGAGTTTCACACATGCGTAGTGTATAAAGAGGGGCCTTGTGCACGTGTCGTACGTACGTTCTGTGCGTAGAATTAAGGGGCGGAGAACATGAGTTAAAATTGAACGTCAGGGGCGGGCGACGCAGGCGGAGTTTCACACATGCGTAGTGTATAAAGAGGGGCCTTGTGCACGTGTCGTACGTACGTTCTGTGCGTAGAGTCAAGGGCGGGTTATATGCGTAAACAAAAAGAACGTCAGGGGCGGGCCAAGTAGGCGTAGTATTACGCATGTGCAGTGTATAAAGAGGGGCCTTGTGCACGTGTCGTACGTACGTTCTGTGCGTAGGTGATAGTGGACCGGGACGCTACTAAACGAAGGTAATTTTAAATTTATATTTTTGGTCAAGACTTTGTAGCAAGCAGCCTATATGGCTTGACAGATTGATGAGGCCTACATAGGGAGAAGATGATGAGGGTTTAGCAGAAACCTAATAAGTGTTTTTTGTCTTGTGACTTTATCTTTTACAGACATTATGAATCCCCTATTTAAGGATCCAGAGTTCCTTACTGCTTTTATTTCTAAATATAGAGAGATGAGGAATTTGTGGGAGGTGAAACACCCTCAGTATTATGCAAAGCATGTGAGGAAGTCAACGCTGGAGAGACTTTTGTCCTTTGTCCAGGCGACCATCCCGGAAGCAACAATGGAGACATTGCTCAAGAAAATTGGGGTCTTGAGGAATGTGTATAAGAGGGAGCGTAAGAAGATCCAGGAATCAATGAGATCAGGAGCATCAGCAGATGATGTTTATGTACCCAGGCTGTGGTACTACAATCAACTCCGTTTTCTTGATGACCAGACTGAAGCCAGGGCATCACTTTCAACCCTTCCCTCCACCCTTCCCTCCACCCCAGCAGAGGCTGATGAGGAGCAAGCTGGGTCTTCCATCCTGGATGAACCGGATATTACCATCTGGAGTCAGGTAAATTATTTTATTACGATTATTATTATTATTATTATTATTATTATTATTATTTATTATTATTATATTATTATTTTCATCTATAATTCTCTTTTGGTGAATTCGGTTTATATATATTTTATTGTTAAGTGGCAGCTTTGGTAGGGTTTTGACATTTATTTACATAGAGCGGAGGTGGTAATACAGGTCAGGGGTGGCGTAATTTGCACCTGGTTATCTCCAGTTTCCAAAATTATTTTAACCAATATTTACTGTACTAATATTAATGATGTTAACTGGATGTTATAATTGTCTCCAAGAATTTTGCCCTCAAAATTGTGTATACATATCAATTGACAGTAGTGGCTAAATATGTTTGGCACCTGCTTGAAAAAATTAGGGTGTCTGATTAGACTCTTTTATTAAAGAGCTGTATTCACGTTGAATTTGCTAGTCATGAGAAGCAAATTGTGTGTCATTGATGAGCCCCAAAAAATATATTAAAACTATGTCCTTTTTTTATACACAGGATGAGTCCATCCAGGAGGAATGTGTGGAAAGTGGCAGGCAGGAGGAGACCGGACCCATGGACAGCCTGGAGGAGGCCGGATTCTCCATCATCCTGGAGGAGGCTGGGCCCAGTGTCAGGCAGGAGGTGGCTGGTCCCAGTGAGGTGGCTGGTCCCAGTGAGGTGGCTGGGCCAAGTGAGGTGGCTGGTCCCAGTGAGGTGGCTGGGCCCAGTAGGAGCCTGACCGAATCCCAAGTGCCTCCCCTCCGCCTTCCCAAAAAAAGGGCCAGGAAGGGGACGGTCACACAGGAGGCATCCCTGCGCCTCATGCAAGAGGCCATCCGTTTTTTGAGGAGCCCCCCCGAAGCGGAAGAGTCCTATGGCTGCTACTTAGCCAGCAGGCTTCTTCAAATGGATTGGGAGCAGCGCCTCATTTCCGAGCGACTATTTGGGGAAACAATCCAGAAGGGGCTGCAGGGCATGCTAACACGAAACACCCAACTACATGAGGCAGCCCCCCTCCTCCTCCTCCTCCTCCTCCTCCTCCTCCTCCTCCTCCTGCCACAACTGAAACACCAGAGCCACAGCCTCCAAAGAAGGCTACAGGGAAGGCTGCAGGGAAGGCTGCAGGGCAGCGTGGAGGAAAGGCTGCAGGGAAGAGAAGAAAGTGATGACCTGGGTTCAGTCTGTTCTGACAGAAGACGCAGGCTGTTGTAGTACCACAGTCTGGGGACATCTATATCATCTGCTGGTGCTGTTGATCTCTGGGATTCTTGGACCAGATTGTGCTCCCTCTTATATGGACTCCTCAAGATCCCAATTTTATTGTCCACTGACTTTTTTCAGCGTTGACTTCCTCTTTATTTTATTTTGACCATGAATAAATGGATCTTTTTTGAGTTTATGAAAAGACTTTATGTGTTTTCTTTTAAATCATTGATTTTACACACAATGTTAAATTAACAAGGGACAACAATCTCATTGAGTTTGCAAAAACACACCAAAAATACATTAATAATGTTAATAATGTTCGAGTGGTAAGTCTTTTAAAAAAAAAGATACATAACCAAAAACGGTTCTTTGGGTTAACTTTATATAAAAAAAAAAAAAAAAATCACTATAAAAACAAAACTAATAAAGGGTTCTTTGTGGTAACTTTACAAACACAAAAAAAAATAGAGATAAACAGAAAAAAAGTTCCACAACAATCATAAAATAAATATCTGGATAAAAATTACAAGAAAAGATGACTCCACCAAAAAAAAAAAAAAAAAAGTGTAAAAAGTATTATCAGTATGGAAACATTGTTTTTAAAAAGCATACTATATCATTCATGAGATCAAAGAGAAAAAGAATCCAGAAATCAGTTTGGGAGAACTCTGTTTGAATATGAACAGCAAAACACCTTCGTTCTTTATAGCATTCGTAAAGAAGACATTAAATCCGCTGCATTCAACGATCACAGATTTTGCAGTGTGAGGAATGTGCTACCTACAATACGAACACTAGTTTTACTAGACCGAGTGCTTCCGTTTAGTTTTTGCTTATGAGCATGCGTCGTTTTTTTGTCCGTCGGACTAGCACACAGACAAGCGTATTTCGGGGTCCGTCGTAGTTACGATGTAAAGATTTGAAGCATGTTTCAAATCTAAAGTCCGTCGGATTTGAGGCCGAAAAAGTCAGTTGAAAGTCCGGAGAAGCCCACACACGATCGGATTACCAGCCAGCTTTAGTCCGGCGTCCGTTGGACTTTTGTGTGTACGCCCCATAAGAACTGGTTGAGGTGAGAGGTATGAGTGTCGAATCATATAGGGTCCTGATTTTAACAGGGGGGGTGGGAAGGGAGAAAACAAGATAAGGGCAGTGCAGGGAGGGAAGAAAAGGTGGGTAGGGGAAAGGGAAAATTAGGTAGGCTGAAGAGAAAAAAACATTGGGGTATGCTGGAGTGACTAGGATGCAAAAATTAGCAAGAGGCTAGGAGAGAACTCCACAAGGACGATCCTAAAGTACTGCAGAAGTGACGAAAATAAGAAGGTCTGGTGGTCTAAATAGGTGGAAGAGAACAGGGCAAAAAGTCATAAAAATGATTGGTAGTTTGGAAAGTATCGAATGTTTACAAAGTACAAACGAAGTGTGTTGGAATTTCTCTCCACAGTTAGAGTGGAGGTGAGGTCCTCCATATGCATAGTGTTCATTCTTAAAAACTATTGGCCCATTGAAGGGAGAGTAGCCTTTCCATAGAGCAGGAATACAGGCTCTTGAGGAGGTGAATAAGCAAAGATTTCTTGTAGTTCATTATGGGGATATTGTAAAACAGGTAGGCAATCAGATCATTTCCCCGGCCGGGTCTGTTAGCTTGCGGCAGATACTCCTCACAGGATTCCAAAAGACAGATATACAAAGACGAGTCCAAAAGATGTTGTATAGCGGGGCCAGTGTGCAGTTTAAGTTTCCAGCAGAGGGGGGAGCTATGGTACAATAGAACAATGGTTTTGCACCACCTAGAGATGAGCTTATAGCCAGCTTCCTGAATTCTGATGTAGATGGAGCATCTGTGAACAAACAGTAGCGTACAGCCAACCTGTTTTTGAAGAAGGTGAACATTCCGGCTCCCCCCACATTGTTACAATAAATGAGCGAGTAGCTGGGTCTCCAGCACAAAACAGGATTTCGGTAGTATAGTTCACATGAAACTCTGGTGTGTGTGTGTGTGTGTATATATATATATATATATATATATATATATATATATATATATATATATATATATATATATATATATATATATATATATATATATATATATATATATATATATATATATATATATATTATAATGTGTGTGTATATATGTATATATATATTAGATGGAGATCTCTTATAAAAGTGAGTACACCCCTCACATTTTGTAAATATTTTATTATATCTTTTCATGTGACAACACTGAAGAGTGAAATTGTCCACATTGCGCCCAAGGTTTCAATATTTTGTGTGGCCACCATTATTTTCCAGCCTTGCTTCACCCTCTTGGGCATGGAGTTAACCAGCGCTTCACAGGTTGCCACTCAAGTCCTCTTTCACTCCTCCATGACAACATCACGGAGCTGGTGGATGTTGGAGACCTTGCGCTCCTCCCTCCTCCATTTTGAGGATGCCCCACAGATGCTCAATAGGTTTTAGGTCTGGAGACCTGCTTGGCCAGTCCATAACCTTTTTACCCTCAGCTTCTTTAGCAAGGCAGTGGTCTTCTTGGAGGTGTGTTTGGGGTCGTTATGTTTGAATGATAGGGAGGGGGATCATGCTCTGCTTCAGTACGTCACAGTACATAGTTACCTAGATGGTAAGGTTGATTAAAGACACCAGTCCATCAAGTTCAACCTGAGTGAGTGTGGGTGCGTGTCTACAATTTTCCCTATCCCTGTACACCATGTCTCATTAAGATGCTCTCCTATTATTATTTATTTAAGGTAGCCCAATCAATTTACGCAGCGCTCCATATCACACACTCACCTCAGTCTCTACCCTCAAGGAGCCCACAATCCAAGGTCCCCAACTTGCACCCCATGTTTTTTTTTTATTTTTTATAGTACATCTTACCAAGAACCCAGTTTCCTAGTATATTTTAATTTAACATGGTATTGGTTTTAAACATTTTGTATGAATAAAGACGGTCATGTGTTTTTTTTTTTTTGTTTTTTTTTTCTTTCTTGACATTCTGTTTTATATCTTTTTTTGTATATTTTATTTTGTGATTTGTAAGGTCAGTTCAAGTCGTCCATAAACCTGGGTTTTTCTTGGGGTTTAAATAAATTTAAATAATCATTTTGCATGAATATAAATAACTTGGGAGTTTTGTATGACTTAAGTTACCACCTTTAGGAAGCCTTAATACTATATCTTCCAGTCCAAAATTGTACATCAGTAGCCATAGTAACCGTTTGACCTCCTAATGTAATACTGCTCCTTCCACAATGTCTTGACAGGGTGACACAGGTGTATTTAGCAGTTGATGATCGGCTCACATCTCTGAAGACAGACACATTTAGCAAGACAAGAGAGGAAAAGATGGAAGACCTCTTTGCAAAGAAAGAGGTAATGAAATTCAAAATGAGGAAAGCATATGTGATTATTAAATCGAATCTCCAGGCAATCCAGTGTAACTGTATTTGAAAGAAATGCACCTGTTTGGTTTTATGACACTGACAAAGCTTTGTATTATTTTTTAATATTATATGAGCATTGCTTTCTGATAAGAAAATAGATGTATTCATCATACATTAAGGGATAAAGTAAATGGGGTACATTGGGTAATGCTGCTGCCTTCAGGGGATTGGATATTGGCAAACAAAGCTGTAAAGATAAATTGGTGTAACTGTTCCACTACCTTCATGCTCAAATGTTTTGCTAGTTTCCTAGGATAACGGGCATTTTTGCTCCTTTGAAAGAAGTAAAAGGGCTTATATTCCAGCCCTGCTGGAAAATAACGCTAGGTCTCATTTTCGGGGTAGGTCTTACTTTTGGGGAAACACTGTACCTAAAATAAAATTATTAAAATGTAAAATATGCATATTCTGTTTACAGGCATTTAAGAGCCGTGTTTAAGGATGTAGAAACATTTAAATGCCCTAAATCTTCATGCAGAGAGGAGGATCAGTGAAATGTATACCCGTGCATGTGTAAGTGCATCTAAACGCACACAATTTTATTCTAGTGGCTATTCTAGCCACTAGAATAAGTTTACGCTCGTACGTATCTAAATGCAATAAGTGCAGAAATGCGTGACATTGGCATTTTTTCTGCCAACATGTTTGGAGCATTTATTCAGACACCTGTGCGCATGGAGCTATAGTGAAAGCCTTCCTACAGGGTGTCCCTAACCTTGGCTCCATGGTATCTCAGCTTGGTTCTGTCAGTTCTCCAGAAGGTTGCTTTTGTCGCCATCACCTCTGTGAATCAAGCTTCCGAGTTGGCAACATTACCCTTTCTTGTAATACATGGAGGCACTTTAACCAGAACATCATTCTCCCATCTCTGGTCTTGCTGCTTGACTTCCCAAGGAGATTTCCCTCCACTGTCTGTGTTGCACACTATTCATGTCTGTCTCTAGGCTGCTACTTTGACAGACTGACTTTCTGTCATTCTTGACTGTACCTGTAGGGGGCAACCTGATCAGTTAGTGCATGGGTGCTCAACCTGCGGCCCTCCAGCTGTTGTGGAACTGCAAGTCCCATGAGGCATTGCAAGACTGACAGTTAAACAAGCATGACTCCCAAAGGCAGAGGCATGCTGGGACTTGTAGTTCTGCAACAGCTGGAGGGCCACAGGTTGTGCACCCATGAGTTAGTGCTTCATAAACTTTTTTAGTATCGGGCGTCTGTTCTCAGGCCTGCAGTGCTGCCACCTTGGTTGTCTGTTCACACATTCAGTAAAGCGGTATTAAACCCAAAAGCAAACATTTTATTGTATTGCAGCTTACCAAGTCTTGAATGTGATGGCTGCGTTCGTTTTCTTTTTTAGGCTTTCTTATTTTTTATTTTTTTTTTTAAACCTTGATGATCCAGCCAGTAAGTCTGTTTTTCAAAAGAACAAGCTCTCCTGCAGATGTAGCAGTTACAGGGATGGGAAAACCCATTTAACACTGACAGGTGCTTACAACAATTAGCTTTTATTCGTTAATGTAAAAGTTTTTTTTCCAAAGGAACTAAACGGTTTGCTGTAACTGTAAAGTATTGGCTGGCGTTTGGCTTCAATTTGTTTAGTGTGCTTAAATCTGCTACTCCATCTAGTGCTCCCCTCCCCCCCAGACTGACAACAATGCCGTACAAAGGTGCCCCCTGTGCTACTCCTTCATCCGGTGTCGAGCACTATAAAACAGGAGGCATGTTACTGGCTTGATCCCCAGATTAAAACAGAAGGCGGAAAAAAGAAAACGAATGCAGCCACCACATCCAAGTATTGGTAAGCTATATATTCCATTTTTGGGTTTAATACTGCTTTAGGTTTTACCAGGTGGCTGTTCAGGCCTCATCTGATGCCAGCTTTGGTAGGTGGGTTTTTTCTACCCTTTTTGTTAACCTGTTCCGGCGGACCTGTTAGCATTTTGGTTGCTATATTGTTCACCCCTCAGTTGAGTGCTTTTTGGATTTCCCAAAGTATCTGAAATTACTTTATCCTTTGTCCCTTAATCTGCAATTTAGGAAGATAACATTTTTGACTACTGTGAAATCCTTTTCTTGGATTAGCACTTGGCTTGGTTAGAGAGGCGGGCTGATGTCACAATCTCTGACTTAGCCAGTCAGAGGAAGCTTTGTGTTCATTGATAGAATACACCACTTTCTGTGAATGGCTGAGTGATGCCGTGATACTGTACTGTTCTGGGTATGGGACAGGAAGTCTTGCAGCTTTGTTTGCTGGTATCCATTCTCTTAAATGGCAGCAGCATAACCCAATATACCCGAATGACTTCATCCTGTGTCACCTAATGTACTCCGAAAAAAGGATTTTACAGTAAGTCAAAATCATCTTTTGCCCTCTCTGGATATTCCATGCTTGAAAGGGAAGTATATATATATATTTATATTTATATTATTATTATTATTATTATTATTAGTTTTTATATTAAGCTCATACTTTGAGTTAGTTTCAGTCTACTTTAAACCAAATTTTGCTTTTACTTTTATGCTTGATATTTGAGTTCTTGTATTAAAGCGTGTCGATAGTGAAAATTTAAAATTATATATTTCCACATTGCATTAATGATTTCTAGCCTACTCCTATTAATCCGAATGATCATGAAATTTGTAATAATTTTTTTTTGTGAAGATCCCCATTAATTTCTTGAATTCTGTGACACATATTCACTATGGCCTTGTGAGTAGGCACTGCTGTGTCACAGAACTCAAAGTGCCTGCCTTCTGAACTACAGAGGTGCTGAGGAGGAGGAGTTTCAAGAGGCGGAGTCAGAGGAATCACTGTTTGCAGGCAGCAAAGTGCCATGGGATATGTAGACCTTAGAGAAGGTAAACAGCAGACGAAAGCTGAAAAGCATACAGGGAAGCCAGAGAGTTGTGAAGAGATGACCAGTAGCCAGGTAGAACTCACAACAGGAAAGGAGATTTTTTTCAAGTAAGCTTATATTGGATTGTCAAAAATAACCATTGATTGTGGTGCTGTTAAAATGCTAAAGTTCTACAATGAAAGTGTATGATGTGAACATTGAATGACTTTAAAGGCTAAGTTCACATTTTGGGGGAAAAAAATAATAAATACACATTTTTTGCTGAAAAAATGTGCCATTATTTTTCCACAGGAGCCTACTGAGCATTGCAACCATGATCAGTAGATCAGGGGTGCAATGTTGGGTGCTTGTAGACCAGCCCTACAGCTCTCAGTCTGTACCTCTGTACAGGTTTTCTGTTTGAAAGCTGTAGCACCCTCTCCATTCTGAGAACTACAAGTTGTCTACTGCAGTGGAAAATAGGAGTTGTGGTACTCATTCACAGGTTCCTGTGAATGAATGTTTGAATGTTGTGGCTTTGCGGGTGAAGGGTTGGTGGTGGGGGGGGGGGGTGAATGTTACATTCTACATATGGGTGTGATATGCTCCAAAAGGTGAACTTTGCCTTTTAAATGTCAAGCTTTGTAGATGAGCCACTAGAGGGAGCTCTCAGCACTGTTGCTTCTACTTTCTGCTATATACTGTATTAGACTAAGTAACCACTTTTAAATAAATCCTTCTAAAATTAGCATATATGTGGGAATCGGAACTGAAAAATTATGCTAAGAGCTTTGCACTTTTTTCCCTGCACACAAAGCCCACCAGGCTCTAAAATAGAAAAAAAGAAAAAAAGGCAGAAAAAAAGGCAAATCACCGCACTATACTTTAACTGAATAGTGCAAAACCACCTATTGAAAAACAGAAATTGAAAACAATCTAGTGTGACAAATCAGTGATCAAATCAATATAAAGCAGCCGCTAAAACGTGAGATACTCACATAACAAAATAGATACAAGAAGAGCAGCGCTGTGATAGAAATGTTCTATATGATAAAACCAGACCAAAAATAATGAAGATATAAAGCCCAAAATTGGGATAGGCTCCAAGTTCATAAGTTATATAAACAGCTGGACCGTCCTATTCAAAAACCAATCTTGATGGTAAATAGAAGAAGCGTGAATATGGAAATCAATGAGTCCTTCACCACACCACTGTGATAGTAAAAATGTGCGCTTACCAAATGGCAAGCTTGGAAGAGCTTGCGACCTTAACCCGGTCGGGGCCTTTCAAGGTGGAACCATCAAGGAGGGGCACGCCACTTGGCTTAGATTAAGCACGCTGTTCTTCCAATTACCACTCTAAGTGGAGATGTGACCCCTGGCTAAGGATAAACCTCCGAGGAGGTATACCAAAGAAAGAAGGAAAGCGACATAGCGTAATCCTGCTTTCACTTTATTTAAAATCAAAAAGAATTGCACTTACATGTGAAGGGATAAACAGTAAAACATTTGAGCCGGCCGGCTAGAAAGCGAACGCCCGTCCTGTAGACTGTAGACGGTGAATGCAGCACGTCAGCACGTCAGCACGCCCGACGTACGTTTCGTCACACTCTGACGTCGTCTGGGGCACGGGCGACGCACTAACGTGTCGCATTAATATAATGAAGCATCGTAACCAGACCTCGTACTGAGGACGGGACCGGAAATCACCTTGCGTTCCACCAATTTAGGGCGGATGGCACAAAAACGCCATCTTGGATGTGGGAATGTGTGTAGCATTCTAAATCCGTTTCCGGTAAAAACAGAGGCAAACCAACTTACGTTCCTAGGTATAAATTAACCTCAATAGATGGGATTCCTCATTACCGAAAGGACAAAATTAAAATAATTAGAAGCTTATTAAAATTAAATGAGTTAAAATCAAGCGACATTCTCCAACTAAAAGACCATAAGTGGGAATAAAAAAGGGGAATAGAGGGATAACCCCTTCAGATAACATGCAGCGTGGCTAATAGGCCAGAAAATCGTTCGCTGCGTGTACAGGGGCGTCCCAGAGCCATTCATAGTTCTGTAAACGCCCAGAGGTATATAAATAAAACGCACCCATATCTAATCAAATTAGGATAGATATTCCTAGAGGAAAGGAAGGTGATTTCTCCCATCTCTGAAAAGCATTAAGGACACCATATGTAGATATAAGGATATATACAAAATGTAAAAACAAACCAGAAAAATAGAAAAAAAGAAAAAGTACTATTAAGCATTTGCTAGTCCCAACCTTAGGTTTACCAAATCCACACAGATAATATTGTGGCACATACCCCCTTAAACAGACCCAATTCTCAATGAGGCATCTGCCCTCCCAGAAGAGGTATATATCTAATATGGCTATTTTAACAGTGTGGGAAACATTCATCTGAGGCATTCAGGGACTCTAGAGGAATGGAAAATGAGTACAAGCCGGAAATTCTAGGAATCATACGTTATTCATGAATTATCGATAAAGGCGTTAGTATCAGTGTCAATATTAAGCCCATAGGGGGCATAGCACTTGATTTTATGTATCCAGAGCATCTCGAGTTTTGAGATGCTCCTAACCAAAGAACTGCCTCTCCAATGGGGACGATATCTATCGATTCCTAAAAAGAGTGTTTTGGAGGGGTCTTTGTTGTGTGTGGTCAGGTAGTGCTTAGAAACAGAATGTTTCGGGAAGCCATTCGAGATATTAGTGATGTGTTCATTTAAACGAACGGAGAGTGGTCGCCTAGTCCTACCCACATATTGTAGGCCGCAAGGGCACTGCAGTAGGTAGACGACCCCCTCCGTTGTGCATGTGATGAAGGGCCTAATATCGTGTTCCTCGTGAGTACTATTAGAGGTGAATTTCTGAGTTCGTCTAGATGTTGCGGAATTGAGCCTGCAAACACTACATCTCCCACATTTGTAGTACCCCTTCAGATTGTCAAAAAGGCCCTGAATGCCTCTAGTGGGTGGGTCAAGAACATTGGGGGCCAATCTATTCCTAAGTGATGATGCCCCTTTAAAGATCACTTGTGGTTTGTCTGGAATGACAGTTCTCAAAACCGGATCATTCCCCAATAGATACCAATGTTTTTTGAGTAGGCTTTTTATATTAGTATGCTGTATAGAATAAGTGGTGATAAAGGGGAGAGTGACAGGCCTTTCTCTAGGGGGTGCTTTTTGAATAAGTAACTGTTCCCTATCAATACCCTTAACGACATTCAGGGTTTGGGTTAGGAATTCTCTATTATACCCTTTTTCAACAAAACGGTTCATCAGGACTCCGGTTTGTTCCAAGAACTGTGAGTTGTCAGTACAATTCCGTTTGAGCCGTAAGAATTGGCTCTTAGGAACAGACCGGAGCCAGGAGCTGTGATGGCAGCTGCTCAAAGGAATGTATGAGTTCCGGTCTGTTTGCTTAAAATAAGTGGAGGTTACAAACCGGTCCCTAAAATACAACTTTTGTTGTACCTTCACGGAAATTAGCAAAAATTTACAAAAAAGCTAAACTTTTTAAACTTTTTTACAGGTACATGCAGGTAGTAGAGGAACAATAGGCGAGGAAAGCAGCTGCTCAGAGTGCTGCCAAGCTGTACCGAATTTTTAGGTAACGGCTTTGCTTTGCAGGAGGCACTGTAAGCAGATTTTAGTTGCCTTCCACTGTGTCCTGAGCCATTGCAAAAAACAAGCAATGGCTGGTTACAGTTGACTCAGTTATGTACAGGCAGAATACAGGTTTGCTTTGACAACTGTTGGAATAAGATGTCAGGCAGCACTTGGAGTGTATTGATTCTGGTGTAATACCCAACTAACGGCTTACCCTTTGTGTGTGAAGCTGGGAACAGAGACTACTTGTGCAGTAAATAAATATTGTATGGCTACCTCTGTGTATCTACGGAATTACGAGTTGTACATAGAAGAGAGGTTTTCAAAACATGTTAAGAATATTTACATCAGGCTGATCTTTATTTTGCTGTAAAAACACAAAAAAAAAGTTTTCCTAAAAATGGAAAAACTGCAATCCTTGGATATGAATTAGACCATCTGTCAGTGCAGTGGTTACATAATCCTTCACCTAGAACATACTAGGCTTTACTGTTGTCCAAGGAATTGATAACCTGGTTTGCAGCTGTTGCAGAAATATTATAGTGCCAGGTTTGTTAAACTCCTTTCTGCTGGCTATGATAGCACTTCATTCTATGCCTCCATCTCTAAGCTTCACTTCCAAATACTGTACGTGTTTCTGTATTTGATTCTTGTAGATTTATTTATTAAAACTGAGTATACAGTGCAAGGTCTGTTTACAATGTCTAGGCCCCCTATTCCGGTAAGGGTCTGTGTTGGCTTGTCTTGGTGACATCAGTTTAATATCCGTTTAAGACGCTTCTGAAATCATTTAGAATTAATTGACAGATGCATTTGAGCTCCCTTTGACCTGCTTAAAGTTGGTTTTATGTTCCCATACTCTTCATGGAAATACAAAGTCTGTTAACACAGGCCCTAAACATAACCTGCTAATAGTAGGTACAAAATCTACTGGTAAAGATGAAGAAGGAAAAAATTGTGCTCATCTCACACTGGTCTTCTACGTTGCTGGGTATGACATCGCCATGCTTTTGGGAAGATTCCTGAGGAATGCAGAGATGGCTGGATCTCATGAGAAGACACTTCAGTCTATTGCAAAGGCATCTTTCCGTGAGACTCGGGCTGTTCTGTATTTCCCAGTATCTAGCTGAATGGAGCGTATTTTCACCCTTGCCTAGGGGTGCTGTAGATGAATGAGGGATAAGGTAAGTATCCATCTAACTTTCAGCAGGTGATTACAGGGGAAGGGGTGTACCTTGCATTTTACTGCAACCTCCACTTTAATGTGGGTCACTTTTTGCTTTCTTGTCATTTTCAAATGCAAGAACTATTGTATGGTAAATTTGATATTGCCTAACTGAAGGGTCTGTCCTTTAGAAACCATATCCATCTCTACTGTGCTTGATGCTGGCACATATACAAGAGATGGTTTATTCATTCTTCACAGCCATTGTGTGTGAAAATGCCCCAACTGCTTTTTATTTAGTGGCAGAAGATTTACATATAAGCATTTTACATAGATTCATGTAAGTCGGAATGCTGATTATTACATAACTACTGTTGCTTAAAGGCATGTACACAAGCGCCTATTGATCTGTTAAGAGATCAATCATTCTGGTAATAAACAATATGTACATGTGAGCGCTGCACCCAACCAATATAAACAGTTGGAACCCCAAAAACACTTATATATACACATATATAGCTATATTACAGAGAGGATAACTGCTAAAAGATATTTCCACAAAGAAATAATTGGTAAATTGTAAGAACTATAAACAAGCAGACTCTGAGCTGCTAAAGTCCAAATAAACTAAATAGAGTAAGTTAAATTAAAGTCCATGGGAAGCAACTGTAGAAGGCAGCCCTGTGGATAAGGATGAAGCAATCCTCTGGATGCTGGAGAAAAAAGAACAGTGGCGCCACTCTAAGTGCAGTATTAAAAACGAATTTTAATATATCTTTAAAATCTGGTACTCACAAAGGTACATGTAAATGAGCATGTAGAATAAGATTGATAGTGCCAGGTGTCCCAAATGAGTTGTCCAGTCATATCATGCGGTGGCGTTCTGACAGGCTGCGCTGCAGGATGTTCGCTCTGTCCTGCCGCTGGAACGCACTGTTTTCGATCCGGGGGACGGAGTCACTTCCGGGTCCGTGCAGGGATAAACTTGATTGGCAGACTGATGGGCATAGGCGACGCGTTTGCGGAGCTACGCTCCTTCCTCAGGCCTAACGTGACCTGTGATAGGTCAGAACTAATATAATCTAAAGCGAGCTGTGATTGGAGGGAAGGGGCATCTGTCAGACTCAGGCTTACAACTGTGTGTTGCCGCTGTGTAATGAAGTAAATGACATGACGTGAATAGGATGCCTATGTGTTTTGAGAATGAGAGAAATACAAAATTTAAAAGAGAGAAAGAAAAGAGTACAGAGAACAGAAGAAAATGATATATGGAAGATGATGAACATGCAAATGCGGATAAAGATGATAGATAGTAAGAATGGTGGAAAAATTAATGATGATAGAAATAATAAGAATAATAAAAATAAAAATAAGAATAAATGAAATTGAAATAAATATACAAATGAGATTTAAATAAAGATAAAAATAGAGCAAAAAATGAAAATGAATATGAACTTGAAAAAAATTGAAAATAAACTTGAAAAAAATGAAGAAAAAGAATATAAACTTAAAAAAAAAAAAAAAAAATAAAAAATAAAAATAATAATAATAATAAGTGTGAAAATAAAAATAAAATAGAAATAAAAATAAAAATAAAAATAAATATAAAAATAATTCTAATAATAAAAATAAGAATAAAATTAAAAATAAAAATAAAAAAGTGAGAATGAATTGGGATGAAGTTGAATGATGTGAGGATGTAAATACAAGTATAATGAAGTTAATTAGATAGAAAAATAATAATAAAAAATAAAAAATTACAAATGTTTGAAGGATAAAAAATGGAGGTGGATATGTGACGGGAATGATAGAATTTTTATGGAAATAAATTTAGAGATGTAATAAGCAGTGTAAGTGGCATTGATTGTGCGCATATTCTTGAGAAATAAAAATTGGTTAATAATTTATAATTATCAAACATTACCCTAAAAGTTGGCTACATGAGATTGGGCATAGCAAATGCATATTTTGCAAATCATCCTTATACACTAGGGGTTGTGCTGAGAAAAGCATGAGTATGATACACCTATGTATATACACACCTGCACACATACACATACATATTACACATGTGCACATGTAAATACACGCATAAACAAACACACACACATGCCCACCTAAAAACATGGACATACTTGTGCATTTGTTAATGGAAATGAAATGATGAATAAAAGATGTTTAAAACATAAAAAATAATAAAAATTAGTAAAAAAGTGTACTAACTGGCTAGAAGGTGGTGCTCAAGCACAACATGATGACCACATCACAATGGCAAAGACAAAGAGCCTAAAATGTGATAATACAAGAATGCCCAACACAACCTAAAACGTAAGAAAGACGAGTATGTTAAGATTGTCCAACAACCAACGGAGGGGACTGAGAGAGAAGTCAAATGAGGCTACTCGTCTCTATCTCCTCGTTAAGTCCCCCAGGAGCCAGAGAGTCAAGGGTGTATATCCAGTACGTTTCCCTCTGGCAGAGACGTTTATAACGCTCTGCCAGTGGGAACGTACCGGGGATGGATTCAATGATCCAGACTCTGAGGCCCACTGAGGAATGATCATGTTTTTTAAGGAAATGGAGGGGAACACTGTGATGATCATCTCCTGCCTCAACGAGGCGGCGGTGCTCACCAAACCTCTTTCTCAGGGTGCGTATGGTGCGGCCTACATAATATAACCCACATGGACAAGTCAAGCAATATATAACAAATTGTGTAGAACAATTGTAGAAGTTGCTAATCTGGTATGTCTGACCTTTGTAAGCGAATTCTTTTTGGCCATGATGGACATGCTTACACGTGAGGCACAATTTTTTGCGGCACTGATACATTCCAATTAGAGGAATGAGACAGGGTGATATTGTTTTTTAAGCAACATCACTTCATTCCTAGACATATTCAAAAAATTTGCAGCACACAGTTTAGGAAACTTGAACACCTCATGATTGCGGCCAATCACCAATGGTGGGATAAGTTCTTCTTAGAACAGTACATTTCCCACTCCATTTCCCCTCGAGGATTAAGAATATTAAAAACCTGCTCCTTTTTGACATCTGAATTGGCCAGTGAATGGTCTCAGATCTCAGAATTCTGCACACAAAAGTGGATGCGGATCATTATTCAACAGAGACAGACCAAATATCAGGATTTAGTTGAACAAATCAAAATCAACATTTCCAGTTTAAATACCACTATTACCAACTTACCCATCTCCTGGCTCAACACCCTGAAATATCACAGTAAGAAAGATGAGGACAACCTCATCCAGACCAAACTAGGGAAGATGAGGAGAGACTTGGATGATTTCAATCTAGGGAGGGTCTTCAATTGGAAAAGGAGCCATCGCACATCCAATATCAATCACTCTCCCCACTCCTCCACCCATCTTATGCCTCTTATGGAATGTATAGTGGGACCTCCAGCTCAAAGACCGTTGAGGCAGGAGATGATCATCACAGTGTTCCCCTCCATTTCCTTAAAAAACATGATCATTCCTCAGTGGGCCTCAGAGTCTGGATCATTGAATCCATCCCCGGTACGTTCCCACTGGCAGAGCGTTATAAACGTCTCTGCCAGAGGGAAACGTACTGGATATACACCCTTGACTCTCTGGCTCCTGGGGGACTTAACGAGGAGATAGAGACGAGTAGCCTCATTTGACTTCTCTCTCAGTCCCCTCCGTTGGTTGTTGGACAATCTTAACATACTCGTCTTTCTTACGTTTTAGGTTGTGTTGGGCATTCTTGTATTATCACATTTTAGGCTCTTTGTCTTTGCCATTGTGATGTGGTCATCATGTTGTGCTTGAGCACCACCTTCTAGCCAGTTAGTACACTTTTTTACTAATTTTTATTATTTTTTATGTTTTAAACATCTTTTATTCATCATTTCATTTCCATTAACAAATGCACAAGTATGTCCATGTTTTTAGGTGGGCATGTGTGTGTGTTTGTTTATGCGTGTATTTACATGTGCACATGTGTAATATGTATGTGTATGTGTGCAGGTGTGTATATACATAGGTGTATCATACTCATGCTTTTCTCAGCACAACCCCTAGTGTATAAGGATGATTTGCAAAATATGCATTTGCTATGCCCAATCTCATGTAGCCAACTTTTAGGGTAATGTTTGATAATTATAAATTATTAACCAATTTTTATTTCTCAAGAATATGCGCACAATCAATGCCACTTACACTGCTTATTACATCTCTAAATTTATTTCCATAAAAATTCTATCATTCCCGTCACATATCCACCTCCATTTTTTATCCTTCAAACATTTGTAATTTTTTATTTTTTATTATTATTTTTCTATCTAATTAACTTCATTATACTTGTATTTACATCCTCACATCATTCAACTTCATCCCAATTCATTCTCACTTTTTTATTTTTATTTTTAATTTTATTCTTATTTTTATTATTAGAATTATTTTTATATTTATTTTTATTTTTATTTTTATTTCTATTTTATTTTTATTTTCACACTTATTATTATTATTATTTTTATTTTTTATTTTTTTATTTTTTTTTTTTTTTTTTAAGTTTATATTCTTTTTCTTCATTTTTTTCAAGTTTATTTTCAATTTTTTTCAAGTTCATATTCATTTTCATTTTTTGCTCTATTTTTATCTTTATTTAAATCTCATTTGTATATTTATTTCAATTTCATTTATTCTTATTTTTATTTTTATTATTCTTATTATTTCTATCATCATTAATTTTTCCACCATTCTTACTATCTATCATCTTTATCCGCATTTGCATGTTCATCATCTTCCATATATCATTTTCTTCTGTTCTCTGTACTCTTTTCTTTCTCTCTTTTAAATTTTGTATTTCTCTCATTCTCAAAACACATAGGCATCCTATTCACGTCATGTCATTTACTTCATTACACAGCGGCAACACACAGTTGTAAGCCTGAGTCTGACAGATGCCCCTTCCCTCCAATCACAGCTCGCTTTAGATTATATTAGTTCTGACCTATCACAGGTCACGTTAGGCCTGAGGAAGGAGCGTAGCTCCGCAAACGCGTCGCCTATGCCCATCAGTCTGCCAATCAAGTTTATCCCTGCACGGACCCGGAAGTGACTCCGTCCCCCGGATCGAAAACAGTGCGTTCCAGCGGCAGGACAGAGCGAACATCCTGCAGCGCAGCCTGTCAGAACGCCACCGCATGATATGACTGGACAACTCATTTTGGACACCTGGCACTATCAATCTTATTCTACATGCTCATTTACATGTACCTTTGTGAGTACCAGATTTTAAAGATATATTAAAATTCGTTTTTAATACTGCACTTAGAGTGGCGCCACTGTTGTTCTTTTTTCTCCAATCATTCTGGTAAGAGGCTGTATATTTGTGGTGGTTGCACACTTGTATGCCGGGTGTCTTTTTTTTTTTTTTTTTTTTTTTTTTTATAAGATCCATAAAGATTTATAAGGACTGAGCACCTTTCTGGACTTTTTAAATTCTATATTGGATATCCTGAGGCACTTTTTACGAAGCTCATTTATTATATTTTTGAAAGATTGTTTATTGATCTTAATGTTTTATATGGAGACGATTTTCTGCATTTGATGAATAATTTTGGAAGCGCACCTACACTTTATTACCAAAAGTATTGGGACACCTGCCTTTACACGCACATGAACTTTAATGGCGTCTTAGTCCAATGGGTTCAAAATTGAGTTGGCCCACCCTTAGCAGCTATAACAGCGTCAACTGTTCTGGGAAGACTGTTCATAAGGTTTAGTAGTGTGTCTATGGGAATGTTTGACCATTCTTCCAGAAGCGCATTTGTGAGGTCAGGCACTGATGCGGAGGAGAAGGCCTGGCTCGTAGTCTCTGCTTTAATTCATCCCAAAAGTGTTCTATCAGGTTGAGGTTACGACTGTGCAGGCTAGTCAAGTTCTTCCACCTTAAACTCGCTCATCCATGTCGTTATGGACCTTGCTTTGTGCACTGATGCGCTGTCGTGTTTGATCAGGAAGGGACCATCCCAAAACTGTTCCCACAAAGTTGGGAGCATGAAATTGTCTAAAATGTCTTGGTATAGTGACACCTTAAGAGTTCCCTTCACTGGAACTAAGGGGCCAAGCCCAATCCCTGGAAAACAACCCCACACCATAATCCCCCCTCCACCAAATGATTTGGACCAGTGCACAAAGCAAGTTCCATAAAGACACGGATGAGTGAGTTTGGGGTGGAGAAATTTGACTGGCCTGCACAGAATCTTGACCTCAACCCAATAGAACACCTTTGGGATGAATTAGAGCGGAGACTGTGAGCCAGGCCTTCTCATCCACATCAGTGCCTGACCTTACAAATGTGCTTCTGGAAGAATGGCCAAACATTCCCATAGACACACTCCTAAACCTTCCTAGAAGAGTTGAAGCTGTTATAGCTGCAAAGGGTGGGCCACCTCAATATTGAACCCTACGGACTAAGACTGGAATGACATTAAAGTGTGTGTGTGTGTATATATATATCTCTCTATCTCTCCATCTCCCTCTCTATCTCTCTCTCTCTCCCCCTCTCTATCTCTCTCCCTCTCTATCTCTCTCTCTCTCTCTCTCTCTCTCTCTCTCTCCCTCTCTCTCTCCCTCTCTCTCTCTCTATCTCTATCTCTCTCTCTCTCCCCCTCCCTCTCTCTCTCCCCCCCCCTCTCTCTCTCTCTCTCTCTCTCTCTCTCTCTCTCTCTCTCTCTCTCTCTCTCTCTCTCTCTCTCTCTCTCTCTCTCTCTCTCTCTCTCTCTCTCTCTCTCTCTCTCTCCCCCATTTTTTTTTTTTTTCACAAAGCTCAAAAATCCCTTTTCACAAATTCATGTATTTATTAAGCAACCAGGTTCAGAAATGCTTTTCACATCCTACTACAGTTTTATTATAGAAAGCAAAATGATTTTGAATATTGTTTGTGTCACAGCATTACCGATTTTGTTCTGGTTCATGCTCTCCTTTCCAGATGGAGGAGGTCGAGTTTAGGAACTGGATCGAGAAACTACAGGCCAGGATGCTGTCGGCAAACCTTGACACTCCTCAACAGCTTCAGTCTGTCTTCGAATCAATAATAATAAAGAAGCAGTCCCTTTGTGAGATGCTACAAGCCTGGAACAACAGGTAATGTAGTTAGATTGCTGTAAAAAGCAAGCATTTATCATTTTCAAAGTCGAACCTTCAGATTCTTCATGGTATAGCTGCAAGTAGAGGTTAAATCTCTTTGCCGATTAATACACTTGGCTCTTTCCCAGTCAGAGACAAAGATCAAACATAAGAATAAAGACGATAAGACTAGATCAGTCATTTTTTCATCGGTGTACTTATTTCTCAAAAATTAGCCATGTTCTGAAAGGATGCTCAAAAAGGCAATCTTTTGAAAGCAAACTGCTTGCAGCTAATCTGTGTTTAATTACTGAAATGTTGTGTTTGCTTAGCAAGTGTGTCTAAAATTAAATGTATCATTAAAAACTCACAGCACACACAACAGTAGGGTACATGTCAGTAGTAACAAATATAATTGTTGTTCTTGGTAAGAAAATAATACCAATTTCTTGCCATGAGTAAGAGGTTTTTTTTTTTTTTTTAAATATAATTCTTGTGTAATAAATGCCTATGTAGGCTTGATACGTTATTGTGTATCGTGTCGAATTTTAAGTTTTCGGATTAAGATTTGGATACATGACTAACAGATTTACATTAAGCAGTTCTCTTTCACATTAATTGACAAATCTCTTTAGTTCAAGTGTATTCAAATCCAAAAATAAAAATGCAATCTTGCAGCTTACCATTGCTTAGATGTTGGGGCTCCCTTGGTTTCTTTCTTTTTTTTTTTTTTTCTGTTTTTTTTTTGACTTTTCCTTTTTTATTTTCACTTGTAATTCTGCCAGTAATACAAGTGAATAATACTGTCCTAAGTTAATAACATTCACCCTATTGTATCAAGAAAACAAAGATAATAGGACTACTGGACTCTGCCCATATGCTTATCCCCATAACGCAGAGGTGTGTGATCCTGTAATCCCCAGATGTAGCTGAGAAAATTGTAGCTGATAAGTCAGGACAGGGCAAGAGCACAGGAAGTTATCGGCTCACAAGATTTTCACAGGATCAACCGACAAACAGATTTAACAAAACGCTTTCAAGAGTACATTTTAACAGACTAAAAGGGACCAAATTAAAGAAGTCCATTGTTGCAGAACTCCTGAAAGGGAATATTTTTACTGTAGTAGCTAATCGGCCCACAGGCTTGTAATTGATGAACTGACGCGCTACAGCCCTGGAACCCGACATGCGGCCCGTCAGCCCACCATAGGCAGCCCATTGAGTATTGGGCACCAGATAAAACCAACTGAAACAGCTTCCAATTGGCAGCCTGCATACTGGTAATGCTGATTTACATTTTATCTGCACATTTGGGTCCACATATGAGCACCAGAGGCTGCCAATCCAAGCTCCAAACATCGACCTAGAGGAAGTGAACTGCCTGTGTAAGGTCTGTCAGTCCTGCGGTTGCCCATCTAGAAAATAAGTGCTAAAGAACTTAAAAGAAAATTTGATTCAGCGACTGAGCTTCTCTATTGTGTGCCCTCTGGACATATATCTGGGGTGCACTTGAGGTCACCTATACTTAGTAAGTTGACCACCGTTACACAACAGGAATAGGCATGTTTTCTCTGTAGCATTACATCTCGCCTTTTATATTTTTAGTTTTGTACAGTTTAAAAAAATGCAAATGTTAGAAAATAGAAACAAAGAGAACCCTGCTTGACACAGTTTATAGTTCAAAGGAGTACTCTAAATTTAATACTGTTGTAAATTAACCCTGATATATTGATTTTTAGTTTCAATATAATTTTATTGATGGAATTGCAAACAAACCTTCAACCTGTCATAGAAGCATATCGTTAACAACTTATAGCCACCATCTCCCAGTAATTCTGAATTGTTTAAAACAAGACAAAAAATAAGGGTAAGGAGGGGTGAGGTAAGGTGGGGGGAGCTGGTACGGCATGTAACAATGAACAATTGCACGTAAATATATTATGAGAACAGGTATAATGAAGGCATAGGTCCATATACACTTACAGGCATAGACAAAAGGATTCTGGGGCCTCAAAGGTCTATCCAATGAAGGGGTTAATCAAATGGTTAAATGGATAGGGTGCAGCTAGGGCGTTCTGAAGCTAGAGAGCCCAGTACTGAAAACCATTTTTGTTGTAAAAGGTGGGCTTTTGCAAACATATACTCTTAAAGAGCATGCTGGTTTAATATATGCATAATTAAAAGAGGATCTGGTCATGCTGCTTCTAGTGGCGAGCAATGGACAGTCTGATTACTATAAAAATATGGTACAAAGTTCAAATGGCCAGGAATCCTTGTCTATGCCAAATAAAGCCAATGTCTGATCCATTGGAACAGTAATAGAGGAAGCTAGTGAAAATGTATGTGTCCGGAAGTTTGGGCAGCACCACCAAATGTGAGATGAAGGACCTAGAAAGCCACATTGCCTCCAGCATAGAGCAGAGTGATCTGGAAAGATAGCTGTTATTTTTAAGATGTATGATACCAGTTCTGTAATTTTCTGCAGGCATTCCCAGTGTATGATACAGCGACAATGTATGTCTAAGCAGTAGAGAAATCTGTGTGCCAGTGGGATAATGAAAGAGTAGTGCAGTGATTTTTTTTTTTCCCAGGAGGATGGTTTTCTCCATACTGGATGGTTGAGAGAGGATAGCGTATATAGTGGTTACTCCTTTACGAGAAGTAGATGATGCATTGAAATATTTTAGAAGGGCTTCAAATAAGTGGGAGTCTTGAAATTTGTACAGTAGGTGACCACGATATTGTGTCAATCTCGCCGCATTTCTCTGCGAGATTTGACACCTGCGAGCTCTGTCGCAGGAGCCAGCGCCGAGATGGCTCACTCATCGGGAAAGGAAAACTTTGTTTTCCTTCCGCGATCAGTGACAGGCAGTGCTGACAGCTGTCTGGTATGAATCCTGAGGGGGAATGCCACGCCAAATTTTAAATGTAAAAACCGGCGTGGGTTTCCCCCCAGGAGCATACCAGGCCCTTAGGTCTATTATGGATTGTAAGGGGAACCCCCTACGCCGAAAAATCGGCGCGGGGGTCCCCCCAAAATCCATACCAGACCCTTATCCGAGCACGCAGGCCGGCCAGGAAAGGGGGTGGGGACGAGCGAGCGCCCCACCCATCCTGAGCCGTACCAGGCCGCATGCCCTCAACATGGGGGGGTGGGTGCCTTGGGGAGGGGGGCGCCCTGCGGGGCCCCCCCACCCCAAAGCACCTTGTCCGCATGTTGATGAGGACACGGGCCTCTTCCCGACAACTATGGCCGTTGGTTGTCGGTCTGCGGGCGGGGGGGGTTATCGGAATCCGGGAGCCCCCTTTAATAAGGGGGCCCCCAGATCCCGGCCCCCCACCCTGTGTGAATGAGTATGGGGTACATGGTACCCCTACCCATTCACCTAGGGAAAAGTGTAAAAAAAAAAACAGAGTACACAGGTTTTAAGAATAATTTATTAGGCAGCTCCGGGGTCTTCTTCCGACTTCGGGGGGTCTCCTTCCGACTTCTCCCGGTGTTCCGCCTCTTCTCCCGGGCCCCACCGCTATCTTCTTCCAGCTCTATTGCCAGCGAGGGGCCCGGTCATGCCCCCTTATAACGCCAGAGTCCCTGCGCATGCTGGGAACATGACGTCACAAGGGGGCGGGGTCACCGCCTATATAAATGGCTCGCACAAAGCGTTCCAGCCGGAGAGAGCGTCGTGTCAACATCGGAAGAAGAGGCGAGACAGCGGCGGCGAGACAGAGGCAGCAGACCGGGCCCCTCACTGGCAATAGAGCTGGAAGAAGATAGCGGCGGAACACCGAGAGAAGAGGTGGAACACCGGGAGAAGTCTGAAGCAGACCCCCCGAAGTCGGAAGAAGACCCCGGAGCTGCCTAATAAATTATTATTAAAACCTGTGTACTGTTTTTTTTTTTTTTTGACACTTTTCCCTAGGTGAATGGGTAGGGGTACCATGTACCCCATACTCATTCACACAGGGTGGGGGGGCCGGGATCTGGGGGCCCCCTTATTAAAGGGGGGGTTCCCGGATTCCGATAAGCCCCCCGCCCGCAGACCCCGACAACCAACGGCCAGGGTTGTCAGGAAGAGGCCCTTGTCCTCATCAACATGGGGACAAGGTGCTTTGGGGTGGGGGGGCCCCGCAGGGCGGCATCCACCCCCCCATGTTGAGGGCATGCGGCCTGGTACGGCTCGGGGGGGGGGCGCTCGCTCGTCCCCACCCCCTTTCCTGGCCGGCCTGCGTGCTCGGATGAGGGTCTGGTATGGATTTTGGGGGGACCCCCACGCCGATGTTTCGGCGTAGGGGGCTCCCCTTACAATCCATACCAGACCTAAGGGCCTGGTATGCTCCTGGGGGGGAACCCACGCCGGTTTTCATTTAAAATTTGGCGCGGCGTTCCCCCTCAGGATTCATACCAGACAGCTGTCAGCACTGCCTGTCACTGATCGCGGAAGGAAAACAAAGTTTTCCTTTCCCGATGAGTGAGCCAACGCGACATGCACAGTACCCTGTCGCCGAGAACCAGCGCGATGGTATCGCGCTGGAAACACAATCTCGCGGTCAGGTACTGTAGGCCTTGTAAGGCTTGGCGTATTCAATGATATTTGTAGAATAAGGAGCGGGTTATGGAGTAGGTTGAGCAGAGATTCTGGAAGGAGTGGAGTTGCAAATGATGATGTAAATGAGCAAACTGAGTGGATACCCGCGTTTTTTCCCCGAATTGTATGCATAAATATCAAATAAGTTCTAATGATCATAGTGGAAGCTTTTGTAGAGTTGCCGGTGAGATGCAATTCGAGGAATCCATTGGAGTTCCATGTTCTGTAGACAGCCATGCCAGTATCCAAAAAATTTTTTAGGAAGTGGCTGTAACAGTGCAGCACCCAAGGCCCATTTTTATTTATTTTATTTTTTTTTAATTCAAAAATAACTTTTATTGAGCATAAAAGAAAGTTTATAAACAAACGGGTGAACAGTGCAACATGCACTACATTTACGAATCATTTCAATTGACATGCACATATGGAGTTACATTTATGACATTGTACAGCTGGCATCTGCAGTATAGTGATGCAGGGGTTGGAGAGGAGGCATTTATATATTGGAGCATAGTGAGTAGCTAGGTTGTTTGAATACAGGGGGGGAGGGAAGAGATTCCATAAGAGAGTCATGAGGGCATCACGCAATCTCTCCCCTTCCCTTGTACACAGGGAGGCAGTAAGCTTAACTTCTGGTGTCACAGGTGGAGGTGTCCTCGAGCCATCTATCCCAGATTTTGTAGTATTTGTCGGGGCAGCCCCCATGGATATATAGCACCTACCTAAGGCCCATTTTAAGATTAGAGTTGATAGTTGTATGCTCAATTTGTATCCTTGAGAGTGGGTCTGTTGGATTCCACCACATTCACAACTGGGCTTTAATTTATTGCTTTGTAATATTGCATGATGTTAGGTGCGCCTAGTCCTGCAACTTTTGCGGATCGAAAGAGTATAGTGATGTATTAATTTTAATAGTTCATTCATTTTCTAATATCACACAAAATCCCCTGCACTCTTACTAAAATACCACTTATTCCCAAGCTGCTGGACAATATTTCCTCCCTAGGTAATTATCTATCTATATTCGCAATCATATATACACCAGCGCTATCCTGTGCATAAATACTTGGAACAAACATAATTAATTTACATGTAGCACTAACTCACGATGGAGCTGCTGGTTTAGGCGGGTCTGTTACCTTCACTTTGCTTCCCTCTGTTTCACCGGCACCGGGTCTAGGGGTTCCGTTGAGTTTACTTCTGGACGACACACGCACCAACACTGGAGTACGTTTTCAATGCTTTATTAAACAGACAAACTTTAGGAAGTAGCAGGAAAGAGGCAGAAAAGGAAACTTTCAGGAGAAACTCAAATATCTTTTTGTAGAATCTTAGCGACAAATGTCCTGGTAGAATTCAGATAATTATGTGGAATGAGCTCCCCTCGTGAGACACACTCCCTGCTCGTCTGGATAGGCCTCTCTCACCGGTCTAGCAGCCAGCACGCAGCACGAATCAAAAGTCTCTGCCACAGACTTGTTTAGGGGGATAAATCTGTACGATCCTCTGCCACAGGATGTATCAGATTTTCTGCAGTGAAAGTCAGTCACAGTGCCTGAACCTTTTAAGCCGAACCGGCAACACTATGCTGTATAGTTACTTCTTTTGGATACGTCCTCCAACCAAGTCACCAGGCCCCTCTATAGACCAGCTCACCGCATGATCTCTCCAAGACGGGTCCTCCCCAGGGATCTTCTCGGCTGTCCAGCTTCGTCACACAGGACCGACAGCTCAGGATCATTCCTCGGCCGCGGTGGTAGGCCCCAGACAAGCCTCTGGACCCCCCCCCCCTGTGCCGCAGCATAGTGGGCCTCCCGATCGGAGGTCCACGAGGTAGCTCCTTAACGCATACCTGTCGGCCAGAAGGGCCAGCAGGTGGCTGTAAAACGAACCCTAGAACATGGCGTCTGTCCCATAAATACCCTCTTCCCAGAATGCAACTCGGAGGACCACCTCCACCGAGCTTGCCTCCGAGATAGAGGAGCATCCATACACTTCGATACGTTGCTTTTCCAACACTGACCAGTGGCAACAGCGACACCCACCGGACAGCACGGAAACGCACACAACGTCAGCCAAGCTGGAACAGAGGCAAACTTTTAACTTCCTAACGCCCAAATTACTAAATTTACCTAACATGCGGTAGATTGTAAATCTACCAGCGCTACATGCACAAATATACATACAGTTGTGCTCATAAGTTTACATACCCTGGCAGGATTTGATTTCTTGGCCATTTTTCAGAGAATATAAGTGATAAAACAAAACTTTTCTTTCACTCATGGTTAGGCCCCTTTCACACTGGGGCGGTAGGGGGCTTCAGCGGTAAAACAGCGCTATTTTTAGCGCTGTTTTACCGTGGTATTCGGCCGCTAGCGGTGCGGTTTTAACCCCCCGCTGGCGGCCGAAAAAGGGTTAAAACCACTCGTACAGCGCGGCTATAGCCGCGGTATTGCCGCAGTGTAGCCGCGCTGTCCCATTGATTTCAATGGGCAGGAGCGGTTTAGGAGCGGTGAATACACCGCTCCAAAGATGCGGCTTGCAGGAGATTTTTTCTTCTCCTGCCAGCGCACCGCTTCAGTGTGAAAGCCCTCGGGCTTTCACACTGAACAAACAGTGGAGGCTGTTTAGGGGCGGTTTGCAGGCGGGATTTTTATCGCAATAACGCCTGCAAACCGCCCCAGTGTGAAAGGGGCCTTAGTGTTTGGCTGAAGCCATTTATTATCAATCAACTGTGTTTACGCTTTTTAAATCATAATGACAGCAGAAACTACCCAAATGACCCTGATCAAAAGTTTACACACCCCAGTTCTCAATACCGTGTATTGCCCCCTTTAAAATCAATGATCGCTTATTGACAGCGATAACATCAAAGTCTTTTGTGTTATTTGTGGCTGAGAATCTTTATCTTCTCAGAAGGTAAAGCTGCCCATTTCTCTTGGCAAAAAGCCTCCAGTTCGTGGAAGTTCTTGGGCTGTCTTGCATGAACTGCACGTTTGAGATCTCCCCAGAGTGGCGCAATGATATTGAGGTCAGGGGACTGAGATGGCCACTCCAGAACCTTCACTTTATTCTGCTGTAGCCAATGACAGGTCAACTTGGCCTTGTGTTTTGGATTATTGTCATGTTGGAATGTCCAAGTACGTCCCATGCACAGCTTCCTGGCTGATGAATGCAAATTTTCCTCCAGTATTTTTTGATAACATACTGCATTCATCTTGCCATCAGTTTTGACCAAATTTCTTGTGCCTTTGTAGCTCACACATCCCCAAAACATCAGCGATCCACCTCCGTGTTTCACAATAGGAATGGTGTACCTTTCATCATAGGTCTTGTTGACCCCTCTCCAAATGTTGGTTTATGGTTGTGGCCAAAAAGCTAAATTTTTGGCTCATCACTCCAAAACAAAGTTGTGCCAGAAGGTTTGAGACTTGCCTGTGTTTGGCGTTATGTAAGTGGGATACTTTGTGGCATTTGCGTAGTAATGGCTTTCTTCTGGCGACTCGACCATGCAGCCCATCTTTCTTCAAGTGCCTCCTTATTGTGCATCTTGAAACAGCCACACCACATGTTTTCAGAGAGTCCTGTATTTCACCTGAAGTTATTTGTGTGTTTCTTGGCAGTTGTGGCTGAAATTTTAGTTGGTCTGCCTGACCGTGGTTTGGTTTAAACAGAAACCCTCATTTTCCACTTCTTAGAGTACACTGCTGATTGGCATTCTCAATTCCTTGGATATCTTTTTATATCCCTTTCCTGTTTTATACAGTTCAACTACCTTTTCCCAAAGGATCGTCGGATCCTTTGACGATTCTCTTGCTTTCCCCATGACTCAGAATCCAGAAACGTCAGTGCAGCACTGGATGAAAGATGCAAGGGTCCGTCAGGAGTCAAGAAACTCATTTACCTTTTATATATATACACACACACACACACACACACACACACACACACGATCACAGGTGAGGATGGTTACCTTTTAATAGCCATTCAAACCCCTTTGTGTCAAATTGTGTGCATGTTATCAGGCCAAAATCTGCCAGGGTATGTAAACGCATGAGCACAACTGTATATAGATATTAGCCAGTGCTTCTATGTAATAAATGTTCTACCACGCTTAAATAAAAAAATGTGACCACTCATTCACAAGTGCAGAAGTCCACATTAAGTGAAATGGTGATTGTAGCCGTATTAGTGTATTTCCCTGGGACAGACCCAGCCGGGGCAGGGGCTTTTGGAGGGCACTGCAGGGTAGCCTTTTGCCTACTGACTATGGGCCCTGGCTTTTGAGGCGGCTCCACTCTTTTGGAGGTGTGTGCTTGGGGGACCGTTTTGGAGTGGTTTTGCTTCAGATTCAGGTCCATGTCTCCCCGAAAACACACTCTGGAAGCCTAGGACCTGGATACAGATTTGGGGCCTCGGTGCTCAAACCAGCATTGATTGCTTCAACCCCCTTCTAGACTCTAAGCAGAAAATTATAATCCGCTTCAAACCTGATGCTGGTGTCTCCTCCTGCTGTTATGTGTAATCTGTTTATTAGGGTGTCTTTCTCGAATTGTATAATTCCCCATTGTTAATTGAGTCGCCTATTTCTGTCTGCTAGTATTATGTCCTCTTCACCTCGTTGCCAACCTATTGTGGGATGTTTGTGTGTGTGTGTATGTTAGCTATTCATTTGGATGTCCTGTTAGATGTACTGATGACATTACTGTTTACAGTTTGCATTGTTTAGGAAATTTGATCACGCTCTTACCAGATTTTGTGTGGTGTATATATTATGCATGAGTTTACAATAAAGTCAGTTCCAGTTAGCGTTGTCTACTTGGGTGCAATGCTCAGCTATAATTCCTGGTTTCAGAGTGGAGGAAGCTGTATCTTGGCGGAGGCACCCAGACTGGGTGCCAGGAAGTCTGTCACAGGTCCCCTTCTTCAAGTTCCAAGGTCTACAGTGTGTATTCAAGTTCCAAGGTTCACAGCACCATCCATCTCTGTGCCAAACAGTGTCTTTAGTGCCGCTAACTCGCCATATTCTCATGACCTCTTATTTTTAAGAAGCTAAAAGGCTTCAGTCTCTGCTAAGCACCATTCAATGCTCTCCTTTTCTGTTCTATTTGGCTCTCCTTTTACGTTTACATGATTGCTCCACCGTTCAATATCACAGGTCATGTATTTAAACACAAGGATATTTGCATTTACATAGTACCATATAAAACGCCTTTTATATTATAAAAGTAAAACATTTGAAAATACCTTGGTATATGCTTCTTTAAAATGGTTATATTCATCACTGTTGGGGTGGTAAGGAGTGCCTGACTTCACTTGTAACCCTTCCCTTTAACATATTTTGTCCAGTGGACTGCCTCACAATCTCCTCAAGGAAGTCCAATGGACGAAAAGTTGAGGGCCAAAGAAGGGGAGAGCATTAAGTGGTGCTTAGCAGAACCCTTTCAAAACCATCCTAGAGAGAAGGGCTCATGAGAATCTGAGTGAGCTGCACTAAAGACAATGTTTGGCACAGAAGTAGATGGGACTGTGGGGGGGAGACTGTATCCTGTAATACACACTGTGGAAGATGAATGCAATTTGGAGAATTGCTGTTCTCTTTTTCTGCAAATTTTTGCACTTTTGTAAATCTACTGGGCACGTTTATTTTATCTACAATATTTTTTTGAGTAATAGAACAATTATTTATTACACATAAGCACTGACTGGGTAATTTAATGTATATTTGTGTATCATAAGTATGTTCTATGTATTTATGCACAGGAGTGGGGGATAGCGCTGGTGTGTGTGTGTGTGTGTGTGTGTGTGTGTGTGTGTGTGTGTGTGTGTGTATATTATTCATAGTCTGGCTGGTTGCAATGAATTTATGGATTCTGCTTACTGCTGTTTCAACCATTTTCTGATGCTGCCAGTATTGGAACGTACTAGATAGTAAATCATTGTTGTATTATTTAACCCATGCAATTTAACACAATTTATTTTATTTTATTCGTTTTGATTTAAAGGAAAAAAAAAACTGCCAAAGTAAAAATAGGTTAGCTGCATTTTTTACTATGACAATGGTTAATCATGAATAATTAAAGCGTGAGGTACATATAGACGCAGTGACATGCTTGTTTGTTGATTGTGTGGATTTTAACCACAAGGTGTCACTGGAGCTCCTTTCATGGGTTGCCTTTTGTATCAAGTCACGGAAATGTAATTGAATTGAAATCAGTTGATACCCACAGCTGAGAAAGTGTTGCTGTCACTATTCTTGTGTGTTGGCAGTTTTTAGGCAGCACACAAATGTAAACAGTAAGGGCCCATTCACACCACCAATTTTTTTTTTATTTTTTTAAAACCCTGCTTGCTGTATCTTTTGTGTGTTTTGGTAAAAGCAGGCATTTTAATTATGTCAATGACAGCTGGCACACTGAAAATCCACTAAAGCAATATGTGCTTTTGTTTTGGCATTTTTCAAATCGCATGTTCAGATTTCCATCAAATACATGCATAACCTTCAAAATGGAGCTAGGCAACAATGAAAAAGAAAATGCCAGTAAAATGCATATAAAACATGTTTTGTATTGCGCTACATTTTTAAAACCGCACCTTTTATAAATGTGCCTTAATGATTTCAACAGAAAAGATTACAGTGCACACATACACAAATTTTAACTCCTGCAAGGCTATTTAAAGCACCTGAACATATTCAGCAAATAAGCAAAAAATATGGGGATTTAGTCACACCATGTGGCCATATAGTGCTTAAGCCTATTACTGCGTCAAAGTACCCCATGATCAGTGGGTAAGAAATCATCACTGAGCCTCCAAAGAAGGTCCCACCGAGATTTGAACTTGGATCGCTGGATTCAAAGCCCAGAGTGTGCTAACATTACACCATGGAACTCCTGGTCCCACTGATAATGGGGCACTTAATTTTTGTGTGCTGTAATCCATTTTTTTTTTTTTTTTTTTCTGTTTTTATATGGTCTTATGGCTGCACCATCTTTAATGTAATGCCCCCATAGGAAGTGGCTTGCAATGGAGGCACTCAGATGGGGAGAGGAGTGGAGCATCATTGGGAATGCCAGAAGAGAGGGGTTCTGGGGCCGATTTTGTGCAAAACCATTGCAGAAAACAAGTAACTAACATGTTTGTTATTTTAAAAAAACACAAATCTACAATCGATGGAAAAACAAAAGGAAGACCAATGGATAGAATATTGCCATTTGCTTCTTATTCTGTGTCTTACCATCATTCAACCTAATAGCCAAAATTGTACCCTATTCACTCAAATAAAGTCGCAGAGAATAAGTGCCTGTGTGAGACGCTTGGGATGGAAGCTGCCACAGTCTGCAGCTTAGTTCTTAGAGATAGAGATGATGAAGCTCAAATGTTCAGCTTCAATGTGGGTAGCCTCACTGCTCTAGAATTAGCCAGCAGCTGAAGCACTAGAGTTTAGCAGCTTCCACCTGTGGCTTTTCCTACAGATATTTTGGTACTATTTTTAGGTATTTTAAATGGGGATACGTTACAGCAGAGGCGTGTTATTTGCAGGCAAATCAAAGCTAAATGTTGAGGACCATTGAACATATCAGACATCTGTCCCTCACTGCCTTGTGATTGTGTGTCATAAAAATTGCAGATTGTCCATGGAGACAGTTGAGGATGTATTAGTTATGATTCTTCACATAGCACACAGTGCAAGGGAGGGGATGAATCATACCAGTGATCAATACATCAACAACTAAATATAGAAAGGCTCGGGTGGGAGGTGAATTCAGGAGATAAATGTCATGTTATATGCAGGCATAGTACAATGCTTTCTCTTGGGCCTACAACATTTAGAGGTATGTTCGTGTCGGGCCATACACTAGTAAGATCAGATTGGGTGAGCAGTTGGCAGCTCTGCATTCTTCTAGTGTAGTTCTGTTCAATACAGTATGTGGTTACCAGCAACAGGTCGTCCACTCCAACATATGTTTACTCTGGGCAAATTTTAATTTTAGTCTATGAGAAGCACCAGCAATGCTGTTCTGTATATTCTCTTTAGAATGTGCTGTAGTAATACTGTACATATCACCTACTATGCTTTTACCCGTGGCTGTTCTGATTTGCAGCATTTTTCATCCCCTTGCTGTTCCTGTCTAAGGATTAATTTAGCAGGTTAAAAATCATAGCCGTTATTTATTTTTAAGTATTCACCATGCATAACTTTACTGCTGGTTTCTGCGATTCGGCCAAATATATTCTATGTTCTTTTCTAATGCCACGGTATTATCTGTACACATGCATAGAGCACTGCTGCTGTTTGGGACCCAGCCACCATCAAACGATTCCGCCAGTGCCTTAGGCTTTTATTATTGCTTGGTTTGCCATTTACAAATAAAGAAATTGCGTTGGCGTACTCCTTTGTGTGGACTTGTATTTTCTCCTTCCATTATTATCAGTGTTGCTGGCAGAACAGACCCTTTGCCATTGAAACCTTCCTGCTTCAAAGACTTGTGCATGGGCTCGCTGTCTTGTGTTCATTAGAATAGATTGCTTCTACCACAATGCCCCCGCCTAGGGCAGCACTCCTCCCACTGCGCCTGCACAGGTTTAGCCAGTTATTCACTTATAACAAATATGCAGGTTGGCAATATTAAAGCAAAAATGACTTTACTGGCTGAAGATGTGTTTCAGATCAGCGATTCTTTAAGTAATAAGTCTCACTACAGTTTTTATTAATGTTTTCGGTTCCCCAGTGGATAAAGTACATGTTAGAGGGGCACGGAATGGAAATGTTTGTGTTTGAAACCGAAAATTCAGGATGCACTTGGCCGAAACGGAAAATTACTTTTTTTTTTTTTTTTTTTTTACATATTCATATTCGACTTTTTAATTAATATAATGAATTTAAATATGAATTTTTCGACCATTATCGGCACTTTTAGCAAAAGAAAAGCTCAAGAAAAATGGATCCCTTTTAATTCTATGTATGTCTTTACACTGGTCTGTTGCGCTTCCGTTTTGTGGTGTAAAAAAAAATCTTGCTGCATTTTTAATCCAGGTAAAAAAAGACTCACATCCCCATTAAAATGCATTGAAAACACATCAATACCCGTGTTACCTTTTTGATGCGGTTTTTGAGTCGCATGACCTATGAAAAAAACACAATAAGCCATAGTAAAATCGCTGTAAAATTGTAGCAAAGTTGTGTGTGTTTTTGGTGCCATTATCGGCATCTTTTTTTTATTCATCGGCAAAATGCCAAAACCACAATTTTTAGCCGATATGTTTCAGCTGCTGAAATTTCGGTGCATCTCTAGTACATGTAGAACTTTTGTCCCATCTTATGTGCTAAGGATAGCTATGAAGTTAGATGGGGCATCCCTCCCTCCCTGCATAGTCATCTGACAATGCAGCTAGCCAGGAGACGGCCACCTTTACAGATGGCACGTTTCACCTTCTCAAAGCACTTGCCCAAAATGAGTGTCTCACATGGAATTTTGCTGTCGAGGATGGGGGGGGGGGGGGTCTGCTAGGCAGGCAGGCAAGTGTTTAGAGGGGCAGAAAAGTGTTTTCTGTCAAAAGATGGTATCCTTGCTAGCTGCGTTGTTGGTTGGATGGTGGATGGGGGGGGGGGGGGGATGCCTTGTCCAACCTCACAGCTTTCCTTAAAAAGCACATCCGAAGATGGGTTGTTCCCCTGGGGAACAGAACACATTAATAAAAATGAAATTGGGACTTCTTTAAATAGCAAGGATGAAGTGGTCAGGAGTGGAGTGAATGCTTTTTTGCTGCAATGGAACATTTTGCTGATAGGACATCTCAAGAAATATACTTTTAAGCAGAAGAGGCTGTACAGTCTACTTTACACTTCAATCTGTTGAGTTTTTCTATAAACAGGCAAGAATGGCAAAATGCAAATCCACCCAATACATTTCTCCACCTATGAGACAATGCATTAAGACAAAAATTACGTTAGTGACATTTACATGATATTGACATGGATAAAGCACACAGTGATTGAAGGACGTCATATTGGTCCAGAAAACAAGTCACTGGTCAATCTGCCCCCCTCCGTAAAGTTGAAGAACCAAACATTCCATGTAATAAGACAAACAGAATCCTTAACAATTTAATGCAGGGGGTGGCAATATTAGAAAAAGATCTGGAGAACACCAACAAATAGCTGATAGAACCTGGTGGTTTTGTTAAGAATGTACAATCTATTTTAAAATGAACCTGTCTAAATAAGTAAATAGTGCCGTTGCTGACCTATTTTTTTTCTAGAAGCTGCAGGTAAATTGACTGTCTTTCTTTGCTTCAGCTGCACTACTTGGTGAAAAGCCAACCTGTGGCAAGTTTGCAGCCAGTAAAGTCTGGGTTGCAATGGCATACTTGGACTCACTAAATTTTGAAGCAAGAGATGGCAGCCCAAAACTATCATCTAAAACCAGCTGATTATGGAAGCATCCATATATGTATCATGACAAGTTCACTTAATTGTTTTACTGATTGACAGACTTTGAGAAACACCAACTTTCCAATTTTGGGAACATACAGTAGGTGACCGCGATATTGTGTCAATCTCGCTGCATTTCAGGAGCCAGCGCCGAGATGGCTCACTCATCGGTAAAGGAAAACTTTGTTTTCCTTTCGCGATGAATGACGGGCAGTGCTGACAGCTGTCTGGTATGAATCCTGAGGGGGAACGCCGCGCCAAATTTTAAATGAAAAAAACGGCGTTTGTTCCCCCCAGGGGCATACCAGGCCCTTAGGTCTAGTATGGATTGTAAGGGGAACCCCCACGCCCAAAAATCCGAGTGGGGGTCTCCCCCAAAATCCATACCAGACCCTTATCCGAGCACGCAGGCCGGTCAGGAAAGGGGGTAGGGACTAGCGAGCGCCCCCCCTCCTGAGCCGTACCAGGCCACATGCCCTCAACATGGGGGGGGGTGGGTGCCTTGGGGGAGGGGGGCACCCTGCGGCCCCCCCCACCCCAAAGCACCTTGTCCCCATGTTGATGAGGACAAGGGCCTCTTCCCGACAACCCTGGCCGTTTGTCGGGGTCTGCGGGCGGGGGGCTTATCGGAATCTGGGAGCCCCCTTTAATAAGGGGGCCCCCAGATCCGGGCCCCCCACCCTGTGTGAATGAGTATGGGGTACATGGTACCCCTACTTATTCACCTAGGGAAAAGTGTCAAAAGAAAAAACACAGTACACAGGTTTTAAGAGTAATTTATTAGTCGGCTCCGGGTCTTCTTCCGACTTCTCCCAGTGTTCCGCCTCTTCTCCCGGTGTTCAGCCGCTATCTTCTTCCAGCTCTTTTGCCAGCGAAGGGGCCCGGTCTGCCGCCGCTGTCTTGCCGCCGCTGTCTCATCGCTTCTTCTCTTCTTCCGATGTTGACACGACTCTCTCTCCGGCTGGAATGCTGTGTGCGAGCTGCGGAGCCATTAATATAGGCGGTGACCACGCCCCCTTGTGACGTCATGGTCCCAGCATGCGCAGGGACTCTGGGGTCACGCCCCCTTATGACGCCAGAGTCCCTGCGCATGCTGGGACCATGACGTCACAAGGGGGCGGGGTCACCACCTATATAAATGGCTCCGCAGCTCGCACAAAGCATTCCAGCCGGACAGAGCGTCGTGTCAACATCGGAAGCGGCGGCAAGACAGCGGCAGCAGACCGGGCCCCTCGCTGGCAAAAGAGCTGGAAGAAGATAGCGGCGGAACACCGGGAGAAGTCGGAAGAAGACCCCGGAGCCGACTAATAAATTACTCTTAAAACCTGTGTACTGTGTGGTTTTTTTTTTTTTTTTTTTTTTTTTTTTTTTTTATTGACACTTTTCCCTAGGTGAATGGGTAGGGGTACCATGTACCCCATACTCATTCACACAGGGTGGGGGGCTGGGATCTGGGGGCCCCTATTAAAGGGGGCTCCCGGATTCCGATAAGCCCCCCGCCCGCAGACCCAGACAACCAACGGCCAGGGTTGTCAGGAAGAGGCCCTTGTCCTCATCAACATGGGGACAAGGTGCTTTGGGGTGGGGGGGCCCGCAGGGCGCCCCCCTCCCCCAAGGCACTCACCCCCCATGTTGAGGGCATGCGGCCTGGTACGGCTCAGGAGGGGGGCGCTCATTCGTCCCCACCCCCTTTCCTGACCGGCCGGGCTGCGTGCTCGGATAAGGGTCTGGTATGGATTTTGGGGGGACCCCCATGCTGATTTTTCGGCGTAGGGTTCCCCTTACAATCCATACCAGACCTAAGGGCTTGGTATGCCCCTGGGGGGGGGAACCCACGCCGTTTTTTTCATTTAAAATTTGGCGTGACGTTCCCCCACAGGATTTATACTAGACAGCTGTCGGCACTGCCTGTCATTCATCGAGAAAGGAAAACAAAGTTTTCCTTTCCTGATGAGTGAGCCAGCGCGACATGCACAGTACCCTGTTGCCGAGAACCAGCGCGATGGTATCGCGCTGGAAACACAATCTCGCGGTCAGGTACTGTATACATCAGCCTTTAGGGCAATGTCAGAAGAATGGGGTCAATTCACTAAAAGTTAAATGACGACAAATAAAAATAAAATAACACATGCGGTAAATCAGTTGTGCAAGTTCAATTCACTAAGAATTTTGTGTTAAATACCGAATGCGGTATATGTTCGATTTAGCAGTAATTACATAGGTAAGGTTGAATAAAGACAATAGTCCATCCAGTTCAACATGTGTAGGTGCACATGTGTCAGCATCTCTAATTCTTTCCCATATCCCTGTATGTTGTATTCTTTAACTGCTTCCCGCCCGCCATATAACTGAATGGCGCACGCAAAGTGGTTGTTATCCTAACTGGATGTCATATGACGTACAGCAAGATAAGCCTCAATTGCACGTCCACGGCGATCGGTGGTGTGTCACTCTGACGCACCACAACTCTGATCGTGGTAAACAGCCTATGTAACCAGGAAGTGCCGGTAAATGGCTTTCCTCGGTTCGCGCTGACAGGAGAGCCGATCGGCGGCTCTCCTGTCAGAGGGGGGTCTGCGCTGATAATCAGCGCATTGATTATCGGCTCAGCCCCCATCAGAGGTGCCCACCACATCTGCCCATCACCTGCCAGTCAGTGTCAATCAGTAATGACTGTCAGTACCTCACCAGTGCTGCCTATCCATGCCCATCAATTTATACATATTAGTGCCTCCTTATCAGTACCACCTCGTCAGTGCAGCCTCATCGGTGCCCATCAGTGAAGGAGAAAACAAAATTTTATAACAGAAACAAACTTTTTTTTTTTTTTTGTCTTTTTTTTTCATTTAGCAAAAATAAAAACCCCAGTGGTGATCAAATACCACCAAAAGAAAGCTATATTTGTGTGAAGAAAATGTATAAAAATTTTAGTTTGCGTACAGTGTTGCATGACCGCGCATTTGTCATTCAAATTGTGACCGCTCTGAAAGCTGAAAATTGTCCTGGGCAGGAAGGGGGGAGTGCCCTGTATTGAAGTGGTTAAGATGCACATCCAAGAGTCTCTCTTAAAAATATCCACATGCCCCACAGCCACCACCAATTTTGGAACAGTTCCACATCCTTATTGCCCTGACACTGAAAAATCCTCTGCGCAGTTTAAGATTAAACCACTTCTCCAATCTCAGTGTGGCCCCATGTCCTCCTTGAGACTGAATAGTTTTTTTCCTATGCTGGAATTGCCATCAAGGTATTAGTAAATCGCGATCATATCTACTCTCAAGCATCGTTTCTCCAGTGAGAATAGATTTAGTGTTTGCAGTCGTTCCTCATAATTGAGGTCCTCCAGTCCCCTTATTAGTTTTGTTTCCCTTCTTTGGACTCTCCCCAGTTCCAGCACATCCCTTTTGAGGACTGGTGACCAGAACTGGACAGAATACTCCAGATGTGGTCTAACCAAAGTTTAATAAAGTGGCAGGATTATAGTTTTATCTCTGGAGTATATCCCTTTTTTTTTTATGCATGCTAATATTCTGACGATTTTTGTAGCTGCAGCTTGACATTGAATGCTATTGCTCAATTTGTCATCTACTGGGGCCATCCTTCATTCCCCCAGCAGTTCTCCCCCCTAGTGAGTTTGTATTTGTTTTATGCCCCCAAGTGCATTACTTTACATTTCTCCACATTAAGCCTTATTTGCTATGCATTGGCCCACTCCATTATTTGTTAGATATTTCTGTAAAATTTTTTATATCCTGACGTGAAGTTATTGCCCTGCTTATTTTTGTGTCAACCGCAAAAACTGAGATTGAGCCATTTTTCCCATCCTCTATATCACTTATGAATTGGTCCCAAGACAGAACCTTGGGGTACCCCACTTACCACTCCAGACCTGTCGGAGTATACAGTATTTATCACTACCCTTTAGACATGCACCTATAACCATTTTTTTTTTACCCAAGAACAAACCTTATGGTCCATGCCTGCAGACCTTAGATTGTAGATTAAGCCCTTATGGGGGACTGTATTAAATGCCTTTGCAAAATCCAGGTACACTAAATCCACAGGCCTTTCCGGTCTAGACGGCAGCTCACTAACTCGTAGAATGTTAGCAGATTGGTCTGGCAAGAACAACCTTTCGTAAACCCATGCTGATTACTTATATTTTTTTCCTCAGTAAATTTTTTAGTATTGTCCCTTATCACCCCCTCCAATAATTTGCCAACAATTGATGTTGGGCTGACTGGCCTGTAGTTTCCAGGGATGTGTCTGTCCTTTTTTTAATATTGGTGCCACATTGGCTTTTCTCCAATCAGCCGGTACAAATCCTGTCAGTATGCTGTCCGTAAAGATTAGGAACAATGGTCTGGCTATAACCTGAGTTCTCTGAGGACTCTTGGGTGTAAGCCATCTGGTCCTGGTGATTTATTTGTATTAAGTTTATCAAGTCTTTCCTTCACTCCGGCCTCTGTTAGCCACTAGGGTATGCCCTGTGATGTGTCACTAACAGTCCTGTCAATATACCCCTCCTTCTCCTGCGTAAAAACTGAGGAAAGGGAATTTAGTACAGTTGCCCTCTCCTCGTCTTTTATGTGGGCCATGTGCTCTGATTTTGCCTCTTTACTGTTAATATATCTAAAAAATGTCTTTGGATTTTTTTTTTACCCTGATTGCGTTCTTACACTTTTTTATTGCGTTCCTTGTAGTGTTGGAATGCTGATGGTGACCCATCCCCTTTTATATTGTTTGAAGGCCATTTTTTTTTCTCTTTTAATGAGGCTTTTTACATTACGTTTTAGCCACCCAGGTTTCACCTTCGCTCATTTATATTTATTGCCCATTGGAATGCACTGTGTGATACCTTTGTTTTAATATGCTCCTAAAGCATTCCAATTTTTCTTCCATGTTCAATGTATCTAGGATTTGGTCCCAATTGATGTCATGATGTAATGACCGCAATTTTGGCTCGTTTGAAATGTAGTGTTCTTGTGTTTCCCTCGTGCCTCCTTTTTTCTATGTTTTTAATGTTATCATCTCTACGATCGCTGGATCCCAAGTTGTCCCATATTTTCACATCTAAGATCATTTGTAATTAATAAATCTAGCAGGGCATTCTTTCTAGTTGGGGAATCCACCAATCGCAACATGAAGTTGTCCTGTAAGACATTCATGAGGTGACGGGCCTGTCCGCTCTGCCCAGTCAAAATCGGGATAATTGAAGTCCCCCATTGTATTGACATTTCCCTGCCTCACTGCCATTTACGACTGCGATAGTAGGTCCCGCTCCTCCTCCTTCAGGTGGGGTGACCTATAACATACCCCCACTAATAATTTACAACTTCTTCTTCTCTTTGAAGTTCTACCCATACTTATTCCACCCTCCCCTCCTCCATCCTATTCACAATGTTACTCCCCTCTACCACCCTTGCATAATTTTTTTTTACATATAGACCCACCCCTTCCCCTCTACCTTCCCTGTCTTAACGATACAAGGAACATCCTTGTACATTTGCCAGCCAATCGTGTGAGCTTTCAAACCAAGTTTAAAAGCCCCTCCAACTGTTTGGCCATCTTACTTCCCAATAGGGCTGTCCCATCCTCTTAGGGTGCAGCCCATCCTAACTAAAGAGCTGGTAACCGATTATTTAATGCTGTAATTTACTGCATTGAGCTGGTTGCGAAGGAGCGTGCCAGGAAGCCGGCCGCCGCGTCCTTAATGGATGACTCCTTAGCTGTCAGCTGGTTCCCCGCTGATGGCTGAATGTAAAAAAAAAAAGCAGACAATTAAAAAATAACAGTCTGGGGCCATACCAAACCCTTATCCGAGCTTGCAGGTTTGGGGGATGAGCGAGCACCCCCTTCCCCTCCTGATCTATACCAGGCCACATGCCCTCAACATGAGAGGATGGGTGCTTTGGGGCGGGGGGACAAGGACCTAATCTCCACAACCCTGGCTCGTGTGTGTTTTTTTTTTTTTTTTTGTTGTTTTTTTTTAAACCTGTATTTGTAAACTATTTAAAATTAATAAAACTGTTTGTTTATACTTTTTTTTTTTTTTTTATTGGTGTTACAAAGAACATGAAGAATACTCCAATATAAGTCATACTTTACAATGTACATTCTGATTGAAAGCTACAAAGAAGAATCATCAGTGAATTTAATCATTTAAGGTTTTCTAAAGACGTATCCAACAAGCATCATAAAAACAGAGGGTCAATGCCTCCAGAGTGTATAACACATTAGTGGTAAAATCAAAATTTGTGGAGGTCATCAGAACTGGTAAACTAGGGTAAATGGAAGCAGTATCCCGTAATATCTCTTAACCAGTCGCAGAGACCATGTATTGCTTGGTCTCAACAATACAAAGTTAAGGGGACTTCCAAGCTTGCGCAATGGTTTGTTTAGCTTTCGTCATAACCTGCAGTATGAGACAGAACTGGGCTCTGGTACAATCTTTAGCATTATGATTCAGCTACACGAGGGAAGGGTCTAAGTCTAGTGAAGTATTGACCAGGGTGGAAGCTATACTGAAAATTTCAGCCCAAAATTGTTGCACAACAGGGCATGTCCACCAAATATGTGCATGCTTGCCCTGTTGACCACAAGCACGGAAGCACACTGGAGGATAGCCAAGTAGAAATTTAGAAATCCTTACCAGGACCAAGTACCACCGCATGAGGACTTTACAGTTTGTTTCAAGTGCTAAAATATTTTGGGAGGATGATTTAGTGGTCGCCCAAATGTCACCCCAGTCCTCAGCCTCCAGATCAACCTCAAGGTCTCGAGACCATTGTGCAGCGTAAGATGGCATACTGGACGGTGGGGACATTAGATGGTTATATAAATGTGGTATGATACCTGTGACATGCAGGTCTGAATTGCATATACCTTCATAGAGGAATAGACTAGTAGATGAGTGTGTGCGTATTATCGTCTGAAAGAAATGAGCATTCTGAAGATAATAAAAATATTACCTAGGCGGGAGTTGAACCTGTTCCTGCAAGGTAGCAAATGTTTTCAGACCGTTATTAGTCACAAGGTCACATGCACGTGTCAGACCTAGAAAGAACCAAAATTGAAATGAACCTGGGTCGGAGTAGGCTGGATAGAAACCTGGCTGATTAAGAAAGAGTAATTGGGTATGAGAAGATGCTAGTTTGAATGGAATGCGAAGATTATCCCATAGTGAAAGGGAATTCTGGGTTATTGGGTTGGTTATAGGTCCACGGTCAGAGTGAGTCATCCACAGCAGTTAGCTACCGATAGAGGGTATAATTCAGTCGCCTCAAGGCCCACCCAGATCGGAGACTCAATTGTATGATGTAGTATAATTTTAGCTAGTTGGGCAGCGTGGTAGTATCTGAGCAAGTCAGGGACCTCAAGACCCCCACGAAGTCTACTCTGTAACAGTATGACTCGAACTCTAGGTTTGGTGTGGCCCCATATGTACTTATACACGACCCTGAAGGGCCGAAAAATAGTAAGAGGGAATTACAACTGGGAGGACTCTAAAGAGATATAATATTTTAGGCAATAGTCATTTTGACTGCCGCTATGCGTCCTAGCCAGGAGACACAGAGCAGTTGCCATAGGGCTAGCAGGGAGGACAGGTGTGACAGCATAGGAAGGTAGTTTACGTTTAAAGGTGAGAGGGACTACTCTTCAATTTAATCCCCAAGTATATTATTGACCATAAAAACTGGAATGTATCTTGAAGCTAGCGGAACTCGTTTTGAGGCAAGGACACGTTGAGGGTTTTCGATTTAGACGGATTGAGAATAAAAGTATTTAAACAACTAAATGAACCTCAGTTTGACCCCACCAGCCATCAGAAAATCGAATGAGCGTTCAGTAAACAAAAAATTTCAAACAAAATTCTACTGGTGTAGGGCCAGCTTTACTCTAATTGCTTGTTTAATACCTGTTCTATACTAGATGTCTAAAGGTGATGAGTCAGAAACATATAATTTTTCTCTGACAGGTTACAAGATCTTTTTCAGCAAGAAAAGGGACGCAAACGGCCATCAGTTCCTGCTAGTCCTGGCCGAATGAGGCAAGGAGATGACAGTAAGGTAAGATGTGTGTATTTATGTTAACTCAATTTGTAAAGGGGATTAGCAGCTATTTTTTTTTCCTGCTTCATAGCTTTTTGTGTTGTATATTGATATATTCTTTAAGCTTCTGTGCAAAATCCTTACATGTTTTTACAAATTACATAGCCGGAAGCACTTTGGAAGCTTGTCAGAAAAGCCAGTTCATAACATTTCTCCTGACCACCTCTAGTTATTTAATATTGGAGCAGCTTTCCTTTTGGTAGGAAGTGATGGCCTTGTCATCCAGTAATCCTGATGCTTAATTTAAAGTACTTTGTTCCATCTGTATCTCCTCGGTTCTGTTTCTCAGGGTGGATTTTGACAGGTGCGTTTTCCACTGACAGACCGAGTTTTTTTGATGTCAGTCTAATAGCAGTGCAGCAGAATTTTTCTTGAATTTTATATGGTGATCTATTGTGTAAATCTGTTTTTTTTGGGGGGTTTTTGTGTGGGTTTTTTTCCGATCATGTAATGTGCATTGTCTGTCATTCTCTGTTTAAATTCATAATTCGGCAAAAGTTTTGCAAATTTGATCCTCTCAGTATAGTTTATACATATTTTCCTGGCTTGATCTGTCAATGCCTTCTTTTTTTGCTATGTGAAAACTGCCAGAGCAACAGATACAGGGATATGTGAAGTAGTAACGGGTATAATCCTTCTGTAATATAAAGGCAGGATGGGTATGCTGGGCCCTAGGCTTTTTAGAAAAGGTGTTCCATTATGATATTGCATCTTGCAGTGTTAAGAAGTATAACTGCTTCCTGCCTAAATAGGAGTTCTATTATTTGTATGGAAGGTTTTTGTACATATGGGCTTTGTCTTGTACAGAAGCATTGTGTGCAGCAAGCTGCTATCAAGCATTTACACACCTTTCAGCAAGCTTCAAGCAGCTTTCTCAAAGTCTTTAAGACTCCAGTTTAGCAACGATAAATACAGATTATATGGGAAGTGTTGACTGACGCCTTAAACAAGCTGCTAGCAGATTTTCAATACGTTTGAGGTTTTTTGAAAGCCTGCTATGGGCCTTTTTTTAAAGTGACAGCACTGTTTGCTTCACCCTTAACTAAAACTGAAAAACAATAAAAGATTTTATGCAAGTAAAGAAAATAACCTGCAAGGGGAGAGGCGTAGGGAGGGATTGTTTGGATTGTACGATACCAACCAAGAAACCCCAAAAAACAGGAAAAAATATTTTATATACCACAAGAATGTAAGCTAAAATTACAATATTTTAGTTCAATTGAAGATTAAAAGCCATCCGAAAGAAGGGAGACAACATAGATCTGAAAATTACATGAACAAATTAGTAGCTAAAAGCAAAATGGCATGCCACAAAGTGCTGTTCATGAAAATGCAATAAATGAACTGTACGATGTCGACAATTGATGCGAATGCATCAAATCCCAGCGCGTTTCAATGATAGCCTTCCTTAAGGGGTGATCATGTGATTGACGATTTAGAAGGATCCCTGTAAAAAAATAGGAAAATCAATATGTGCAATGTATACAAACAATATATACAAACCATGATGGTAATAAAGTAATTTTATAAGAGATATTAAATATACGAACTTGCATGTAGTTAATGAGAAAACACATAAGAAAATACATGGTTCGAGTATATTGGATGTCTCTAGGTCAAGGCAGCATTTCGAGATGGCCACTCCCAGACTCCAACCAAGAGTACAAGGGATGGATGGAACAAGGGGCAGCAGGTCCTATGGGTGCAAAAAGGCAAAGTATATGGTGGGGGTTAATACACAGATCCATGGAGACATGGGTGAATATAAAAGGTACCTTTTTTAAATGGGACCCATTGAATAGTACTCTAAATTGCAAAGATACCCAGATAGTAGTGTCTTTCCTAATAAAAAAAAAAAAAAATCCCAGAAGTATGTGTGGATGTTGAAAGCTCCCAGGGAAACAGCCGACCGATATGAACTTGCCAGGAAGGAATAGAAGGTGTAACTGTGCTGTCCACCAACTGCTGTCCATGGAGACAAACAAGTCTCCTAATATCCCCCACTGGGATCCCTGGGCATAGACGGGGGATGCCGAAGCTGCCATGGTTGAAAAGGGAGCATATGCTGATCAGGGAGCTCACACACTCAGTGTTCCGAGGGGGCACCTGTGAAACACTGCATGTATGCCACCAAGGACAGGGAGCAAGGACACCCAGATGGAAACCAATCATTCTGGACGCCCCCTCCCTGGAGGGGAGGGGGCTGTTCGTGCAGAGTGCCCGTGACTGGAGAGGAGGAAAGGGGCTGAAAAATGTTCCAGGCCAAAAACATCCAATATTTACACGTTTTGACACATTATGTTCAATGAGGGGGGAAAAAAAAGAAAAATGATGTTCCTCACAGGTCCTTCCTTCACATAAGATGTTCAAATCATCCTGTACTGAACCCCTCAAAAGGCCTATAAATCAATATTAAGGCCGGGAGGCTCAGTGGTTTTAAGTGAGTAAATCAAATGGGGTCCTTTTTGTAAAAAGTTTGTTCCAGTCTCCGCCTCCGGGATCAGGGACAACCACATCCAAAGCTCAGAAGCATAGTGATGGAACATGATGGTTGTAAACATTCACTATGTGTCTCCCTATGGCCAATTAAATGTCACCTGAAGTGGCAGCCTGTATATGCTCCTTGATCCTGTACCATAATTTTCTTATTCAAGTAAGTATTCTTTAAAGTGGTTGTAAAAGCTCAAGGTTTTTTAGATTCTATGCATGAAGGTAAAAAAAACCTATGCGCAGCAGCGCCCCTTTAATACTGGCCTGAGCCCCACCTCGATCCAGCCATGTGCATGAGCAGTGGCTCTTCTGGGTCTCTTCCTCATTGGCTGAGACAGCAGCAGGAGCCATTGGCTCCAACTAATGTCAATCACAGCCAGTAAGCCATATGGGGGGGGCAGAACCATGCTCCGTGTGTAAATGGCCCCCAGATCCCTCCATAAAGAGTACCTTTCACCACCTATTACTGTCACAAGGGATGTTTACATTCCTTGTGACAACAATAAAAGTCATCAAAAAATTTTTTTTAACACAATTTATAAATCTAAAAATAAAATAAGAAAAAAAAAATGTTTAGAGCGCCCCCGTCCCCGCAAGCTCACGCGGCAAAGAAAACACATACGGAAGTCACGCCCGCATATGTAAACGGTGTTAAAATCGCACATGTGAGGTATTGTCGCGATCGTCAGAGCGAGAGCAATAATTCTAGCACTAGACCTCTGTAACTCTAACCTGGTAACCATAAAAAAAATTTAAAGAGTCGCCTATGGAAATTCTTAGGTACCGTAGTTTGTCGCCATTCCACGAGTGCGTGCAATTATAAAGCGTGACATGTTTGGTATCTATTTACTCAGGCGTAACATCATCTTTCACATTATACAAAAAAATTGGGGTAACTTTCTTTGGATTTTTTTAAAATTTTTTAAAATTCATGAAAGTGGCCCTTTTCCCAAAAATTGGCGTTTTAAAACACCGCTGCACAAATACCGTGTGATATAAAATATTGCAAAAACTATATATATATATATATATATATATATATATAATTGGGGGTTCTAAGTGATTTTCTAGCAAAAAATATGGATTTTAACTTGTAAACACCAAATTTCAAAAATAGGCTTAGTCATGAAAGGGTTAAAAAAAAAAAGTGTAAAAAAAAAACTGCATTTAATATCCCGCACTATTGCTCTCCCTTTTCCAAATTTCTGTTTTCCTTTTTTTATTGCTGTTGTGATCTGTATTTCTGTCAGATTGTGGATACTATAGTTTTCATGGACTCACTGTATTTAGGATCTTAGTCACCCTCTTTGCCACTCCTGAGATGGACTATGGGATTTGGAGTGTGTATAGAACAGTACACATGACCACAAATAACGTGCAATGCCCCTTCCATGGAGAACTGAAGGGGAAAGAGGTTTGGGAGCTCAAAAAGGATGTTTCAAGCGGGCAGAAAAACATAGTAAAAAATTTCATGAAAAATAAACTACAGGGCCATCAAGTAATGGATGTGTATGGATTATTTTTGTAGAATAAGGAGATCATTAAGTGCCATTTTAGGAGCTCAGACAGCCCTGAAAGATTGCTGAAAGCTTTTTAACGTCTTGTTTACAGTTCTTATACAATCTAAAGCCCATGTCTACAAGGCCTTACTAACTAAAAAAAACTTGAAAAAATAATTCTTCGAGTTTTATAGGAGTAATTTTTAAAACTAAAAGAGCAGTTCAGTGATTCCTTGGAGGTCATGCCCAGTTCCTGGACATGCACTAAGTTTCTAGCAGAAAATTAAAGGACAGTCATCAGCACTTTGTCAAAAATAAGGATGAGGCGAACACCCCTCGGTTCGGATCGCAGCAGAACATGCGAACAGGCAAAAAATTCATTCGAACACCGTTAGTCTATGGGACACGAAGATGAATAATCAAGTGCTCATTTTAAAGGCTTATATGCATGGTATTGTCATAAAAAGCGTTTGGGAACCTGGGTCCTGCCCCAGGGGACATGTATCAATGCAAAAAAGTTTTAAAAACGGCTGTTTTTTTGGGAGCAGTGATTTTAATAATGCTTAAAGTGAAACAGTAAAAGTAAAATATTCCTTTAAATTTTGTACCTGGGGGTGTCTACAGTATGCCTGTAAAGTGGCGCATTTTTCCCGTGTTTAGAATAGTCCCTGCACAAAATTACATTTCTACAGGAAAAAGTCATTTAAAAGTACTTGCGGTTATAATGAATTGTTGGTCCCGGCAATACAGATAAAAGAAGTCATTGTAAAAAATGGCATGGGATCCCCCAGTCCATTACCATGCCCTTTGGGTCTAGTAAAAATATTAAGGGGAATCCCGAACCAAAATTAAAAAAATAAATAAATTGCGTGGGGGTCCCCCAAAATTCCATACCAGGCCCTTCAGGACTGGTATGGATATTAAGGGGAACCCCGTACCAAATTTTTTTAAAAAATGGTGTGGGGGTCCCCCCCAAAATCCATACCAGACCCTTATTCGAGCACGCAACCTGGCAGGCCGCAGGAAAAAAGGGGGGGACAAGAGCACCCCCCCGAACCGTACCAGGCCACATGCCCTCAACATGGGGAGGGTGCTTTGGGGTGGACCCCAAAGCACCTTGTCCCCATGTTGATGGGGACAAGGGTCTTCTCCCCACAACCCTTGCCCAGTGGTTGTGGAGGTCTGCGGGCGGGGGGCTTATCGGAATCTGGAAGCCCTCTTTAACAAGGGGACCCCAGGTCCCGGCCCCCCACCCTTTGTGAAATGGTAACGGGGTACAAATGTACCCCTACCATTTCACAAAATAGTGTCAAAAAGGTACAAATGACAAGACATGGCTTGGGACAAGTCCTTTATTAAAAAATTAAAAAATAAAAATGTCCCACAAAGTCCATTCACCTTCTTTTGCTCCGCCGACAGACTGAAAAAGAAAAAAAAGAAAACAAAGCCGCGACCAACCGGCCTCCATGGGAGACATCCACCGTATGACGCGTCTTCGCTTTGACAGTTCTTTTATAACTGAGGGCGGGGTCACACGGTGACGTTCCCGGGTGACCCAGCCTCCCTCTGACACAAGGGACTTCCCTATGGCTTTTCCAGGGCGTCAGAGGGGGCTGGGGCCACCTGTTTATGTAACCATGTGGCCCCTCCCCCCTCTGACACCCGGGAAAGCCATAGGGAAGTCCCCGTGCATCAGAGGGGGGCGGGGTCACCCAGGAATGTCACCGTGTGGCCTAGCCCTCAGTTATAAAAGAACTGTCAAAGAGAAGACTCGGCATACGGCGGGTGTCTCCCATGGAGGCCGGTCAGTCGCGGCTTTTTTTTTTTTTTTTTTCGGTCCGTCGGCGGAGCGAGGGAAGATGAATGGACTTTGTGGGACTTTTTTAATTTTTAATAAAGGACTTGTCCCAAGCCGTGTCTTGTAATTTGTACCATTTTGACACTTTTTGCGAAATGGTAGGGGTACATTTGTACCTAGTTACCATTTCACACGGGGGGGAGGCCGGCATCTGGGGGTCCCCTTGTTAAAGGGGGCTTCCAGATTCCGATTAACCCCCCCGCCCGCAGACCCCCACAACCACCGGGCAAGGGTTGTGGGGATGAGGCCTTTGTCCCCATCAACATGGGGACAAGGTGCTTTGGGGGGGGGGGACTACCCCAAAGCACCCTCCCCATGTTAAGGGCATGTGGCCTAGTACGGTCCAGGAGGGGGGTGCTCTCTTGTCCCCTCCCCTTTTCCTGCAGCCTGCCAGGTTGCGTGTTCGGATAAGGGTCTGGTATGGATTTTTGAGGGGACCCCCCACGCCATTTTTTATTTTAAATTAAATTGGCATGGGGTTCCCCTTAAAATTTTGAGGGGGACCCCCACGCCTTTTTTTTTTTTCTTTGGTTCGGGGTTCCCCTAATATTTATACCAGACCCAAAGGGCCTGAAAATGGACTGGGGGGATCCCATGCCGTTTTTTTGAATGACTTCTTTTATCTGTATTGCCGGGATCGACCATTATAGCCGCGAGTACTTTTAAATGATGATTTTTCCTTTAGAAATGTCATTTTGTGCAGGGACTATTCTAAACATGGGAAAATGTGCCACTTTACAGGCATACGATAGACACCCCCCAGGTACGAAATTTAAAAGAATATTTCACTTTTATTGTCTCACTTTAAGCATTATTAAAATCGCTGCTCCCGAAAAACCGATGTTTGATGGGCTTAAAATAACACACTTGTGAGTATGGATGTGCTCAGGACATGAGTCTGAACATGCCTGAGCTGTCACAGGAAGCTGTCAAAGTGGCCAGCCAATCATAGGCCACAAAGGCATGCCCTTCCCTGCAGCTGCAGCCAGGTATACAAGGGGCATGTATACCTGCAGCTACAGCTCCAGGAAAAAATGAATTGTAGTATGGATAGATAACATCTATTACCTGTTTATCCAGTATCCACTCAATTGGTGCTAGACGCACCAGCAAACACTTATGAGAACATGCCCTTAAAGCATTTGTAAACCCAAAACGTCATATTCTTGATATGTGCCTGCCGTACCATGTACTTGTATAGGAAAGTATCATGTTCTCTTTGTAATGCTTCCTTTATATGAAATCCTGGTGTTCCTGCCAATCCCTTTGCTTTCCTATTAAAAACTGACCACACTAAGCAGGAGAGCAAACCGTGGTCAGTTCCCTAGCTATGCTGGGAACTTTGTGTGCTCTCCTCCCAATGGTCAGACTTGTCCTGACATGCCCCTGCTCCACAGCCATTTAGTGGGAAGTTTAGTGTGCTGCTGCTCCCCCCCCCAGCTCTTATGCAGCTAAGAACAGAGGGAATGTGCTAACCTCTAAAAAAGCGAAAAGAAGGTATTTACAATGTATTTTTATATCTATTCAAAATGCTTTGTCTTTCATTTCCATTTTAAACTGGATAGGTGGTTTTAAAAGGTGATAGTTTACAATCACTTTAAGTCCCCTGTCAACCCCCCCCCCCCCCCCCCCCACGTGGTTTTCCCAGCCTTTTTCACTTGCTGGGGACAAGACACCCAAATTCCTGTAAGTATTGCTCAGCTACTGCCATCCCCTCACCCTTGTCTATTATCTGCATCAACCACGTCAAGGTGATCTGAAGTATGGGAGTGATTAAAAAAAGTCTTTCCATCCTCTCTCTCCACCTAGCTCTTCTCACTGATTCAAAGCGCTACCCCCCAAGGCTTTTTATCAAAGTCCAGTGTTGGCTGCATCTGTCACTGCCCATATATCTATGCTATGTACAGAGGGAAAAAAAACTGTCCTGTTACCACCCACAGCTGTGACTACATTCTCTATCATGGGATATGTAGTTTAGTCTACAGTGCTGATATCTGGTTTGGGGGGGGGGGGTGTATTACATTCGACCCCTTCTAGTCGTCTAGATTTGGCTGCAAGACTGGTGACAATGGTGATATCACGGGACATTATAGCTAAATTTACTTTTGAATGATGTATTTAATTTGTTGGCGATTGGATTTTACATTTATAAAAGTATATTGTGAAGTTACAAGCATCTTTTATTGGTTTATTTAGCATTGTCGGGGATGTAAAAATAATTGACACATTTAAATTGATGCAGGTTGACACTGTTACTGCAAATTTAGGCAGATTAATTATGCTGCATTAAAGTGACTGTCAACGATCGCCTTGTAAAACAACTTATTTTACGGTTTTACTGCAGCAGGTTGGCACGGCTGGTTGGCTCCTTACGTTGCTTTTCCTTTTGGCCACTAGGGCGCGCGCGCACATGCCCGCAGCGTGTGTCTGAAGCCGATGCAAGTGCCCGGCGTGCGCGATGACCGCTGGGCACCTGCGATCGCTCGTGACAGAGCGAGAACCGGGATCGGTGTGTGTAAACACACCGATCCCGGTTCTTTCAGGGGAGTAGAGACAGATCGTGTGTTCATACTAAGTATGAACACCGATCTGTCTCTCCTCCTAGACAGTCCCATCCCTCCTACAGTTAGAACACACCTAGGGAACACAATTAACCCCTTGATCGCCCCCTAGTGTTAATTCCTTCCTTGCCAGTGATGTTTAGACAGTAATCAGTGCATTTTTATAGCACTGTTCGCTGTATAATTGTCAGTGGTCCCAAAAATGTGTCAAAAGTATCAATTTTGTCCGCCGCAATCCCGATGAAAAGGACAGATCGCAGCCGTTACTGGTAAAAAAATAAAAAATAAAATGCCATAAATCTATCCCCTATTTTGTAGACACTATAACATTTTTGCGCAAACCAATCAATATATGCTTTTATTACAATTTTTTTTTTTTTTTTTTTTTTACACCAAAAATATGTGAAGAATACATATCGGCCTACACTGACGAAAAAATGTGGGATATTTAAGCAAAAAAAAGATATATATATTTTTTTTCTCTCAAAATTGTCGCTCTTTTGTTTATAGCGCAAAAAATAAAAACCGCAGAGGTGATCAAATACAACCAAAAGGAAGCTCCATTTGTGAATTTTGTTTGTGTACAGCATCGCACGACCGCACAATTGTCAGTTAAAGCGACGCAGTGCCGTATTGCAAAAAATGGCCTGGTCATTGAGCAGCCAAATCTCCTGGGGCTGAAGTGGTTAAAATGGAAATTAAATACAAAACATTTATGTAAGCATTTATGTTTACACAAATTAAGCAATACAAAGAGAACAGTATGGTTTTTCATGCAAGCACATGGTACAGCAGGCACATATCAGGAATCTGAAATGTTGGGTTTACAAATGCTGTAAGGGCATGTACTCATAAGTGTTTGCTGAGGCTAGCACCAATTGAGTGCAGCGTAATGATGTCTCTTCCCAAGACGGCAGTTATTTCTGGTGGAAGCAGATATAATACTTGAGGCTGTAATAAATGCACTATAAAGCATACAAGCTGTGTTCAGCTCTGACCACAGAGTCAGGAAGTGTTGACACCTGGACATGCCAAGGAATGTTAAATGTAAAAGTACTACCGGGAATCTGAAGCCTAGCATGAAACCCACATGTATGGGGCAAATTCTTATTGGTAGATAGCAGGCCAGGATTAATTTGATAGTCCTAAAGAATAATTCTTGGTAAAGCAAGTTGGTGAGCGCTTTTCGTTTTCTCAATGAATTCAAAGTGTTCTCTGTTTAAATGAGGCGGAGAGGTGGAATGGTGACATCCCTAACTCTACCTCATCAAATCGGAAAACAATTTGCAGAGAAAATTAGGTTTTCTCTGAATGGCCCCTGTGCAAAGATCAGTAAGCAGCATTGCAGATGCTCGGGATTGGCCCTTGCAGCTAATGGAGATCAGTGTAGTAGTTGTGCTGACTACAGTGATTTTTTTTTTTTCCATGTGGATACCACAGGTATGGCACATACATACTTACATTGGTCCAAGCTGGACTGATGTAACTACCATATGTAAAAATTGGCATACCTGGAACTCTGCTTTAAAGAGTAACTCTGCTTTTGTTGAGAAAAATCCTCCCCCTCTGGGTGATGTATATTGCAAGGATTTTAACAAACTGTTGCAGATTCCTACCTTTTGTTCTGAAGAAAATGTCTGTGAAAGGGTATATTTTCATAATTCTCAATTGGCTGCTGCACTTGTAAGGCTCTAATGAGGTAAATGGCATTTCCCTAAGGAAGCATCTCAGCAAAAATTATATTTTTGTTGCAGAGGATGCTCAAAATCGGACTTGTATCTTAGTTCAGACTTACGGGAAAAGCAGTAAGCCAAAACACTCAGGAAATTACATTTCTGGGGGGTGTTTTGTACATCATCTGTGTACAGAACACCTCCAGGTTGCCATATTGCATTGCATTTTACAGAAAATTACAGTGCTGCAGATTGAAAGGAGTGGTATGTTTTTGGGTTGCACCGATACCATTTTTTACTGGCAAAAAACAAGTACTCATACTTGCGGTCAAGTACTCGCCGATACCGAGTACCAATGTTGCAAACAAAGATTTCAGTGCGGCTACTCATATAATCCACCATCAGAAGAGCTCACAGGTGCTTGAGCAACAGTTGCCGATCTGAGAGTAATAGTCCATAAAGATGATCCACACAACCGCTTATGCTCTAGAATCTTACTTTTATTCAGGAAACCAGTGTGCAAATGCAATCAGTTGACGTGTTTCAGCCTACATGGCTTTAATCCTAATGTAATCATAACTATGATTAAAGCCGTGTAGGCTGAACCGCGTCAACTGACTGCATTTGCGTACTGCACACGGTGGTTTCCTGAATAAAAGTAAGAGTTTGGAGCATAAGCAATAGTGCGGATTATCTTTATGGGTCGAGTACCAATACCTTTTTTAACATTTCCTGCCTTAATCACTTGTGGTTTCCTGCACCGCTCCTTTATGAACCCAGGCTGAAGTCACTATGACGAGCCTGGGTTCACACAGGAGTGGTGCGGGAAACTGCATACGATTCAGACAGGAATCGCACCACATTCCTTTTCAGATCGCATGTGGTTCTTTGCAGTGTTATTTGAGCCCGTTCATTTTGTATGGGTTCAAATCGCACCACAATGTTGTCAGTTTCAGGTATCGGAGCATTTATACGAGTAATCGTGCAAATACTCGGTATCTGCACAACCCTAGTATTTTTTATTAACATTAAATTAGATTATGATTTGCCATTTTTTCCCCATGAAAGTTGAGTTGCCCTTCAAGTACACCCTCTTGGTAAAGCTTTCATAATATTGTAAATGTAAAACACAAATATTGCCGTCCATAGAAATTTTTTTATTTTATATTTTTAATCGCTATGAATATTTGGTTGGCTTTTTATGTTTTTTTTTTTTTAACTATCATTATGTAAAAATAGGGGTCACCGATGCATTTATAATTGTGTAATCTTCAACATTTTCAATTGCAGCAGATAAAGCTTTAAAGCGAACGATATTATTTGTGAAGGCGTTCAATCAGCAGTCTATTCACACTTAGTGCTACAAAAGGCTACGAGAGGTGTATTGACATGCCAGCCCTTAAACAGAAGAAATCCAATTATTGTCTTCCTGCTCTTGTTTTAAACTGTAATTCAGTTCTTTGTGTGATGAGTAGCATGCAATCTCTAGGAAGCTTAGGTCAATTATAGGATATATTCATGTGTTTTAGTACAATGTCTGTTCAATACATTGATATCTTGCTGAGTGTTACATATATGTAACATCTTTCTCTATTTGCTTTTTAGGGAAGTGGCATGGATGCTTCACCACGAAATTCCTCTCCTGCCCAAAATGGGGATAAAGGTTTGTCAATTCTGTGGTCTATTTTTTTTTTTCTTTTTTTCAACGACAAAGTGTTCAAATATCTTGTGTAGTGGGAAGTGAATGGAAGTTTCTTATTAATTATCTGCATAGCTGTTGAACACTCGCTGTACCTTTTTTATATCCTGTATTGGTTTTCACTTTAGTCACCTCAAAGCTAGAGATCTTTATAGGAGCAGTTTTTTGTCAGGCTGGGCGTTCATTATACAGCAAAGATGGACCAATCTCCCGCTGCGCCCCCAGTCCCCCCCCCCCCCCCCACTGTCATGTTACCCGAGCGCATTCAATCAGGATGTTCACAATGTTAATCTAACAATTCTCTGCCTGGTTCCTTTGTTTATTAATCAGTGGATGTTGGGTGAGAAGCAATGGACAGTGCCACCCATTGGGCAAAATTTGGTCGGTTTATGGTCCGCTTTAAAGAACAATTCAAGGTATAGATATTTTATACTTGGTTACACTGGTCTAGCTTGAACCAATAAAGCTATGTATAATACCATATCTGGCTGAAGCGGGAGCTGGAAACCACTGAAGTAGACCCTGCTACTGCAGTGGTCTCCACTTGCTTTCGTGCCCTGTGCTGTGTGGCTAGCCTGCTGCTTTCTGAACACATTAGGTCGGCCACCCTGCATAGCCCCCATTCAGAGAATGCTTTGCATATCCTGAATGAATGCAAAGCATTCTCGGATTGGATGAGGTGTGGTGATGACATCATGCTCTCCACCTCATGTGGTGGCTGCGCTGATCATTGAGCACTTGCGTTGCAAGCTTTATGATGCATACTCAATCTGAGGCTGGGTATTAGTCTATAATGTACTGACCACTAATCGGCAGCAAGGTAGCTATGTGTAGTAGGTTCCGTAGGGGTGGGCAGGATAATTGGAGTTCATCTTTTCTTTGTTTTTTTTTTTTTTCTTCGAAAAGGTTAACCTACACTTTAACCACTTGAGCCCCGGACCATTATGCTGCCTAAGGACCAGAGGTCTTTTTCCAATTTGGCACTGCGTCGCTTTAACTGCTAATTGCGCGGTCATGCAATGCTGTACCCAGATGAAATTTGCGTCCTTTTCTTCCCACAAATAGAGCTTTCTTTTGATGGTATTTGATCACCTCTGCGGTTTTTATTTTTTGCGCTATAAATGGAAAAAGACCGAAAATTTTGAAAAAAAATGATATTTTCTACTTTTTGTTATAAAAAAAATCCAATAAACTCAATTTTATTCATACATTTAGGCCAAAATGTATTCGGCCACATGTCTTTGGTAAAAAAAATGTCAATAAGCATATATTTATTGGTTTGCGCAAAAGTTATAGCGTCTACAAACTAGGGTACATTTTCTGTAATTTACACAGCTTTTAGTTTATGACTGCCTATGTCATTTCTTGAGGTGCTAAAATGGCAGGGCAGTACAAACCCCCCCAAATGACCCCATTTTGGAAAGTAGACACCCCAAGGAAATTGCTGAGAGGCATGTTGAACCCATTGAATATTTATTTTTTTTGTCCCAAGTGATTGAATAATGACAAAAAAAAAAAATATTTACAAAAAGTTGTCACTAAATGATATATTGCTCACGCAGGCCATGGGCCTATGTGGAATTGCACCCCAAAATACATTCTTCTGCTTCTCCTGAGTATGGGGATACCACATGTGTGGGACTTTTTGGGAGCCTAGCCGCGTATGGGGCCCCGAAAACCAATCACCGCCTTCAGGATTTCTAAGGGTGTAAATTTTTGATTTCACTCTTTACTGCCTATCACAGTTTCGGAGGCCATGGAATGCCCAGGTGACACAAAACCCCCCCAAATGACCCCATTTTGGAAAGTAGACACCCCAAGCTATTTCCAGAGAGGCATATTGAGTCCATGGAATATTTTATATTTTGACACAAGTTGCGGGAAAGTGACACTTTTTTTTTTTTGCACAAAGTTGTCACTAAATGATATATTGCTCACACAGGCCATGGGCATATGTGGAATTGCACCCCAAAATACATTTAGCTACTTCTCCTGAGTACGGGGATACCACATGTGTGGGACTTTTTGGGAGCCTAGCCGTGCACGGGACCCCGAAAACCAATCACCGCCTTCAGGATTTCTAAGGGTGAAAATTTTTGATTTCACTCTTCACTGCCTATCACAGTTTCGGAGGCCATGGAATGCCCAGGTGGCACAAAACCACCCCAAATGACCCCATTTTGGAAAGTAGACACCCCAAGCTATTTGCTGAGAGGCATGGTGAGTATTTTGCAGCTCTCATTTGTTTTTGAAAATGAAGAAAGACAAGAAAAAACTTTTTTTTTTTTTTTCTTTTTTCAATTTTCAAAACTTTGTGACAGAAAGTGAGGTCTGCAAAATACTCACTATACCTCTCAGCAAATAGCTTGGGGTGTCTACTTTCCAAAATGGGGTCATTTGGGGGGGTTTTGTGCCACCTGGGCATTCCATGGCCTCCGAAACTGTGATAGGCAGTCAAGAGAGAAATCAAAAATTCACGCCCTTAGAAAGCCTGAAGGCGGTGCTTGGTTTTCGGGGTTCCGTACGCGGCTAGGCTCCCAAAAAGTCTCACACATGTGGTATCCCCGTACTCAGGAGAAGCAGCAGAATGTATTTTGGGGTGTAATTTCACATATTCCCATGGCATGTTTGAGCAATATATCATTAAGTGACAATTTTGTGCAAAAAAAAAAAAAATTTGTCTCTTTCCCGCAACTTGTGTCGCAATATAAAATATTCCATGGACTCGACATGCCTCTCAGCAAATAGCTTGGGGTGTCTACTTTCCAGAATGGGGTCGTTTGGGGGGGGGGGTTTGAACTGTCCTGGCATTTTATGCACAACATTTAGAAGCTTATGTCACACATCACCCACTCTTCTAACCACTTGAAGACAAAGCCCTTTCTGACACTTTTTGATTACATGAAAAAATTATTTTTTTTTGCAAGAAAATTACTTTGAACCCCCAAACATTATATATTTTTTTTAAAGCAAATGCCCTACAGATTAAAATGGTGGGTGTTTCATTTTTTTTTTCACACAGTATTTGCGCAGCGATTTTTCAAACGCATTTTTTGGGGAAAAAACACACTTTTTTAAATTTTAATGCACTAAAACACACTATATTGCCCAAATGTTTGATGAAATAAAAAATATGATCTTAGGCCGAGTACATGGATACCAAACATGACATGCTTTACAATTGCGCACAAACGTGCAGTGGCAACAAAATAAATACATTTTTAAAAGCCTTTAAAAGCCTTTACAGGTTACCACTTTAGATTTACAGAGGAGGTCTACTGCAAAAATTACTGCCCTCGATCTAACCTTCGCGGTGATACCTCACATGCATGGTGCAATTGCTGTTTACGTTTGACGACAGACCGCCGCTTGCGTTCGCCTTAGCGCGAGAGCAGGGGGCGACAGGGGTGCTGCTTTTTTTTTTTTTTTTTTTTCTTTATTATTTTTTTGCTTTTTTATCTTATTTTTAAACTGTTCCTTTCATTTTTATATTTTTTTAATCATTTTTATTGTTATCTCGCGGAATGTAAATATCCCCTATGATAGCAATAGGTAGTGACAGGTACTCTTTTTTGAAAAAATTGGGGTCTATTAGACCCTAGATCTCTCCTCTGCCCTCAAAGCATCTGACCACACCAAGGTCGGTGTGATAAAATGCTTCCCCAATTTCCCAATGGCGCTGTTTACATCCGGCGAAATCGAAGTCATAAAATGCTCGTAGCTTCCGGTTTCTTAGGCCATCTATGGTCAGCTGGCTGAATCACCGGCTGCATTCTCAGGTTCCCTGTTGAGACAGGAGAGCCAGAGAAAAACACGGAAGACAGGTGACAAAAAAATCCGACAGAGTATATAATTCAGAACCCCATCTCTTAGGTCTGTGTGTTCCCAGCCATACACAGACAAGCCTAACTTAAACTATAGACTGAATGCCGTGTTATATTCTCCAGGCATTGAATGGCTGAGCAATTTGATTGGCCGTTTCAATTTAGGACTTTGATAAGCTTTAGTCTATCAAACAGACAACAACCCACAGCCGTGAACCACCCCAATTTGCACTCCTGCATATCAACATCAAGTCCTCTTTAGATATGTGTAATTAGATTAACAGATACCACCTGAACCCCCTTTGAAATGTTCAAATAGACTTGCATAAGATTAACACATCAAAGGGTCTTCAGCTGTCCCCTTGCTATGTTAAAATTCAGTTGGACAAATCAACCAGTCAATTGAATTCTGGCCTGGTCAATATTGACTGTATGTGTATATACATATAATAATGTCCCACATAAATCTGTGAACATATAACAACACATATACCCCCACTTGGGTTGGTTCTAACTACTAGAACTGACCCATAAATCAAACAACAAAAAATATCATTACGATTTGAGGTACTGGATGCTTTACAATGGCTCATATAAAATTTGAAGTTGAAACTGGTTACATCTCTCTTCGCCAGCCTCTATAATATCCCCATGAAACAGTTATTAGATAATATAACTTTTAGACCATGACTAGAAAAGGATTTGGTAAACATCAGTGGCCCATATAGCTGTTAGGCCTTATATCACATCAAGATCTTGAATATTGCGCAAAGACGAGCTGATGTCACAGTCCATTCTTCGGTCTGACTTCATCACATCTCTCACCATCTCACTGAAAGTAAACTTGGTATGCTCTGGGAACTCCAATCCACAAAAGTTCAGGATTCTCTCATCTCCAGGCTCAAGCTTTCCATTTTTAAAGATGCTTTTACGCAAACACTCTACTTTCATCTTTATAGTAAGAAGAATTATCAATGTACCAGCACTCACTTTCAAGGTCAAAAAGGTTTGGATATGGCAGTAAAAACTGTGCTGCAAACAATTTCCTTGCACTTGACATTCATGAGTCCATCTTTGTTGATTGCCAGTCACAATTTGCTTTTGTAATTTGCTGTAGGCCGACCCCTCATTGCCTTCAATAAAGCAGTTACTTGGATCATTCAGTCCACAATTACACTTGAATGGTATACCAACATATATCTATACCCCCACACGATGGTTCAGATAGAATCAGCAGTGTTTATCAGATCTTCTATCCAGACAAAGCGGCAGTGGAAATTCTTGCCAGTATCTTCACCATGAAAGGTAGAAAGGTCTTTTTCATCCATATATTTCATAGCCTTTAGCATATTATAAACAACTGATTCAACAAAGTTTCAAATCATGACTAGAGTGATGAATTTCACTCACCCCTCTTATAAATTTAGGAAAACCACCCAACATGCTAAAATTTATGCTCTGCCAAGCCATTGTGCAGCATCTCACCTTAGATGTCAAATATATTGATCAATACGCATTATGTAATATGTACAGATGTCATGAAAATTATTTTAGGTTTAAATGCTTCTCTTTGGTTTTAAGATAAAGTTCAAGAAAATAAAACATAAAAAATGAAAAGCAAAATATATCAGGAAAAGGGAGAAAAATTAAAAATTAGGGTGTTGAAGAAAAAGGAAAAAGGTCCATTGCTTGATGCTTTATAATTCCTTGTATAGAGATACATTGTCTATTCAGCGTTTCTTCCATAATTCTCCCCCACTAGCCAGCAATTTCAGACTGTGCTTCTGCTATTCACCGTCATTTAAATGTCAATATCTGAAAGACAAAAAAACTCTAACAAAACGAATTAGCAAGGTCCTTAAACGTTGTTTGAAGTTAAAACAAAACACTATTTACACGTTTACAGTTTGGAGCTAATTCACCCCCACTGCTAGAGAAGTGTCATTTGCATTCAAAAACAGATCTGGAGAATGTACATCTCGTATATTCAGGACGCCCTGTACCTCCTTCAACTGCTCTAATAATTTATCACGTTCCCCTCTCATCTTGTCATACTCAATCTTCAGGTGGTCATATTTCTGTTTTAACCACTTGCTGCCTGCCCGCCGTCATATGACGGCGGGACGGTGCAGCTGTTATCCTGGGCCGCCGTCATATGACGGCGCAGCCTTCCAGGCAGCCCAGGGGGCGCGCGCGCCGCATCGCTCAGGTCCCGGTGCGCGTGCCCGGCGGCCGCGATGTCCGCCGGGCACCCGCGATTGCCCGGTAACCGAGCAGGACCGTGGATCTGTGTGTGTAAACACACAGATCTACGTCCTGTCAGATGGGAGGAGACCGATGGTGTGTTCCTTGTACAGAGGAACACCGATCGGTCTCCTCCCCTTGTGAAACCCCTCCCCACACAGTTAGAATCACTCCCTAGCAACACATTAACCCCTACAGCGCCCCCTCCTGGTTAACCCCTTCATTGCCAGTCACATTTATACAGTAATCAATGCATTCTTATAGCACGGATCGCTGTATAAATGTGAATGGTCCCAAAAATGTGTCAAAATTGTCCGAAGTGTCCGCCGCAATATCGCAGTCACAATAAAAATCGCAGATCGCTGCCATTACTAGTAAAAAAAAAATAATAATAAAAATGCTATAAATCTATCCCCTTATTTTGTAGACGCTATAACTTTTGCGCAAACCAATAAATATACGCTTATTGCGATATTTTTTACCAAAAATATGTAGAAGAATACGTATCGGCCTAAAATGAGGAAAAAATGTGTTTTTTTTTTTTTTTTTTTTTAAATTTGGATACTTATTATAGCAAAAAGTAAAAAATATATATATATTTTTTTTAAACTTGTCACTCTTGTTTTGTTTATAGCACAAGAAATAAAAACCGCAGGGGTGATCAAATGCCACCAAAAGAAAGCTCTATTAGTGGGGAAAAAATGATAAAAATTTCAGTTGGGTACAGTGTAGTATGACCGCGCAATTGTTATTCAAAGTGCGACAGCGCTGAAAGCTGAAAATTGGCTTGGGCAGGAAGGGGGGTGAAAATGCCCAGTATGGAAGTAGTTAACTGAGAAAACGGTATCCAAGTCTTGGACCTTTTCTTATTTATTATTTTGTTCAGCTCTGTTTTTCATATTAATATCACCTATGTTTGACCCGGAGTGTCCTCTCTGGGTGTTATCATAGGATGTTATCTTCTGATCTTTATGCTCAGTATTTGTCCTTAACAATGTGGCTAAATCAATTTTGACAGCCTGCTCATTTGACTTTCTCCATAAATGGTCTGCTCTCAACAATATGTCTTTTTTAAATCATGAGGATTTGGGGTAACTAATAAAATATTTTGTTTCATATCTTCATGCAACGCATCTAGAAACATACTCATATGTATCAAGCCCCCACGCTCAAAGGCAAGATTATTACCGACCAATAATTCCATAATAGTTGCTATCCTGTGTGACAATTCATAGGGAGATTCATTTTGCATTTGTTGGATCCTCCCATGAATAGTAACATCAGAACGTACACCATACAAAACACATAATAATTCCAGTAATATGTCCCTTGTTCTAAGAGGCTGAATACAGATCTGTTTAATTCTCATCCAAAGACCACTTCCTAAAGAATGTTGCAAAACTCTTTCAGATGTGTTGAGATTGTACATATCTCTGATCTGTTGCACGTCACAAAACCATTTTAAAAATCTGTTTAAATCATGGTATGGAACCATTCCTATTTCTTTAAGAATTGTGTCTAATTCTTTTGATTTCAAAGGCTTCATTACAAGCTGAACTTCACCTGTATTATTATTATTGTTATAAACTGTGGTAGTCACAGTGGGGGCGGCTGGTAATGAATTATCAGATTTAATATGAGGTTCTGTTTGCTGCAGATTGCTAAATCCAAGATTTGATGCATATCTGCATTCCTGAGATCTCTTCTCTAATTCCATAATTCTTAATTTTAATCTCTCATTTTCCTCTGATAATTTATCACAATGTTTAGATTTCTCAAGTAAAGCTTCTCCAATGGTAACCGCATGCAATTTTAAATTTACTGTCTCAGTGTCTGGTTTTGTAACCTCTCACAAACATTGTTGCTATTATCAACTGCCTTCTGTAACTGGGTAATTTCCTCAACCTTACCATTCAAAGAACTTTCCATTGTTAAACAGCAAGATTATAAACCCTGTATAATACAACCTTTTCTTTTACTTTATGAAATTTTGCTATCAAAAACATTTTTCTCTAAAAATTCCTTCATTATCGTCCATGTCTGCTTACATTTTTCTGGAATTTCATAAGGACCGCCATGGCGCTTAAAAATTTTTATTACCCATCTGTTAACTTTATCAGAACTGACACTAGCTTCACACTGAGTAAGCATTTTGACTATATTACTAATAATTTAAAAAACAAGAAAATATTTTACTCACCGCATTAGTTACTCCTTCAGCTTCCAGGTCTTCTGGTACACGACAGTCCTTTTTTTTGTTGTTTCCAGTCTCCAGAGAATAATTCTGTAGATTAGACTCTCTTATGTCACAACCAGACATTGGAGTCACAGCACAGCTCTTGGTTCTTCATTAGACTTCTGTCCACCTCACAGGATTGTTGTCACCACCGACTTCTGTTACTAAGTCCGAAAATGCTCTTCTGGTCACTTGAACGGCACCAATGTAGTGATATAATATATATTGGGTGATATGATGTAGAGTGGGTATGATAATCAATTAGTGGTTATTATAATGATGATGATGTAAGTACTCTTCCGCAGCAACCCAATTCTTCCAGAGAGATGCACTTTATTGACTTCCAACACAGAACAAAGTCCAAAGTCCACAGGTGACAAAAAAATCCGACAGAGTATATAATTCAGAACCCCATCTCCTAGGTCTGTGTGTTCCCAGCCATACACAGACAAGCCTAACTTAAACTATAGACTGAATGCCGTGTTATATTCACCAGGCATTGAATGGCTGAGCAATTTGATTGGCCGCTTCAATTTAGGACTTTGATAAGCTTTAGTCTATCAAACAGACAACAACCCCCAGCCGTGAACAGCCGTGAACCACCCCAATTTGCACTCCTGCATATCAACATCAACAAGTCCCCTTTAGATATGTGTAATTAGATTAACAGATACCACCTGAACCCCCTTTGAAATGTTCAAATACACTTGCATAAGATTAACACATCAAAGGGTCTTCAGCTGTCCCTTTGCTATGTTAAAATTCAGTTGGACAAATCAACCAGTCAATTGAATTCTGGCCTGGTCAATATTGACTGTATGTGTATATACATATAATAATGTCCCACATAAATCGGTGAACATATTACAACAGGTGTTTTGACTGAAAACTACCCCTAAGGCAGGCCATAGACGGTGCAAAGTTTTTTCCTGCAACCAGAGGTTGCAGGAAAGAAATTTGCACAATTCCCCCATCAACACAGACAGTACTGACAGGGGAATCCTTCCTGCCAAGATATTGTATTCTCCTGGCAGGGAAAGCCGTCCCCGCCAGGAGAAGACAGTGATTATTGCTAGCAGCTATAGCAGCTGCTACCAATGATTGCAAGTAAAATCTGGCAGACTGGTTGTACCCAAGTTGAATGATCAACTTGATACATTCAGCCTGCACACACATGGTTTGAAACTCTATGGTCTGCCTTGGCTGCCCCCCCCCCCCCCCTTTTATTTTTTTTTTTATTATTTTTTTTTATTCCTTAACACACTACATCCCAAGTCCACCAAGCTGTGGAGGTGTATATAGACCTGAACTATTTACACCTATTTTTGCTATGCTATTAAGATTTATTGACCAGTAAAGATATTTTAGTAGAATTAATAAAATGGAGAAAGAGATATTGTATGCCCTGTTTTAAAAATTGTTCAGTTTTTTGGTTCACTTGGCTCCATGGTAACACAATTGCATTCAGTGCCACTTCAGAAGATTCTGCAGCTGAGAAGAGTGAAACAAATTCACAATTGTCAGAAGGCTGAGGACAAGGAACACACTGCTTATGTGATCATTGCACTGCTCGTGTTGTCTGTGCTGTGGAATATTTTGCTAGTTTGATACAAAATTTTCCTCTTTGCATACTTAGGTGGGGCAGGGTAGCCTATTTGCAAATACCGTATATACTCGAGTATAAGTCGTTCCGAGTATAAGTCGAGGCCCTAATTTACCACAAAAAAATGGGGAAAACTTATTGACCCGAGTATAAGACGAGGGTGAGAAATGCACAGCTACTGTAAGTGGAAAAGAGGGTCAACAATGCCCATTTGCAGCATCACTGTGCCCATTTGCAGCCATAGGTCCCCTGAACTTCAAACTCGGTAGTTAAGGGTTCCTAGATGCCCCCTAGCTGCAGCAAAAATTTGGTGTCTCTGAACCCAAAGGGTCCCGAAATGACATTGCTGCAGATGGACACAGTTGACCAAATTTGGGGCCCCATATCTTGGGGCCACTTAGTGCGAAGAACCCCAAATTTGGTGTGAAAACCCAGTGGAACTAGCAGCATAAAATTTTCAAGGCTGGGGTTTCTAGCACCAAGTGACCCCGAGATACAGGGCCCCAAAAATCAGTTCAGAAAATGTCAAGCACTTTTGCAGCAGAGAATGACATTTTCCGAACCGGTTTTGGGGCCCCGTATCTCAGGGCCACTTAGTGCTAGGAACTTCAGCTTTGGATATGTTGTGGTACCAGTTCCACTGGGTTTGCACACCAAATTTGGGGTTCCTAGCATTAAGTGGCCCTGAGATATGGGGCCCCAAAATCGGTTCAGAAAATGTCAAGCACTTTTCTGCAGCAGAGAATGACATTTTCCAAACCGATTTTGGGGCCCCGTATCTCGGGGACACTTAGTGTTAGGAACTTCAGCTTTGGATATGTTGTGGTACCAGTTCCACTGGGTTTACACACCAAATTTGGGGTTCCTAGCATTAAGTGGCCCTGAGATACGGGGCCCCAAATTTGGTTCGGAAAATGAAATTTTTTGCTGCAGAAAAGTGCTTGACTCGAGTATAGGTCGAGGGGGGCACTTTCAGCACAAAAAAATGTGCTGAAAAATTCGACTTATACTCGAGTATATACGGTAATAAAATCAGCAATGTAGTGTATTTACTGAGCACATAATTCACTATTGGTGGGAGAAGTGGCCATGTACAGTCTCATTCTTGCAAGCAGTGTGCATTTTTTATGAGCATTTCTTGAGACATTTAGGTAAGAAATATAACTCAATATTAGTTTAGGTAGAAATGATGAACACTTCCAACTGCTGAAAATGGTAGTAAACATGCACAGGGATTGCTAACACTTCACATAAAGGTACCAGCTATTCAAGTGGATGTAAACACTCTCCTATACCCAGTGAAGTGAACAGCCTCAGATGATACACAGAGATGAAACCAATTCCCCTACGTAAGTTTTACATGTATATCTGCTGTCTTCAGCTTTATATATTTTTTAGAAAGTGCACACTGTGTTAGAGATTTTCTCTTCCTGTTCAGCACTGGGAAATGATTCTTGGCATACAGCCAAGACAGCTGATTGGAGGAAAGGCACTCAACCCCCCTCCACATATGCAGAGACTTGCAGAGCTGTGCTGTGATAAGTTGAGCTCTCTGCTAATCCATTTATAGCAACCTCCCTCTACACCAAATTTCAGACTGGTTTTATCTTGGTTGACAAAGACCTTTTCAGAAGTTATAACGATGATAACAGAGCAACGAAACAGCAGAAAGACATGAGACTCGGGGCTTTGGAGAGAGATCAGAAAACGCTACAGATATATGTCAAATTTCATCAATCGGGTTTACATCCACTTTAAAGGGAACAGGAAAATTATTGGTCATATATTGCATCCATCGGCTGAATTGGGGAAGACTGTAGTGATTCCAGATAGTGAGGTATTGTGAAAGGACATATCCCATTCCACCCATTCTTCCATCTGCCCCTTTGTGAGATGCCTTAGAGCAGGGATCCCAAACTTGCGGCCCTCCAGCTGTTGCGGAACTAAAAGTCCCATGAGGCATTGCAAGACAGACTATTTCAAGCATGACTCCCACAGGCAGAGGCATGATGGGACTTGTAGTTTCGCAACAGCTTGAGGGTGGCCAGCTTGAGACCCCAAGTGATGATAAACCCTCAGTTTTCAGGCAGTTTCTGCAGCTTATTTACTCAGATTGTGCAGCTTTTTTTATCTTTTAATTTTTGTTTGTTTCTGTTTTAAACATGTTATCATGACTTTTGCCCTGGATTTATTTTTTTAGGGCGACTCCTTTTCTTTGCAGCATGCTATAGAATCACCCTTGCATGCAGGAACTAGAGTTGTGCCTCCCTACACTGTGTGCATTAATACAGCAATGTAGGCTAGGATGACAAAGCACTCCCTGCTCCTACCACCTTTTCCCCCTCCCTGCTCCACGCTAACAGACTAGTTTGAGACAGCACTGTCCACTGTTAAGACTTTCCTGTGAGCAAGGGAAGTTCAGGGAAGCAACACGAAGGAAGCAGAAGCCAGCAGCATTGAAAAGTGTGAACTGCAAGTGTTGGGATAAGACTTTTAACATATATTACCACAAAATATTAGAAATGTTGGGCTTAATACACTGAGCACCAAAAACAAAGCATTCCACTTTAAAGCTAAACTCCAGTCAGACAGACGTATATCAAATATAGAGAATCCTAAAATGTCTTGATATCCGCCTCATTTTTCAGAACTGAAGGATTCTGAGTGAGAGACTGAAGGGCATCACTCCATTTCTTTGCACAGTACGGTCTTAATTCTTTTAACGTGTTTTACATGCTTACTGGAAAGGGAGAACGAGTGTCTGCGTCGTCATTAATCAATCATTAGCAAGGGCAGGCTGGTGACCAAGCTGTTTGCTTAAAATGTTATATTAAATTTTTGTTTTTGTTTTTTTTGTTTGTTAAAAAAAGTCATACTTGCCTGCTCTGTGCAGTGGCTGTGCACCAGCCCTGATCCTCCTCTTTTTGGGTCCCCTGCTGGCGCTCCTGTCCATTCCCTTCTTCATAGTGCCCCCATAGCAAGCAGCTTCCATTCACTCACGGAGCATGGCTTGGCCCTGCCCCTGCTCTCTCCTCATTGGCTCACTGGCTGTGAGCCTTTACAACCACTTTAGCTGCAGAGAGGAAAAGCAGTTGCCAGCCTAGTAAGTTGTGTAGAAAGGCTGAACAGATGTGCTAAAACACAATATTACACAGAGCACATAGGTGTGACTGGGACCTTAAATATGACATTTTTATAGAATTTGACATACCTAAATCCTCTAATTACTAAATAGTCCTCTAACTGAAACATAAGCATATGACATTGTGCCTATGTTTTTGGTTACCACTTTCTCACCAAACCCTTGATCTAATCCTCAAGACCATAGTCTGCAGATACTTCAACATCCCTTCTGCCACCTCCTGCACCTCCCCGTTAAAGCTGTCAAAGCTACACAGTGCAGGCACAAATAGGGCAGACCTTAGGGGAGGCACCATGGCCTGCAACCACTCCAGCATCCCATATGCTTTGCATGTAAAAGTGGAACTTAAGTCATTTTTTCATCTTTCCATCTATTAAATCTTCTGCCCTTGTTTTAAGTTTGGATAGGAAAACCCCTTTTTTTTCTGCCAGTAAATACCTTATACAGCCCACTTCCTGTTTCTTGTCTGGTAAAAAGGTCTAGGCATGACCTCATGCACAGCTCTCTCTCTCACTCTGAGAGTTTTCCAGGAAGGGAGGGGGAGGAGTCATAAGCGGGCCAATGAGAGCTGCAGGGCTGGAGGTGTATTTCTGTAAAGCCAGGAAGTGAACAGGCAGCAGCTTCAGCTGCCCACAGTTAAAATGGATGCAGCCAGACTTTGTGGAGGGAGATTTCTGCAGCATATTTGGCAAGTACAAAATCGCAGCATATATAAAATAATATGCAAAGTGGTTGGAGGAAAGCTTCAGAATGGGAAAGATGTTTTTATTACATGTAGCACCCTCTACCAATAGGTAGGTGCTAGTAATGGGTTTTTTACTAGGGACAGTCAGCACAGGCAAATTTAGGCAGGCCTATGCTGCGAGCTAGAAATATTTATTAAGTTTCCTCTATTTTTCAACTTTTGCTACGTAAGTAGTATTTGTCTTCAGACTGAAACAACAACTGTAATTTTCTCAAATGTAGTTGAAGTGGAATTCCAGCCCAAACCTTTTTGGGGAAATGCTGTCGTTGGGGCATTTTCTGGTGACAGTGGTCACTGATACAGGAAGTGGGAGGAAATCTCTTGAACACAGACATGGACAGCAATAGAGGAGAGTGGTGTTTAAACTCTGTCAAGGTTTTAATGCTGTCTGTTTCCTGAGAAGATTTCCCCACTCCTCTGTCTCATTGACAGTGGCAATAGCCACAATAAGTATGGATAAAATCTTCCTAAATGGGACCCAGACAGCGGTAAAAACCTGACCGATTCTGATGCTTTCTCAATCCAAAAAATAAATATAAAATCCCTGCATTACATTTTGGATTAGTACACTGTTTTAAGCAAGGAGGGGATTGGTGTAAATTTCCCATGTTTTAGTGCTTTTTGGAGTCCTTTTTAATCTTTTATCCCAGTATATTTTTTGTTACGGTTACCCATTGAAATCAAAATCACAAGTTAGCATAGGTGTAATGATGGATTTTAGGTGGGAGAATTAAAACAATGCTTATTCTGTTAAAAAATCGCTTAATTCCGTTACTGACTCAGCAGGGTTTTAAAGAAAAGCCCTGTGTTCTAAACATTATGTAAATCCGTGACATATCCCATGTAACCTGTAAAATATAGCCTGCAGTGACGGTCAGCTATTATCTCGGTTATGCCTCGTTCCACTGTGAAAAGGATATATTCATGTTGAATACAATGCACAATGTTCAGAAATGCTTTAATATAGTTAAAAGCACTGGGAACTTACAATAAATCAATAGGTCAACTATATCCACTAATGAGACTTGATTTTCTGTGATGGCTCCAGCAAAGTAGGTTACACAAATGTTTCTACATGCACCAGGGAACACATGCCTATAGAAGGAACATTGTGTTTAAATTGAGTGACAAGAATGTCTTATTAGCTTGTTAGTACATTTACACTTTGAATGCAGAAAGGGGAAAAAAAAAAAAAACATTTGACCTTCAGTCTGCATTCACACATGATCGCGGGCGGAATCGCAAGTCGCATTCACTTTAATGGGACGGCTGGTGATGCGGCAGTTTGGTAATGTACATGGATTTGCAAAACAATGGGATAAAGGAATATTCCTGAACTTTGTTTTATCTCATGGTTACTGTGAAATTGTGTGCATGCATCGATGCAGTGCATGTTAATTCAGCTTGCAGAGCTTGGATTCATTGCATGAGTTTACCAAAAATGTAAATATTGCAGAATATACAGCCCCATGCTACATAAGTAAGCTCAATTTCATGCTGAATAAACTAAATTATTAATGTATCTAAAACTATCTTTAGACAGATTTTTACTCCAAAAGCATTTTATCTAAAAAAAAAAAAAAAATCAGATTTTAAATTTTAAAAAAAATCTGATTTTTTTTTTTTTTTTTTTTTAACCACTTCCACTCCAGAAGATTTGGCTGCTTAATGACCAGGCCATTTTCTGTGATTCGGCAATGTCGCTTTAACTGACAATTCCGCGGTCGTGCGAGGCTGTACCCAAACAAAATTGACATCCTTTTTTTCCCACAAATAGAGCTTTCTTTTGGTGGTATTTGATCGCCTCTGCAGTTTTTATTTTTTGAGCTATAAACAAGAGCGACAATTTTGAAAAAAACACTATCTTTTAGTTTTGCTATAATAAATATCCCACATTTTTTAATCAAAAAAAAATTTTTTTTCTTCAGTTTAGGTTGATATGTATTCTTCTACATATTTTTGGTAAAAAAAAATTGCAATAAGCGTATATTGATTGATTGGTTTGCGCAAAAGTTATAGCGTCTACAAAATAGGGGATAAATTTATGGCATTTTCTTTTTTTAACTAGTAATGGCGGCGATTTGCTATTTTTATCGGGACTGCGACATTATGGCGGACACATCGGACACTTTTGACACATTTTTGAAACCATTGACAGTTATACAGCGATCAGTGCTATAAAAATGCACTGATTACTGTGTAAATGTCACTGGCAGGGAAGGGGTTTACACTAGGGCGCGATCGAGGGGTTAATTGTGTTTCCTAGTGTGTGTTCTAACTGTGGGGAGGGGGGGAGTGGGGCTGACTAGGAGGAGACAGAGATCGGTGTTCATACATAGTATGAACACACAATCTGTCTCCTCTCCCCTGAAAGAACACACACAGATCCCGGTTCTCGCTCTGTCACGAGCGATCGTGGGAGCCCGACGGTCAGCGCGCCTGCATTGCATCAGGGTCGGGCACATGCTGCGGGCACACGCCCCTAGTAGCCAAAAGGTGAATAATCGTTTTGCCCAGCCGTGCCATTCTGCCGAAGTAAAACTGCAGCGGCTGGTCGGCAATCGGTTAATCGTTTTTTTGCTGTTTTTTTTTTGCCACCCTGGTTGGAAATACCATTGTACAATCACTAAAATCTCAAATAAGCTTGCTTTCTTTAAAATAATACTGAATGATCCTGCCATGATAGTACAATTGATATTATCCCCAATATAAATCTCTGATTCTGTCATTTTTATACATTTTTTTTTTTTTTAATTTTAAATGTCCCTATCCCTGTGTTGGTGTACTTGGATAAGAATAGGACTGCGCAACCGAGAGAGCCTCGATGCAACATGTGGCTTGCATATGGTATATTTGCAAATGTGTGCAACGTAGACCTTTGTTTAATTAAAAACAAATTAAAATGTCCTTTTGCTGATTAGATAGCATTGAATGCTGGGTAATAATTTTATTGCATTGTGCACAGCGGAAAAATAACTAAAGTATTACGCAAGGGTGAAACCACTCTAATGTTTCAATTTCAAAATAATACTTAATGATTCTGCCATGATAGTACAATCAGAATAGGACTGCACAACAGAGATCCTCGATGCAACATGTGGCTTGCATATGCTAAATATGCAAATGTGTGTAACATAGACCTTGGTTTAATTGAAAACAAATTAAAAAGGTCTTCTTGCTGATTAGATAGCATTCACCCAAGGGTGAAACCACTCTAAGGCTACTTTCACACTGAGGTGCTGTACAAGCGCTACAGCGCTAAAATTAGCGCCTGTAAAGAGCCTCTTCTGTGTCTCCAGTGTGAAAGCCGAGGGCTTTCACACTGGAGCGGTGCACTTGCAGGACGGTAAAAAAAGTCCTGCAAGCCGCATCTTTGCAGTGCTGTAGGAGCGCTGTATACACCGCTTCTAAAGCTCCCCTGCCCATTGAAAGCAATGGGGCAGCGCCGCCTAACCCTTTTTCGGTTAAAACCGCCCCGCTAGTGGCCGAAAAGCGCCACTAAAACGAAGAAATAGCGCCGCTTTGTCGACGCCCGCCCTAGTGTGAAAGTAGCCTAAATGTTTCAATTTCAGAGCTCCCCCCCAAACACCCTTGTCTGATGGCCAGCAACATTCAACCCACTTCCCCTGAGTCCAGATTGTCCTGGACCCGCCCCAGTCTGTGACTAGACATCAAAAGTAGAAGCAGGACAGTAATGAGGTAATGCTCATGCTCCTTCTCAGCACATGAACTGATTGGCTCCTTCTGCAGTAGCCGTAGTCTTCCTTTCACACTCGAGCACTGCCAAACAGGAAAAGTGAAATGCTGATACCAGGTCAAGTTCAAGTATTGAGACTGCTTGCATGTAAGAAATACATTTAATGATTTATGATTTAAATACAGAGCTGCCTTAGGGCTCTTTCACACAGGCTTTCCGATTTAGGTCCGCCTGTCAGTTTTTCAGGTGGACCTGATCGGACGCTCCATGCATCTCCTATGGAGTGGCGGATGTCAGTGGTTACATGTCCGCTGACATCCGCCACTATCCGATCCTGTCCTTGAAATCCAGATGGATGGAAACCCCTATTTTCCATCCGATTGGGGAATCGGATCGGAAAACGGACAGGCGGTCCATTTTCATCCGATCTCCATAGAGGACAGCGCGGCTTTGACAGGTCCAGCTCAGCACAGTGAGCAGAGACGGACCTGTCATCTGCCTGCTCAGCAAGGATCAGTGGAGCAATCCCTGCTGAGCAAAGCGGAATCCGTACATGGACAAGCCCGTGTGAAAGGGGCCTTAAATTAGAATTTGTTAGGGACAGGCTGTGTTTTATTCGGCAGCGGTACGGGTGATGTCCCGTCTGCTACCGGAACTAAAATCAGTCTGCCTGAGTGCGACTCCACCATTCAAGGGTAACTTTGTATTTTTATCAATGAATACAAGACTTCCTCTGGCTGAAGTAGGTGGTGTCTTGTCTTCCATCTCAGCCAGTCAAAGGAGGCCTTGTATTCACTGATAAAATGATAAAGCCTTACCTGAATGGCAGAAACCCATTCAGGCCAACTTGGTTTAGTTCAGGCAGCAGGTGGGAAGTCAATCGTGCTGCTGCCGAACATGGAGGCGTATATTGTATGTAGCGAATATTCCAATGCACACACAACAGCAGCATTGTGATCTAGAGAAATAGTTTGTATGGGCCAGCTTGTCCCAAGCCAACTATATAGAGCCATAGTACAGCTGAAATTCTACTTTAAAGTGCTGTTTTTTTGTTTGTTTTTTTGTTTGTTTTTTTGTTTGTTTTTTTGTTTGTTTTTTTGTTTGTTTTTTTGTTTGTTTTTTTGTTTGCATTTCAGCAGTCTGCGGGGAACCCGCTGACAGCTGATGAGTCATCCATTATTAGAGACTCGACGGCTGACTTGCCGGCCCACTCCTTGGCAAAAAGCGATTTTTGACACAGCGTGGGGATCCCCTCGATCCCCACACTGTTTTTTGACAAATCCCACATGTCATACCCTCAGCAAAACCCTGGTGGTAAATACTGCATGCTTTTTTACTCTCTGGTCTGTTTGTGAATTAGACTTGAGTTTTAAAGCGATAATTACTGTCACATTTTTTCCCCTCAGTAAATACCGCATAATAATTTTTTTTTTTTTTTTAAGAATAGGACTTTATTTACCTCATGCGATAATGTATGCAAATTAGTAAAATGATGCCCTGCAACACTTAAAAAAAAATTGTGTGGAAAGAATCGCTATCCTCTTGAACAGCATTTCTTAAACTTTTTAACATGGAGAATCCCTTGAAAAAACAGGTCTCCCAATTATTATTTCTTTATCGCACATCCCAGGACACAGAGCCGGTTGTTATTTTAACTACTTGGGTTATACGCCACCTATAGGTGAATGGACACTGGTAGATCAATCAAACAAGGAGTCCTCCCCTATATAACCCCTACACAGGAAGCATATCCGTTTTTTTCGCCAGTGTCTGTAAGGTGGTGGTCACTGATACATGTGCTCTTGGAGCATACTTGAAGGTCTGGACGGTTCTTTTAAGAATCATGGACTTCAATCGGATCTATTCGAAGAAGCAATCAGCCAAAATGGATGGTACCCGAGCCTCATTGGAAGGAGAGAAGATTCCTTGAGGTTTTTCTGTAATGCAGCCCTATGGCGCTGGACCCTGCGTAATTGAGCCCTGTGCAGTGTTTGTTCTGACCAAGGTGCTTTTCTGCAGGGTGCTATACAGGTCCAGGGGAGTGGACCCCACATTTAGGGGGACCAAGTCTCTTAAGGTCTTTTATGAAAAAAGCTTGCTGTGATGGGTGAAGATTGGACTCCTGTTATGTTCAGTCCTGCAGCAGGAATGGTAAGTATGCATTTGTTTGCAGTTCCTCTTTTAACCGGTTCATGTCTATAGGGGGGCAGAATGGCTCTCCTGCGCAAAACCCCGTACAGGTACGTGGTTCCTTTAAGAGCCACCAGAGGGCACGCGCCTGCTGAGCGGCCGAGGACCCAATGCACATGGCTGGTGGTCATGTGCACCAGCACAGGGATTGGTGTGTGTGTGCACACACACACCAATCCCTGTGCTGTCAGAGGAGAGGAGACATGTCGTTTGTACCTACTATGTAGGAACAGCGATGGATCTCCTCTCCTACTCAGTCCTATCCCCATACAGTTAGAACACACATTTAACCCCTTGATCGCCCGCTAGTGTTAACCCCTTCCCTACCAGTGTCATTTACACAGTCATTTGCATGCAATGCATTTTTATAGCTCTGATTGCTGTATAAATGTCAGTGGTCCCAAAAATGTGTCAAAAGTGTCCGATCCGCCTCAATACCGCTAAAAAATCGCAGATCACCACCATTACTAGTAAAAAAATAAAAATGCCATAAATATTTCCCATAGTGTGTAGACACTATAACTTTTGCGCAAATCAATCAATATACGCTTATTGAGAGTTTTTTTTTTCTTTACCAAAAATATGTAGAAGAATATGTATTGGCCTAAACTGATAAAGAAATTTGTTTTTTAAAAACATTTTTGGGGATATTTATTATAGCCAAAAGTAAAAAAAATATATAGTGTATAGCGCAAGAAATAAAAACCGCAGAGATGATCAAATGGCACCAAAACAAAGCTCTATTTGTGGGGAAAAAAGGGCGCAAATTTTGTTTGGGTACCGCATTGCATGACCGCACAATTACCAGTTAAAGCGACGCAGTACCAAATTGTAAAAAGTGCTCTGGTCAGGAAGGGGGTAAAACCTTCCGGGGCTGAAGTGGTTAAAAAAAGAGATCTGACTGTCTGTTCTCCCGGTGGCCACTGGGGCAGTGTGCTGTTTAATCATGCTGTGTACTTTGTTGTGTTGGCTGTGGTTTCTCCTCCAGCCACTAGGGGGCGCAGGCTCGCTCAGTATGGCCTATTTTTTATATAGGCAGGAAGTGGAAGGGCAGCCATGTTGCCGTGTGGTCGACAGGTTCAGCAGGGCCTTTGGAGACACAACGGCAGCCCATGGATACTAACAAAGTGTGAGTCATGGTTGTATGCTGTATATTTACTGCTTAATCCGGGGAGACTGTTCAACTGTAAGTCGATACACCCCTGGACAGGTAGCAGTTCACTTTAAAGTGTTTTTATTTATCGTACATCATGGGACACAGAGCCACAGTAATTACTGTATGGGTTATATGGCACCTTCAGGTGATGGACAACGGCACACCCTAGACAGGAAGTTCAATTCCCTATATAACCCCCCCTTACCGGGAGTACCTCTGTTTTTTTGCTAGTGTCTTAGGTGTTGGTCACACGTAAAGATGTGCTAGGCTGAGCTCCACTGAAATATTCCTTTTCTGGGGCAAGCTATGCAACCGGATCTATTCAAAGTGTCTTTTCCAGGCCGAATTGAATGTCGTGTCGTAAGAAACAAGGTTTTGCCTGTAACGCTTCTCTTTTTAGAGAGCTGGACGTCGGGGTCCAGTGTTTGGTTTTTTTCAGCCATATTCCTGGCGGTGTGCTTTACAGGTCCAGGAGTGTGAAACCCCCCATAAAAAGGGGCCCCGGTCCCTGAAGGTTTTTTAACGGAGCCCACCGTGTGTGGTGAAGATTGGCTCTGTTTGGTTTACCACAGAACCCTGCAGCTGGATGAGGTAAGGGAGATTCCTAAGGAATGTTTCTAATTCTTGTGGGTTTTCTCTTTTAAGTAAATGTTGTCATGCCTAAAGTCGCCAATGGGGGCTGTCAGGAGCAAGTACCTGATTCCATGCTCGCCAGTCTCGCTCTGTGTCACAAGCTGCACGCTTCCTCCAGCCCAAGCCCCAGGTAAGATGTGGGAAGGAAGGTTTTTCTCTTGAATGTCCCCCCACCTGGACAGCTTCTCTCCAGGAGACAGAGGGAGCATGGGTCAGTCGGCGGTATGCCGCTCCTGCTGCCACTGCCATTACGACGGTTCTCCATCCAGCAGCTCTCCAGCTCTCCTCCACCCCAGCCCCCCTCCGCATGCGATCCAGGTGGATCAGAGACATGCTCGCGCAGGAAAACAGTCTCTTTTGAAAAAGAGGAGGGGGGGTGCGGTGGGTGGCCGGAGGAAGGGGCGGGGCTTAACAGCATCAGCGTGATTCAGCGTCCACAACGTGGGCTGTGTAAGCTATGACGTGCACCTTTTTAGGTACATACAGCTGAAGGAGGGACACAGAGCAGACGGGTGGCATGTGAGTGTTGGTGACACAGGCATTCCCAGGGCATGTTTACTTAGCATCAGGCTGAGCATTAATAGCAGTGGCAGTTGCTGGACTATTTGCTCAGTAGTGGGTGCATTTTTTTGGTAGTACCACTTCGTTTGTGCTCAGCACTGTGACCAGAGGGGGTGGTACAAATACCACAAAAAACAAGAGCACAGAGGGGTCACCCTCAGGCCCCTCCCTCCACAACACCATCCCCCCTGAAAGTTCTAGGGAGGCTGGTCAGAGTGAGCCATCGGGGTCGTCGGGGGCTGCAATTGCTTCCGACATTTCAGCCCCTGTCTATATAACTGAGGAGGTTTTCTCCTCAGCAATGATTGAATTGGAGGAAAGGTTAGTGGCTTTAATGACATCTTCAGAGTGGATTAGGTCCCCTTCTACCACCAAGGATCCTCAAACAAAGGAACAGTGGGAGAGGGAAGATGAATCCCCCTCAGGGGACCGTAAAGAGACTGATCACTCCTCTTCCGAGGGATCAAGTGGGGAAGGACCTTGTTAAGCTTCACAAGCTGAGAAATTGCTGGTGCATTCTCTTACTGAAATGGTTCGCTCCACATTTAAGCTACCCTTGACTGAGTCGGTTGAAGAGCCCACTTCTTGTTTGGGTTCACTAAAGCCTCCTCATGCTTTGCATGCCTTTCCTGTCCATTCGTTGCTGGAAAAGCTTATGTATTCTGAGTGGGATCACCCAGATAAGCATTTTTTTCCTACAACACTTTATCCTATGGAGGAAAGATTTACTAAGATGTGGAGTATACCAGCAATTGACGCTGCTATATCCTCTGTGAATAAAAGTTTGACTTGTCCGGTTGATAATGCACAAATTCTTAGGGATCCAACTGATAAAAAATTGGAATTCCTGTTAAACATTTTCTCTTTGGCAGGTTCCGTGGCTCAACCAGCAGTGGCGGCAATTGGGGTATGTCAGTCCTTGAGAGACCATTTGAAACAGGTGCTCAAGGTTTTCATTGAACAGCAGGCCTAGGATTCAGCCGAGCTGCCAGCGGCCTTGTGTTTTTCAATTGACGCAATCAGAGATTTTATTCTTCAAACCTCTCGCCTTACGCTTGGGTTGGTACATATGCATAGAATCTTATGGTTGAAAAGTTGGTCAGCCGAAGCGGCATGCAAAAAGCTCCTGGATGGTTTTCCTTTTTGCAGTGAAAAGCTGTTTGGGGATGATTTGGACAAATATTTCCGAAAGATATCAAGTGGGAAAAGTACCCTTTTGCCAGTTAAGAAAAGGAGTAAATGTCCCTCATTCAAACGGCTCTTCAGTGCCAGGGGCATCAGCCTCCAGGCAGTCGCGACGTCCTCCACCGTCAGGTTCAAGAGGGTAAATCTCAGTGTCAACCCCAGAGACAAAAGAAGTCCTGGGGGAGGAAACCTACAAGGCAGAACGCTAAAGCCTCTTTATGTAGGGGCACCCCCGCTTGTTCGAGTGGGGGGGAAGACTTCTGCACTTCTCAAGGGTCTGGCAGGAGGAATTTCGAGAAAGATGGGTGGTCTCAACAATAACTCTAGGTTCTAAACTAGAGTTTCGAAAATTCCCATCTCCTTGGTTCCTCAGGTCAAATGTCCCCAAATATCCAGAAAAAAAAGTCTCTCTTTCAAGCGTTAGACCGACTTTTGTCGCAAAAAGTGATCATAGTGGTCCCCATGGAAGAGCAGGGGTTTGGGTTTTATTCAAACCTTTTCACTGTGCCAAAACCAAATGGAGATGTCAGACCCATTCTAGATCTCAAAGATCTAAACCAGTTCCTGAAAATTCGCTCTCTTGAGTCAATCCGATCAGTAGTATCCATCCTACAAAGAGGAGAACTTCTGGCATCAATCGACGTCAAGGATGCATGCCTGCATGTACCTATTTTCCCCGCTCACCAGAAATATCTGTTTCGAAGTAGAAAAACTTATTTTAGTTTGTAGCCTTGCCGTTTGGTCTAGCTACTGCCCTTCTGCCATTCCTCTGGCCAGAATAGGGACTCTAGGTATAACCATAATAGCATACCTAGACGACTTGCTATTGATAGACCACTCGGTAGCACGCCTGGACCAAAGTATGGTCACCACAGTCAACTACCTGAAATAACTAGGTTGGGTCCTCAACCTAGAGAAATCTTCTTTAAAGCCAGCAAGAAGATTAGAATACTTGGGTCTGGTTATAGATACAGCCCAGAAGAGTGTGTTTGTACCCCAGGGAAAGATCAGCGCCATAAAGGAGCTAATTCAAGTGGTCAGAGCGAAGAAGGGTCCTTCTATTCTCCTTTGTATGAGGTTGTTGGGGAAGTTGGTGGCTTCATTTGAAGCGGTTCCCTATGCTCAGTTTCATTTGAGACTGCTGCAAAACCGTATCCTGTCTGACTGGAACAAGAGGGTCCAAGCACTAGATTTTCCGATGCGCTTGTTGCCAAAAGTGCGACAGAGCCTTAGCTGGTGGAGGATATCCAGGAATCTGCAGAAGGGGAAATCCTCCTTACCCGTTGCCTGGAAGGTGGTAACAGATGCCAGCCTTTTGGGTTGGGGAGCCGTCCTGGAAGAAGCGTCTGTTCAAGGGAAATGCAGTGCACCTAGTCCTAAAGGCCTGGACATTAAGGTTTCGGGATTCTCCTGTCAGGATTCAATCTGACAATGCCACAGCAGTGGCTTATATCAATCACCAAGGGGGCACCAGAAGTCAGGCAGCCCAGAGAGAGGTGAACCATATCCTAACCTGGGCAGAAAAGCATTTGCCATGCATATCGGCAATCTTCACTCCAGGGGTAGAGAACTGGCAGGCCGACTGCTTAAGTCGCCAGCAGTTCCCGGGGGAATGGTCCCTTCCCCCCCGACATTTTCCTGACTATATGCCAAAGATGGGGATCCCAGACGTAGATCTGTTTGCGTCCCGGTTCAACAACAAAGTCGACAGCTTTGTGTCAAGAACAAGGGATCCACTCGCATGCGGAACAGATGCATTGGTGACCCCGTGGGATCTGTTCTCACTGATTTATGCATTCCCTCCTATTCTGCTGCTAAAATGACCTCTTTGCAGGATCAAGCAGCAAAAGAAGTTGGTGGTTCTTGTGGCCCAGAAAATCTTGTTATGCAGAAATAGTAAAAATGGTAGTAGGGGCCCCATGGACCCTACCACCACGTCCAGACCTGCTATAGCAGGGACCAGTATTCCATACTACCTTACAAACGCTACATTTAACGGTTTGGCTATTGAAACCCACATTCTGAGGAATTGTGGGCTTTTAGGCTCAGTGATATCTACTTTGTTTAATGCAAGGAAGCCAGCTTCCAGAGTAATTTTATTATAGAGACTCGAAGGATATGTTTCCTGGTGTGAATCCAGGGGTTGGCATCCTAGAAAATGTTATAGGTAGAATCCTTGCCTTTCTGCAAATGGGGTTAGAGTTGAAGCTGGCCTTGAGTAATATCAAAGGCCAGGTCTCGGCCTTTTCGGTATTGTTTCAACGAACACTTCGCATTCTTTGGTCCGAAGCGTAATATAGGGGGTAACGCGGCTTAATCCACCGGTTAAAGCACCCCTGAACCCTTGGGACTTGAATTTAGTTCTGTCAGCATTACAGAAACCGCCTTTTGAGCCGATACGACATATTCCCTTGGTCCTTTTGACAAGGAAGCTGGTTTTTCTGATAGCCATATCTTCTGCAAGAAGGGCATCAGAATTGGCTGCCCTTTCTTGTAAAGAGCCATATTTAATTAGAAGTGCCCACTCGTCCTAGTTTTCAGGTGGTTTCAGGATTTCATCTAAACCAGGATATTCTACCTTAATTTTTTTATTTCTGGAACCCTGTTCTACTGAAGAAAGGTCACTACATTCTCTGGATGTAGTAAGAGCAGTCAAAATCTATTTAAAGGCGACTGCTCAGATTCGGAAAACAGATGGTTTGTTTGTGTTGCCTGAAGGTCTTAGGAAAGGACAGGCAGCGTCGAAATCTACTATTGCCAAATGGATTCGGCAAGTAATTATTCAAGCTTATGGTTTGAAGAGGAAAACTCCACCAGGGCTGTTAGTGCTTCGTGGGCAGTGCATCACCTAGCCTCCATGGCTCAAATCTACAAGGCTGCAACTTGGTTTTCAGTCCATACATTAACTAGATTCTATCAGGTGGATGTAAGAAGGCATGAGGATATCGCCTTTGGGTGCAGTGTGCTGCAGGCAGCAGTATAGGTCCTCAGGTCTGATTGCACCCTACTTTTGTTTGTGTCCCTTCCCCTCAGATAGCATTGCTCTGGGACATCCCATACAGTAATTACTGTGACTCTGTGTCCCGTGATGTACGATAAAGAAAATAGGACATTTATAACCGCTAACCTGTAAAATCATTTTCTTGGAGTACATCACAGGACACAGAGGTCCCTCCCCTCTTTCTGGTTACACGTGTATTGCTTTGCTACAAAACTGAGGTACTCCCGGTAAGGGGAGGGGTTATATGGGGAATTGAACTTCCTGTCTAGGGTGTGCCAGTGTCATCACCTGAAGGTGCCATATAACCCATACAGTAATTACTGTGGCTCTGTGTCCCGTGATGTACTCCAAGAAAAGGATTTTACAGGTAAGCTGTTTATAAAAATCCTATTTTATTTTTTTTTTTTTACTGCCCGAAAGGCAGGTGCAGCGTAGTATACATGCAAACTTGTTGCTTAAAGGCATGTTGAGCCACTTCCGGACCAGCCGCCGCACTTATACTGCGACAGGTTGGCTCCCCTGCACGAGCCATTGTAGCTGTAGGTCTGCTCTTTAAACCCCCTCTGGCGGTGCGTGCGCCCGAAGCATGTCCCCGGAGCCGATGCGAGTGCCCAGCAGTTACGATGACCGCCGGGCACCCACGATCGCTCGTGACAGAACCGGGATCTGTGTGTGTAAACACACAAATCCCGGTTCTGTCGGGAGAGGGGACAGATTGTGTGTTCTTACGAAGTAGGAACAACTATCTCTCTTCTCCTCTAGTCAGCCACATTCCCCCTCAGAACACACACAGGGAACACAGTTAACCCCTTGATCGCCCCTTAGTTTTAACCCCTTCACTGCCAGTGACATTTATACAGTAAAGTGAAAAATACTGCACAAATTTTAATATATAGTGACAGCTGCTACACAAGATGTGACCAAAATTTAAACAAAGACTATAAAGAAATATAGCGCTAACATGATGTATGCTCTGTGGAAAGTGCAAAAAAAGGGGGGGAAAAAAAAGGAGAAAAACAATTATGGGAAATTAACCCAAATTAGGACCATCAGTCCCAAAGTAAAAAGTCCAAAGTGTGTGCATAAAGGGCAAAGTCCAAGGAAACGCGTGAAAATGGCGGGTGAATATTCTATCGTGCAAAACGACTAAATGCGACTTCAACAGTGATAGATCCAAGGGATGAAAATGATGAGGTATTCTTACCGGATAAGGTGGACCTAGATGTCAACGGCACTAGGTCAGTCAGGCTTAGATGATCGAATCAGTGGCTCCCTCCGTTGGAAATGGAAGTCTGGGTCTCCACAGATGTCACCGAACAGCCTCATGGAGCTCTGCAGAACTGGAAGTAGAGCATATCCAGGGAAACACGCCACAGCAACTCTCCCGGAAATGAGTGTATATGAAAGAGGGGGGCTCCAATAGTGTAGATCAATAATATAGGTTTATTAAAACCAATAAAACAAAAAGTGATCATAATGGTAAAAGCAATGTAGGGAGCAGATGGCATAACCCAACGCATTTCGTCCAATAAGGTCATCAACAGGGGCATATAACAGCTCCCCCAGATTGCACATATATATATAAATATCTAAAAAGGAAAACATCCAATAAACATCACTCAATTACACATAAGAGAATGCAGTTATGCTATTGGTGGAGGGGTGTCAGCTGCTGTACGTTCGTTAACCAAGCCTCAATGCTGACAACCAATAGGAATATATTACTATAACCGCCACCAATAGCACAATAGATGATAGAACCACAGGGGAGGTGAAATGCCTCATGGAGAGTGTTTGCAGCTAGGAAAAATGTATGAATGTCTTGTAGTAGAAAATGGGAGTGCACAACTCCCACTTAGCCAATGGAAATGGATACAGAGGGAAGTGTCAGCAATGTAGTACCATTCCCTGGTTTACGAGGTGCGTCATGAGTGACAAACCCGGAAGCCATTGATGTAAACAAAACCGCCGTCACGGCGTGCGTGGATCACGTAACTGCGCTCATCACGTTGTGCCATCACGTGTCTACATGCCTGCAAGGAACGAAGTGACGTCTGACGCGTGCCCCTAATGTCCCCCGTGCTTTCAAATAAAGGAACAAAGCAGGAGACACAGCACGTATCCGCTGCACATCAGTGCGCAGTCAGCACAAGTTTTTTTTTTTTTACTAGTAATGGCAGCGATCTGCGATTTTTATCGGAACTGCGATATTACGGCGGACAAATTGGACACTTTTTTTGACACCTTTTTGGGACCATTGACAATTATAAAGCGATCAGTGCTTCAAAAATGCACTGATTGCTGTATAAATATCACTGGCAGGGAAGGGGTTAAAACTAGGGGGCGATCAAGGGGTTAACTGTGTTCCCTAGGTGTGTTCTAACTGTAGGGGGGATGGGACTGTCTAGGAGGAGAGAGAGAGAGAGACTGGTGTTCATACTTGGTATGAACACACGATCTGTCTCTACCGCCCTGAAAGGATTTGAGCGTTTACACACACAGATCCCGGTTCTCGCTCTGTCACAAGCGATCGCGGGTGCCCGGCGGTCATCGCGCCCGACGGGCACTTGCTTTGGCTCCAGGCACATGCTGCGGGTGCTAGTGTGCACCCCTAGTGGCCTAAAGGCGATGCGACGTAAGGCAATGTCGTTTAGCCCAGCTGTGCCATTTTGCCGCAGTAAAACTGCGGCTGCTGGTCGGTGAGCAGTTAAGGGCTGTTAAAAAAAAAAAAAAAACGCCCAAACTCCCAAAAACTTCAGTTTATCAACGTCAGTGTGCATGAGGCCTAAGGCTTTAAAGGATGAGTTCACCTTTTCGAAAAAAATTAAAAATGCGCAAATTTTGCAGGTAAAAAAAGCAGAGCCAATGCACTCGCGCCTGGAGCCAATGCGAGTGCCCGGTGGGAGTGATGGCTGCCGGGCACCTGCGACTGCTCGTGACAGAGCGAGAACCGGGATCCGTGTGTGTAAACACACAAATCCCGGTTCTCTCTGGGGAGAGGAGACAGATCGATGTTAATACTTAGTATGAACACACGATCTCTCTCCTTCCCTAGTCAGTCCCATCCCACCTACAGTTGGAACACATCTAGGGAACACAGTTAACCCCTTGGTCGTCCCCTAGTGTTAACCACTTCCCTGCCAGTGACATTTATACAGTAATCAGTGCATTTTTTTTAGCACCGATCGCTGTATAAGTGTCAATAGTCTCAATGTGTCAAAAGTGTCCAATTTGTCTGCCGCAATATCGCAGTTCCGATTTAAAAATCGCAGATCAGCGCCATTACTAGTAAAAAAAAAAAAAAAAGCCATAAATCTATGCCCTATTTTGTAGATGCTATAACTTTATTTTTACCAAAAATTTGTAGAAGAATATGTTTTGGTTTAAACTGAGGAAAACATTTTATTTATTTTTTTTACATTTGGGATATTTATAAAAAAGTAAAAGACTATTTTGAAATAAACATTTATCTTTTGTTTATAGCTTAAAAAACAAAAACCGCAGAGGTGATCAAATACCACCAAAAGGAAGCTCTATTTGTGTGAAAAAAACATCAATTTTGTTTGGGTACAGCTTTGCTCGACTGCGCAATTGTCAGTTAAAGCGACGCAGTGTCGTATCACAAAAAATGGCCCGGTCATTAAGCAGGAAAATCTTCCCGGGCTGAAGCGCTTCAAGGAATTGTGTCTCCAGTATAGTGTGCATTTGGTCTGCAGAAGCTTATTTTTTCTAAAAGACAATTAAATGGTAGCAGGTCGAAAACCAAATGGGGACATGAGGTCTATCTTAAGATCTCAAGACGCTTAACATCCTTCTGTTTTCAGATGGGCTTGATCTGTTCAGTGATGACCTCCTCTACAAGAGGTAGATTTTGGGGTCCATAATCATCTGTAAACGCACGTCTTCATGTGGTGATTTGTTTCCAGGCTCATCAAGGATTTCTGAGTTGTCGGTACAGGTTTGTGCTGCCAGAAGGCCCAGAAAGGGCAGACGGCACCTCAGGTCGAATATTTAGCAGTGGATCTGCCAGTTTATCAGTGATGCCTATGGTTAAAATGGCAAAAACCCATTTTTTTCTGGGGAGAGATTCTCTACCAGGTGTGGGGGAGTATCTTGGGCCATCCGTCAAAGGGCATCAGTGGCCCAGGTGTGCAAGACCACAATTGGGTCTTTGGTTTATACATACAGGGTTTTTACCAGGTGGATGTCAATAATGTAGAAGATACTGCCTTTGGCCTCAGCATATTACAGATAGCAGAGTAGGTCATTCTCTGGTGACCGTTTCTATGATGGTGTCTCTCCCTTCCCTCAAGGATATTGCTTTGGGACGTCCCAAGTAGTTATTAATATAATAACCGGCTCTGTGTCCTGTGATGTACGATAAAGAAAATAGGATTTTTTTCTACGGCTTACCTGTAAAATCCTTTTCTTGGAGTACATCGCAGGACACAGAGGTCTCTCCCCTCTTTTGGTAATTTATTGCTTGCTACAAAACTGATGTGCTTCCAGTGTAGGAGGAGTTATATAGAGGAAGACTTCCTGTTTGATCAACCAGTGTCCATTCACCTATAGGTGGCGTATAACCCAAGTATTTAATGTAATAACCGGCTCTGTGTCCTGTGATGTACTCCAAGAAAAGGATTTTACAGGTAAGCTGTAGAAAATCCTATTTACAGCTCTCAATACTTTAATGAGAACAGCAAGTTGAGATCTAAAAATAAGAAAGAATAAGGAATGTGGTGTACTTGGCGTTCACATCCACTATACTGTATGACATTTATATTTCAGTATTAATAAAATAAACAGAAGCAGTGGCCAGAAAAGAGAAGCTGTAAAAATTGTATTCTTTTGATGGCCAGTGCAGAAATGCCCCCTTATCTTTATGGACAGTGGGAAAGTGTCCCTGTATGCTGGTCTGTAAAATGCTACCTTACATTGATGGTCTGTGGAGAAATGCCTCCTTTTTATTGGTGGTCAGTGGCAGAAGAGGGGGCCCTCTATATTGATGGTCAGTGAGAAAAGGGCCCCATTATACTAGGTATCATTGGGAAGAATGCTCCTTACGTTGGTGGTCAGTGGGAAGAATGCCTCTTAGTGCCATTGGTTTATTATCTTAAAAGAGAAGAATTTGGCCATACCATGGGTGCAGTTCTGCTGGGGGGGGGGCGGTCCCTGTTTCCAGAAGGAGGACTGTCATTAGCCACTGCTAAAGCCAATCACAGTCCTGCTAGCCCGCTCACCATTTGGGGGAAGATGACTCGCTCGGTTGCCACTACCAATCTCAGGAAGAAGGGATTTCACGGTGAGTAAGAAAACCACAACCAGGTGACAGTTTGTGGAATTACTGTTTAGCTTCTGGGAATTTTGTTGAAATTATTCCTGAACCTTTGCATCACTTACTACTGAACCCCTACACTCCGTGTCCCTTTTTAAGCCAGAGCCAGTATTCAGCACAATGAAAATTACACCCAACTTTTCCTGTGGCGCGGAGCACCACACTTTTTCTCAGTTGCGGGGTCCCAACTTATGATCCTGCACACAGGCCCACTGCTTTCAGAAAATGCCCCTGACCTGAACTCATCATTGTGCATCCATTTCAGATGCCTGTATGTGACATCACATACAAGCATGCGGGCTGGATGCAAGAGTTGGATCAGCAGGATGAGTGTGCCAGGACAGGTAGACGTTTCATCTCTGCTTCCTTTCACCACTCTGCATATCACGCATATCCTAGATGAGAAGAGGGTACGACAATGGGGCAGATGAGCAGGGGGGTTCAGTGTTGGGCCAGATGAGCAGGGGGGTTCAGTGTTGGGCCAGATGAGCAGGGGGGTTCAGTGTTGGGCCAGATGAGCAGGGGGTTCAGCGTTGGGCCAGATGAGCAGGAGGGGTTCAGTGTTGGGCCAGATGAGCAGGGGGGTTCAGCATTGGGCCAGACGAGCAAGGGGGTTCAGCATTGGGCCAGATGAGCAGGGGGGCTTGAGTGTTGGGCCAGATGAGCAGGGGGGCTTGAGTGTTGGGCCAGATGAGCAGGTGGGCTTGAGTGTTGGGGCAGAGGAAAAAGGAGGTACATAGGTGGGACAGATGTGGGCAGAAGTGCAGGAAGTTACAGTGGTGGGGCAGATGAGCAGGAAGTTACAGTGGTGGGGCAGATGTGCAGGGGGGACAGTTATCTGAGGTGTGGAGTTGCAGGAATTGAGGCTGATCTGAGGCGTTGCAGGAATTGAGGCTGATCTGAGGCATGAGTGCAGGATGTTAATTTCTCACTACTAAAGTAGTTTACAGAATTTACTTTATAAAAAATCCTTTTCGGTATTTTTTTTTGTTATAATAATTTCTTTGAAAACATTTTTCGGCTCACTGTGCTCAAAAAGTTGCCTACCCCTGCTTTAATTCATTCTCACCTGACATTGTATTGTAAAATGGCAAGAAAGAAAACCTAGTTACTAGGCTACCAATTCTCTGAAAGAAGTTGCTGTCTTTTTGTACCAAGATTAAATTTTTTTTTTTTTTTCTTTGCTATTTCTTTTGCATGATTACATTAAACACCTTATTAAATTGAACCTGCTACGTGTAAATGTTATATCATTGCTTTGTTATACTAAATGTGTAAAGATCTACACCCCCAACTGTACCAGGATTTACACGGTGTTTGTTTAGTTTACAGTTTTTAAAACTTTTCATATTTATCAACTTATTACATATATTTTGTTTTTCTTTGTATAAAATTGTATTTTACAAATAGATTGACTAGATTGTTCTTCCATGCCACTCGGTGAGCAAAACACGGTGGTCTTTCAAAGGCTCAGCACTGCTTGCTTTTTTGCTGGCAGACTTTATATAAATAAATCAGGCTCTGCTGTCTCTGCTAGGACATAAGGAGAAAAGTGTGCCTGTTCTAAATTATGCAGTGTGTAAACTCCTCCTTTTTTTCTGCATGGTAGAGAATATACATTGAAATATGCTTTACATTTTCTTTTAAGAAATGTTTTAATTTTTCTGCTCTATTTTATTTTTTTGTTACAGAGGATCGATTTATGACCACTTTGTCCCAGAGCTCAACTGGTTCTACTCACCTGCAGATACCAAGCCCCCCTGAGATTGTGACTGATCAGATGTTTACTGCTACTTTAAATTCAGCAGAAATGGACACAGCTAGCAGTAGTGAAGGTATTTCTACTCCAATTTGCTATTCATTAATAGACAACACCATTGAAATTATTAACATAAAATAATAACTAGGGTTGTCCCGATACCGATACTAGTATCGGTATCGGCACCGATACCGAGCATTTGCCCAAGTACTTGTACTCGGGCAAATGCTCCCGATGCTTCCCCCGATACAAGACAGCTGTGATCGGCACGTGGGGGAGTTACAAGATTCTCCCCCAGCGGCTTTCACCAGCTTTAGTGACATACAGCTGTGATCGCTCACAGCTGACTGTCACTGCATCCTCCTCCGTGCCCCCTCCGTTCCTCTGTGCCTCTCCGCAGTCCCCTGCATTCCTCTCTTATCTGTCCCCTCCGTTCTGCTCTCCTTATCTTTCCCCTCCGTTCTTCCCCTTCGTTCCTCCGTCCCCCTCCTCCTTCCTTTGTGTATGGAGAGAGTCAGCTGACTCTGTCCATTCACATAACTGAAACATTGTAATCTTCTGTGATTACGATGTGTCAGTTTATGAATGGAGAGAAGCTGCTGTGTTCTCTCCATTCATTCTCAGTGCAGCTGACGCTGCAGAGAAAGGGACTGGGGAATCTATCCTCAGTCTATTTCTCTGTCTCAAGGGGGAGATATCAGAGGTCTGTTAAGACCCCTGATATCTCACCAAAGCCCCCCAAAAGGGCTGATTAAAAAAAAAAAAACCAATAAAGAATAAAAAAATATTATTGGAAAAAATAAAAATTGTAAAAAAAAAACAAAAAAAAAACACACACACATACAACGTTCAACCCCCCCCCCCCCCCAAAAAAAAAATAGTAAAAAAAAAAAAACTGTCACGTGACATTAAAAAAAAGTATCGGTAATCGGTATCGGTGAGTACTTGAAAAAAAGTATCGGTACTTGTACTCGGTCCTAAAAAAGTGGTATCGGGACAACCCTAATAATAACGCTAGAAAGACAGCAGTTTATGCTGTTTCCAATAGCCGTCATTCCAAATGTAGCTTTGGCTGAGCTGATGTCGACAGAGCAAATATTGGTTGGTTTAAATGTTAAAGGGGACCTGAGTTGGCAAAAGGATGCTAAAAAAATTATTTTACATCTTTTTTGCAGGTAAAATGTGCATTTTTATTATTTTAATTTTTTTAATAGGAGCCTGTAAAGCATTGCACCCACGATCAGCAGATCACTGGGACAATGCAAGGTTCTTGTAGACTCTCGTAAACTGTCTGCTAGTACCTTGTACAAGCAGGCAGTTACACGCAGACAGGAAGCATCAATGAACTACCTAGAGCGCTCAACGGCACCCTGGTAGTTCATTGAGAACTACAAGCAGACAGCCGCTAAGGCTGGACAGTACTTTTAGTTCTCACATTTACAGAACTCTGTGAATGAATGGCCGGGTGTATGTAGCCCCTCAAGGCCGCGTCTTTTTTTTTTTTTTTTAAATTGTCAGTGAGTAGGGGGTGAATATTCACTGCTTGCTATCACAACGTGGGATTGTGTGTGTTTTACCTGCATGTGTTGCTGCGTTGTTTGAAAGCGCATCAAAGATTTTGGCATGCAAGACCTTTGATGCACTTAAAGAAAATGCAAGACCTAATAGAAGTCGTAGGGACTGTGGCTAAAAATTCATGTAAAACGCAGGTAAACTGCGCATATATCGGCGTGAACCCAGCTTTGGGGGAAGGGGTAACTGAGTCACACCGCCTGAATGACACCTTCCTGACCTCCCTTTCTGCTGAAAATGCACACAACACCTTGCAGCGCTCTTGCTGTCATCTTCTATAGATACAACCACAGGAACGTGGTCAACATCTGAGTTTTATATCGGCTCCTATATGCAGACAAGCACAACCTTTTTCATTCTGCACTCCATAACTGTCAGTACCCAGTACCCCACTGGGGATACCCTCACTTAGTAATGGTACATCACAGACACAAAAGAGCTTGGACAAAATGGTTGGATAGCATACTTTTTTTGGCCGTCTGCAGAAAGCATGCTTTTCAGACCTCAGCTGACACGAGTTATGGCTGCAAGGGGTCCTTCAAGCTGTCATCTGAATTTTTTGCATAGGTCTTCTTACATTAGTTTTTTTTGAGGGCCTGTTGGCAGTTCTGTTTTGCCATGTTGTTGCTCACCCCTCAGTTTATTGCTTGGGTAAGTCCCATGGTCTAAGAATACAAGTCCTGTGTCCTGAACTGTACAAATAAAATAGGAATTTTGACCCCTCTGTGTCTTCATTAATCCTTCCTGCTTGCTAAAAAAAAAAACCAAAAAAAAAACCCGTAAGTCTCATGAAGCGGACTGGGTTTTATGGTGTGTTCTGGAGCTGGCTCTAACTAGTTTTTTGACGGTGTCCAATCACCTGAATGTAGCTGCCTATAACCTGTGGTCTAAGAATGTGTCTGTCTGTCCTGTATCCTGTACTTTACTCCAATATAAGAAATTTACATGTAAGCCAAAATTCCAACTTTTCATTAATTTTTTATAGACCACTAGTGTTTTGGTGGGATGCAACCCACCTTATTTAATATTGGATTATGTTGCACCCCTAACCCACCTTTATTAAAGGAGAAGTACAGCCAAAGCTTGTTTGGCTGTCCTTCTGCGGATCACAGGAGTGCAGTTCATTCGGAAGCCCGCTGTCGGCTGATCTCACAGAGCTGGTCCAGGCCTGTAGGCCTCTAAGCGAGCCGCTGACAGCCAGAGCTGGCTGCTCCTTCCCCCTCCACAGCCCAGTGCTCCAGTGAGACAGTCACCAGCTCTCTGCTCAGGGATCTGTGAGAACTGAGCGATTGTCAGTGTTTGATTGCTCGGTTCTCAGTGTTAGCCGGTGGGGGACACCTAAGTATGATTAAGAAGAGATTCCCATCTCTTTTAGATATTATTTATATAGGATTTTTTACATAATTTGATGCTACGACCCAATGTGCAAGCTTGTCAGTGCTGTGACAAATACATCAAAAGCATTCCTTTTATTTTTTTAGCTCTTTTTCAAGAGCAACATTGTAACTTTTATTTGTCTTCTCAGATTATACATGCCTGTGGCCCTTTTGGCTCTTATTAATTTCCTGCAGACAGTATCCTGTGTTTTCCTTACCTAAGGCCCCTTTCACACTGGGGCGGGAGGAGCGTCGGCGCGGCGCTTTACCATCGTTTTAGCAGCGGTATTCGGCCGCTAGCGGGGTGTTTTACCCCCCCCCCCCCCGCTAGCGGCTGAGAAAGGGTTAAAAACCACCACAAAGTGCCTCTGGGCAGGAGCGGTGTATAGACCAATGAATAAATGAAAAAAACCTCCTTCACCGCTCCAAAGATGCTGCTAGCAGGACTTTTTTTCCCGTCCTGCCAGCGCAGTGTGAAAGCCCCCCGAGGGCTTTCACACTGGAGACAAAGCAGCGGCACATTCAGGTCGGTTTGCAGGGGCTATTTTTAGTGCAATAGCGCCTGCAAACTGCCCCAGTGTGAAAGGGGCCTAAGTGCAAAATAAAGCCAGTGAAGGAAAAAATATTCTTTAGACTGACTTCCAGGAGTTAAAATGGTTTGCTAAATTTCTTTCACAGTTTTTTACTTTTTCCTGTGCTGTCAATCTTTTCTCCATTTATCGTTTTAAAATGGATCTTGTTGAAAAATATTAAATGTGGCACTGGTACTCTTTAAAGGGAAATATATAGTACAAATGTAAAGGCATTGATTTGTAAAGAGCTGTAATGGCAATCATTTCCTGCAGTCCCATGTAATGTGTGCAGTCTATGAATATCCCCTGAATCAAGTTCCCAGTCTCCAACAACTGCTATATTATGCAATCTCTGATAATTCTGTGTAGAACCACATTTTCTGAATTTTATGTGCAATCCTTTAGTGATGTCAGGGGCTGCACTTGAGGCTCCTTGTATCAAGTGAGTTGACCACTGTTGCTATTCCTCTTGGAGGCTGGGGGTATGGCAGAGCCTGCATTTTCAGCATAGCTGAGTTCAGGGATTCCCAGGATACAGCTAGTACCTTTTTGGTACCTGTGATGGGCACAATAATTTACTGAGATATTTAGTACAGACGGAATAAAAATGTAAGACTGAAAATAGACAAAAGCCACTTATGCACTAACCAACTGCCAACACTAAATGTGTCCCCACATGTGAAAAAATAGTATTCGTTAAAAGTGTGGCGCTCATTCCAACATATGAGATAAAAAACACTCAAAAAAATATTCATAACCTATTACAAATCTACTAATTAATCACATATGATTGAATTGTAATATGTATTAATGTTAATTTTTGTAATATTTTTGTAGGTTTTTTTTTTTGAGTGGTTGTCTCACACATACTGTATATTGGATTGAGCGCCGTGCTTTGCTCTAATACTAGAGTGCATTTTTTTTAAGAAATACATGCTGCTACTTTCACAGGCCTCGAGTCTTTCAGAATAATTTCTCAAAAATGTATTGACTAAAAAATTGAATCCCCAGTGTGGAATATAATCTTGTCTTTGTTGTAGATGCTAAAAGAAGGTTCAGTCTTAATAGATACTACAATGCCTGAAGATACCTTGCAGCACAGATTTGTCAGCAACTGATGTAATCATGTAACACTGAGGAAAAAATGTTTAAGATTAACCAGTGTAAATATATCTTCTGTCAAGATCCATGCATATGAATCCATCAGTTTGTTTTGCTAGGAAATAACAGCACTTCTATTTAATCATTGTCAACGAATTCAAATATAAAAACATAATTTGTAGAAATTCTCTATGGATGGCATGCTCAGCAATTCAGGTCACTCTGTACCAGTGACGGCTTGTTGATTTTACTTGAATACTATCCATGAGGAATTCTGTATTTTTATTGCTTCTAAATTTGTTCATTTGAAAGTGCATCTTAGATTGTAAGCTCTAAGGAGCAGGGCCCTCTGATTCCTAGTGTATTGTATTTGTACTGTCTACCCTCAAGTTGTAAAGCGCTATATAAAACCTGTATAATAATAATAATAAAAATTTCATCATAATAAGGAAAATAACAGCTATCAACACCAAGGATGCTGCCCACAAATCATTGGTCCTTATAGCACTTGATAGGATTGTTGCAGTTCCTAAGGTTGGCCATACATCATACAGTTATCTTGTACAAGTTTCCCTCAGGTTTACCAAAACCATACAATGAGGTCAAACCCAAACAATTTAAATTTGTATGTAAGCAAACAGGCCCTTGCAATACATAGTTGAAGGTAAAGCTAAAGGAAATTGAATAAGAAAATTATATAATGTATGGCCAGAATTAATGATAGTCCTGTGCACAATAGGGAGAGGTTGGTAGCGCTTAAAAGAGAAGTATGGGATCCCCTCCCCCCCCATAATCCTACTTACCTAGGCGGATGCAGCATGGGACAGATGCTGCATCTGCACTGAGAACTGAGCTATCGAACACCGCCGATGGCTCGGTTCTCTCGGCTCCCCGAGCAAAGAGCTGCTGACTGTCAATCAGCAGCTCTCCTGCTCTGCTCCTCCGTTCATTGGAGCGCTGAGCTGTGGAGGGGCGTGGAGTGGCCGCCTCAGCGGCTTGCTGAGATAGCCATCAGGCACCTGACAGATCCAGACTCCCACAGTTGGGGTGACGCGTTGCCTGGACTGATTTGTGTGATATCCGCAGAGACTGGACTTCAGACCGCTGTCTGCTGAAAATGGGTCACAGGAGTGCAAAAGGAATTGCACTCCTGTGACCCTTAGGAGAAGCCCAGCCTAACAAGCTCAGGCTTGACTTCTCCTTTAAAGGCCAGTGGTGATAGAGATTAGTAACAAATTACTGCTGCTTTATCCTGCTGATTAGAGACAGTCGCCTTCAAAGAATGCTATTTTTGATGTGCTTAAAAAGGTTGCTTTAGAATCCAGTGATCTGACCACTATTTCCAAATTCTGGTGATGCATATGGTTTTAGTATTGAATTACCCTACCAACATATCTTTGGAGTGTGGGAGGATACAGAGTACCCGGAGGAAACCAACAAAGGCACAGGGAGAACATGCAAACACCAGGCAATTAGTGCCTTGGCTGGGATTTGAACCAACGACCCCAGTGCTGCCAGGCGGCAATGCTAACCACTTAATCACTGTGCTTTCACTGTGGTCTATTGATAACTGTTTGCACACGAGATTTACCCGACTTTCACCCAAGATTCACATTTTTATAACTAGCTTCAACTGGTCAAATGTCTACATCCTGACATTTATAAATAGACGACTTTCGTTTGCAAAACTTTTTTTTTTTTTTTTTTGTAGATGTGTTTGATGGGCATTTGTTAGGATCAACCGACAGTCAAGTGAAGGAGAAATCCACAATGAAAGCAATTTTTGCTAATCTGCTTCCTGGAAACAATTACAATCCAATTCCACTGCCTTTGTAAGTATTCTGATACCCTCTGGGAAACGAGAGGGTGCAAAGGAAATTAGTTATTCAGCCAGGTGCTCACCAAAATGACTATAAATTGCAGAAGTTACAATAGGGGCAACTGTACACTTCCAACTGCAGTTGTCATGTAGTGATAACATCTCTTACAGCTAAGGTATATGTAAACTACTAGTTTAGCAGACATAAGGTGTTTAAAACTAGCGTCTGTACTTCACATTGGTATAAGGAATTGTCTTGTTGCAGATGTTTCAAGATTTTTATTTAGCTATATAAAGCTTTTTCGCCCAGTGGGGATAGCTTCCCCCGCCTGGAACAGACAATTGCTCGGCAGCAGGGGTTCCCCTGTCAGCACTGTCTGTGTTGATGGGGGAATTGTGCGATTTTTTATTTATTTTATTTTTTTTAATTTTTTTGTAGGAAAGAAATTTACACAGTCTATGGCCTGCCTTATGTTGCTCTGAGTTTAACTGAGTTTAATATGTTTAGCTGAAACATATTTGACCCTATGTCAGATCTTGAAGATCTGTAAAAGTAAACCTTGTTCACAATAGTTGAATGAGTTTCCTTTGATTACATCAGATAACTGACTCTATACACAGTCACATTGCTTGTGTTCAGTTTCCATCTGCTAGCCTTGATCTTAAGGCCCCTTTCACACGGACGGATAGAATTGTGCTTTTAGCTGCGGAATTTCTAGTTTTCTAACGCAGCTAAAAGCACACAATGCTAAATCTTAAACAAGCAGGAAATTCCCTGTGGGGTTTTCAGGCAGCAATTTGAGAGTCGCAGACAGTATTTTATAAAAATAAATTATTTTTATTTTTAATTAGACAAAAGACAAACTTGTAGTAAAATTATGGTGAATACAGTCCAATGTACAGGAGAAAAAAAGCCCCAATGCATTTCAACCCAAGAAATTTTGCGGTCTTCAGGAAATAGGCTCACTTAACCAGAGATTGCTTGTTAAAATACACACATAATGATTGCAAATAGTTTTCCATTAATGATCCTGGAAAATGCTGAGAAAAGTCACGCTCGCATCCACCTCCACCCTGAAAGGAGTCGCCCCCGAGTATAGAGTTTACAAGTGGTCACAGGTGTTTGGGCGCCCCGCAAGGGGATAGAGGCTAGACCGGTTTATTTTGTCAGGGAAATCCAGCCTGCACATCACCCCACTACTCAAGAGTTGCCAGCCCTGGGTGCGCTGCAGGGTAGAGGACTCCATGCTGCATACTTTAGAGGATATATAGCTTCCAAAAAATTACCAAAATAAACAGGTCTAGCCTCTATCCCCTTGCGGGGTGCCCAAACACCTGTGACCACTTGTAAACTCTATACTGGGGGGGCTACTCCCTTCAGGGTGGAGGTGGAAGCGAGCGTGACTTTTCTCAGCATTTTCCAGGATCATCAAGGGAAAACTATTTGCAATCGTTGTGTGTATTTTAACAAGCAATCTCTGGTTAAGTGAGCCTATTTCAAGGAGAGGAAATAGGTAAAACCCCTTGAAGACCGCAAAATTTCTTAGGTTGAAATGCATTGGGGCTTTTTTTTCTCCTGTACATTGGACGGCATCAGCATAACTTTAATACAACAAGTTGACATAATTGTATTTTATTATCCTTGTCCATTCATTTTTCCTTTTTCTAGTAGTTTCACGTATTTGTAAACCAGAGCTCATGTTTTAACTTTAATATAGTGTTGTTCGTTTGTCTTTTGTCTAATTAAAAAAAAAAATTTATTTTTATAAAATACTGTCTGCGACTCACAAATTGCTGCCTGAAAACCCCACAGGGAATTTCCTGCTTGTTTAAGATTTACCATATAGGGGTGTGCAGCTTCTCAGACTCCATTTATGTGTCAAATCATGCTAAAGCACACAATGCTTTCCTATGGCCCCATTCACACACTGCGTTTTAGCTGCGTTTTAGTTACATTCGGTTTGGTGCGGATAGAAAAAATAGAATTGACTGCGTCCAGGAGCGATTTAGCGCAGCTATCTGCACATAACTACAGGTAATCGCAGTGTACTATTTCTCCTGCGGATAGCAGCGGCAACAAGGAAAGAAAATTAACAGAGAGCACATCAGAAATGGCCAGAATGTTCCAAACGCAGCCGCATGTAAACGCACGTAAACGCAGGTAATCTCACTGTACAAATGCAGCTGATCACAGTGCCTGGAGTCTTGAATTTCACAGAACATATTAATATGCTTTTAACTGCGGCAGAACAGCCCTCCGTGTGAAAGGCGCCTAAAACCTACTGTTTTAAGGTGTTGATTGACGAAGGCTTTAATGATGGAGTTTAATGTTATGTTTGGTTGTAAAACATTGGACAATTTTACTGCCCTTTAATTTAGTGTTAAGTGTACATGAAATTCATTAGATTGAGGTTCTAATTTTTTTTCAGAATTTATGCCATAAAAATGCCTGTAGCGTGTTTAGTTTACTTAGTTCTTGTCTGTACCTTCAGAAGATTAATGAGCTGATAAATTATGGTTTATTCTGCCCTTTCTTGCTTTGCTGCAGTGATCCAGATAAACACTATTTAATGTACGAGCATGAGCGAGTTCCTATAGCCGTATGTGAGAAGGAGCCAAGTTCTATCATAGCCTTTGCTCTCAGGTATGCTACAATAATTGATTTTACTTGGCAATTAAAATGCACTTAAACGATCAACACTGCATGTAGCAATGTAATTACGGCTGATTAATATTCCCCTGTCACTGTGTTCCTATTTTTAACTGAAGCATAGGTAGGTAGTCCATTTAAATTTAAAATCTGTATTAAATGGTTTAATCTGTAATTTTGCTCTTCTTTTACAAGGGCAGAATAGTGTGTGTGTGTGTGTGTGTGTGTGTGTGTGTGTGTGTGTGTGTGTGTGTGTGTGTGTGTGTGTGTGTGTGTGTGATCTCATCCAGCAATCCCTCTCCATGGGGGTTTACTGCATCAGTCTGCCATATTCTTCGAAATTGCATAACATTCAACAGGTAGAGTTTTCTTGTTTCAGTAACAGCTGAGCATACCTGGCAACAGAGGGCCCAGTGTATGCAAATACACCTGGTAATCTCAAACAATGCAGAGATTATTAATGTTCATATAAAGAAACATCTGGGTCGCAGTGACCATAACATAATTTAAATTTAATGTAAACTGTAAACCACAAACATACTGGAAAAATAAAAACACTTCACTTTAGGAGAACACATTTTTCAAGGCTGAGGGCTACTGTTCAAAATTTTAGATGTGGCTATGATGTCCAAGATCCTAAGTGGCTCACGGCCAAAGTTAGTGTCACTAAACCATCATAAAAAAAAAACTATCAAATGCCTTTATTACATGCTGTTCATACTCAGTCACTATGAGCTTTGTTGTCTGTATTGTGAAAAAATCCTGGTTGATCCTGCCTTATCACGTCTGAGTAAGGATGAGCTCAGGTGTGTTCACAACCCGCACGTGCAGAGCCCGCCAGGAAGTCGGCACTGCACAGCGCTAATCACAGGAAGCAAGACATTTTGCGATCCCTGCAGCCGCAGATCGGGAAAATGTCTCTCTGCCTGCGATTAGCGCTGTACAGTGCCGACTTCCTGGCGGGCTCTGCACGTGTGGGTTGCGAACACGCCTGAGCTCATCCTTGCATCTGAGTAGCCCATGTGACTATGGAGTCGCAAATGTGGGCATATACACAGTGGTAAATGACAGCCCACTCCCTCCCTCCTCTATGCCCCTTAACCAGCTAAACACAATGGTTGTTGGTTATTAAATGTAGATCGATGGAGGCTTCACCTTCCTGTTCTAAAGCCTCATAAACTCGATCGGTTTTTCCGACGGGAAATGTGTGATGACACATTTGGTGGAAAATCCGATTGTTTGTTCGCTCCATCGGACAATTGTTGTCGGTTTTTCCACGGACAAATGTTGGATGGCAGGTTTTAAAATTTTCCGCGGGCAAATGTCTGTTGTAGGATTTTCTGAGCGTGTGTACACAAGTCCGTCAGACAAAAGTACAAACACGTATGCTCGGAAGCAAGGATGAGCCAGAAGCGGTCGGTCTTGTAAACTAGCATTCATAATGGTGCATTAACATTCGTGACGTAGCAAATTATGAAATCTCGAAATGCAGCGCACATTCTCTTCTTTAATGGGATAATAATGAAGCTGCTTTTCTGATGATACAGATGGCGTTATTGCAAACAAATTTTCAAAGGCTTTTTTTTTTCTAGTGATATCAAGAATAATATTATGCTTTTTTATTTACTTTTGGGCAAGTTACCACAACACCATTATCTCCTAGTTTTTAAGATCAAAGATACAACTATGTTGGTTTCTCTTGTTAATTTTACATTGTATTTTTTTTAAATGTAACTACTTACTCCCAAACTGTCATTTGAAGTAAAACACATAGCCAAGTATTATTCTGCACAATTTTTTTATTGTGCATTAAAAAAACTAAAACAAATAAAATTAGACATGCTATCTGCCAATAGAACTTAACCAAAAAGTTCATTCTACGCATCCAAAAATATAGAAAATATATCAAATCATCATTCAGCCAAAAAATAAAATAAAAGCCTCATGCATGTGTCCTGCTTCTTAATATAGGGGGTCAACAATGCCAAGAGTTGGTGAATGCAGTCATCTGGAGATAATTCCGAAAAACATCTGGATTTTTCTCCTGGAGCTCCCGCAGCAAAGGCATATGACATAATTGGTCACGATTAATAAAGCAACCAATTTTTGGTCCAAGAACTCCTCCTCCTCGACTGGGCTTGGGTCAAATAACAAATAACATGTTATCTCCTCCGATTCCGCAACATGTCTGGTTGACGAGCGGACGTTCAGAAATGAACTGAAAAGCGCGAATCAACAGTCGCCAAACTTCTAACACAAAATTAGCAGAAGGAGCCCAAAGGGTGGCGCTAAAGAGCTGAAAAACCACGTAGTATGTCAGTACGTTTGTGTTTGTTGGCCGACAATTCCTTGTCGTTGTGTGCAAGACAAAATCCAGGCACACGCCTTTGGACAAAAGTCTGAGGTTTTGTCTGCAGAAAATCCGATCGTATGTACGAGGCTTAAGACACAGGCTGGAGGGTTGTGACTGGTGTAGAAATCCTTCCACGACATGTTAAAAAAACAAAACCGTTAAGATTTAATTTCAAATATACAGTCAGGTCCATAAATATTGGGACGTCGACACAATTCTAATCTTTTTGGCTCTATACACCACCACAATGGATTTGAAATATAACTAACAAGATGTGCTTTAACTGCAGACTTTCAGCTTTAATTTGAGGGTATTTACATCCAAATCAGGTGAACGGTGTAGGAATTACAACAGTTTGTATATGTGCCTCCCACTTTTTAAGGGACCAAAAGTAAAGGGACAGATTAACAATCATCCATCAAACTTTCACTTTTTAATACTTGGTTTTAAATCATTTGCAGTCAATTACAGCCTGAAGTCTGGAACGCATAGACATCACCAGACGCTGGGTTTCCTCCCTCGTGATGCTCTGCCAAGCCTCTACTGCAACTGTCTTCAGTTCCTGCTTGTTCTTGGGGCATTTTCCCTTCAGTTTTGTCTTCAGCAAGTGAAATGCATGCTCAATCGGATTCAGGTCAGGTGATTGACTTGGCCATTGCATAACATTCCACTTCTTTCCCTTAAAAAACTCTTTGGTTGCTTTCGTAGTATGCTTCGGGTCATTGTCCATCTGCACTGTGAAGCGCCGTCCAATGAGTTCTGAAGCATTTTGCTGAATATGAGCTGATAATATTGCCCGAAACACTTCAGAATTCATCCTGCTGCTTTTGTCAGCAGTCACATCATCAATAAATACAAGAGAACCAGTTCCAGTGGCAGCCATACATGTCCACGTCATGACACCAGCACTACCATGCTTCACTGATGAGGTGGTATGCTTTGGATCATGAGCAGTTCCTTTCTTTCTCCATACTCTTCTCTTCCCATCACTCTGGTACAAGTTGATCTTAGTCTAATCTGTCCAAAGGATGTTGTTTCAGAACTGTGAAGACTTTTTTTTGGATGTTTGGCAAACTGTAATTTGGCCTTCCTGTTTTTAATGCTCACCAATGGTTTACATCTTGTGGTGAACCCTCTGTATTCACTCTGGTGAAGTCTTCTCTTGATTGTTGACTTTGACACACATACACCTACCTCCTGGAGAGTGTTCTTGATCTGGCCAACTGTTGTGAAGGGTGTTTTCTTCATCAGTGAAAAAAATAATTCTTCGGTCATCCACCACAGTTTTCCATGGTCTTCCGGGTCTTTTGGTGTTTCTGAGCTCACCGGTGCGTTCTTTCTTTTTAAGGATGTTCCAAGCAGTTGATTTGGCCACACCTAATTTTTTTGCTATCTCTCTGATGGGTTTGTTTTGTTTTTTTTCAGCCTAATGATGGCTTGCTTCACTGATAGTGACAGCTCTTTGGATCTCATATTGAGAGTTGACAGCAACAGATTCCAAATGCAAATAGCACACTTGAAATGAACTCTGGACCTTTTATCTGCTCCTTGTAAATGGGATAATGAGGGAATAACACACACCTGGCCATGGAACAGCTGAGCAGCCAATTTGTCCCATTACGTTTGGTCCCTTAAAAAGTGAGAGGCACATATACAAACTGTTGTAATTCCTACACCGTTCACCTGATTTGGATGTAAATACCCTCAAATTATAGCTTAAAGTCTGCAGTTAAAGCACATCTTGTTCATTTAAAATCCATTGTGGTGGTGTATATAGCCAGAAATATTAGAATTGTGTCGATGTCCCAATAGTTATGGACCTGACTGTATATATTTGTATGCTGATTTAAAACTGTTTATTGATATTGATTATTTTTTACTCTGTATCCCAAAGGCTTTTTTTATTTTTATTATTTAATTTGATACATGTGACCAACAGCGGAGGACTAGAAGCTCCTTCTGCTTATGTTTTCCTGCAGACAGGCTGGGAAAGATCTGGGTCATGTGACCGCTTTCTATCAATTAGTAAAAAGGTACTTGGATATTCTTACAATCTTGTGTCATCATCCCCATACAGAAAGAGGAGATTCTGTAAATTAAACGGTGTATATTTAGTATCACTTTAAGTTTTGTAGGTCCATAAAATATTTGTTGATTGGAATGTTATGTGGATACATTTTTTTGTACTTCTATGCCTGCTTAATCAACTTTAGTTTACATATTTAGGACAAAATGTTCAAAGCTGTTTACTGTGCAAGTTAGCTTTGTGGCTACAAAAACAAACATTTAGTAGGGTACATTATGTGCTGTTGAGTTTTAGGAAGCAATTCAAGTTGATTTAAAAGTTTATTTTATTTCTAAAGCTATAAGCAATATATTTTTTTCCTTAGCTGTAAAGAATATAAGAATGCACTGGATGATTTGTCCAAAGCATCTGTGAAGAGCTGTGTAGAAGAAGCTTCTCTTCCTACCAGGTACGTTCATCATTTTAAATGTTTGTCATTGTTTTTTATATTCCCTTTTTATTAACACGAAGAAATCTATCAGGGTGTGAACTAAAGTATTTGTTTCATTCTTTGTATCTCTATGCAGTATTTATGATAGAATGTGTAATGAGCCTAACATCTGCAGGACTTTGCTGAGATGGCAGAATGTACAGGTCATATTCCCAGTGGAAGCAATTATTACTTGTCATTTGTAGAGCAGAAGTGTTCTATTTATTTTTTTTATTTGAAACTGTATTATGAAAAGTTGGTTGCTCAAACACATGTTTAAAAAACTGAATACACCTACAATTGAGGGAAGAGGTTTATTCATAATAAATATCTGTAGTGAAATTGCTCCTTAATAACCATGTTAAAGCGACAGTAAACAGAGCCAAGCAAAAAAAAAAAAAAAAAATATTCCCCTGCAAGATAATGGCATAATGTGCTAGTATGCATCGCTTACTAGCACATTGTGAAATGCTTGCCTTGGAACGAAGCCCTCCAGCAGTGCACTGTCACCACCGAGGCTTACATCTTCCCCTGGTCTTCCTTCCAGGTTTCGCGAGCTCCGGCTATGAGTGGCTGGGGCCGTGATGACGTCACTCCTGCGCATGCACACGGGAGGCTCTTTCATGAAGTTGTGAACATCTGGCACGGTATGCCGGGCTGTCAGAACACATGCACTGGTGATGTCACCGGCTGCATCCAGTGTGAATATTTCCTAAACACCGCAAGTTTATTGACTATATTAAGATATTGTCTGTACCTACAGGTAAGCCTTATAGGCTTATCTGTAGCTACAATTTAGAAAACTTCACTACCACTTTTTAATATTATGCCATATTTTACCCTGTTACACTAATTTAACTTCAAAATAAAAACTGTATTTTCAATAAGGTTGAATTCACACTAGAACAGACAGCTGCTGGAGTGTTTTACCTTTCTGGCAGCTGTCCGTTCCAGACTGGGGTAAGGGGCAGGGAGGTGTGCTTTTACAAAGGAAAAACAACAGGAAAGGCGCCTCTTAGTAAACTGTATATTTAATTGTTTTTAATGCTTATATACCCTCACATTAAAGACTTAGATAGTCCGGCATGGGAAGTTCAGTATAGCCATACAGGGTTGCGTCCTCCTATGTCCACAGTCTTATTCCTCTATTGCTGACGGCTGATCCGTGTGGTAAAAGCTTCCGGTATCTGTGTCAGTCCAGAAAGAGGCTTGGGCGTCGCCTTACGGCAGTACAGCACATACTTCGGATGTGCGTTCCAGCGTCCCAGCCTCCCAATTGACTATTCGGCGGTGCCCAAGCCTCTTTCTGGACTGACACAGATACCGGAAGCTTTTACCACACGGATCAGCCGTCAGCAATAGAGGAATAAGACTGTGGACATAGGAGGACGCAACCCTGTATGGCTATACTGAACTTCCCATGCCGGACTATCTAAGTCTTTAATGTGAGTGTTTTTAATGCTTATATACCATTAAATATACAGTTTACTAAGAGGCGCCTTTCCTGTTGTTTTTCCTTTGCATATCTGGAGCGGCTTCACCTCCCATCAAAAGGCTGCCCTACCTAAAGACTGTTTGCATCTCACAAAGAGCGCTATGCTCAAAAGGACATTTTTATAGCAACATTTGTATACAACACAAACCATGTAACCTGCGCTATTTTGTCTGTTTAGGTGTGCTTTTACACCTGTCATCATATTATGTGTAAATTTACCCTGAATGCATAATAGTTTTATGCAATCTGTCTTCAGCATTGATCATTTATAAAGAAAATATTTTGTATGTGAATATTATATGTTCTCAAAGTTGTGTTTTTTTTTTTTGTTTTTTTTTTTTAAGAGCTCAATAGCTCAAACTGAAAAAACACACGAATAAAACAGAGCAGTGACTTCAGTGGGATTTGTCCAAGTTTCAGGCAGCACAGTGTGCCTGAAGCATAACACCCTTTGCTGTGCTCTTCTTTTAAGGATTGTATAGTGCTCTAGGAATCCCATGTTAAAATTGCACCATGGATATTTATTCAGAGAGGAATAACCCAACATAGAAGGGAAAAAAAGTGTGGAGGAATCCTAATGGACTTCCAGCACCTCCTGAATGATTTGAAGAGGTCTAAATCGCATCCAACTTATTCATAAGTGCATATAGTCTTTTTTTTTTTTTGGTTTGGACTGGCAGTCATTGCATCATTTATTATATTACAAAGAAAACAATACATTAATTGGTGTTAAATCAAATTGAAGCATGTAGAACATTGTGTTTTCTTTATCATACATGGGACACAGAGCACCATAGTAATCACTATGTGGGTGTGGGTATATAGGCACCTTCAGGTGATGGACACCTGGGCGTACAGCAGCAGTTTGTACGTTACCCCCCCCCCCCCCCCCGCCTGGGGGGTGCGGTAGCGGCTTCCCTGTGTTGTATTTACCTCACAGCTTTGCATGCCTAACTGAGTCAGTGAAAGATTCCCCACATAGCTATGTCAGTGTTACAAATAAAGATATTATCCTGCCATTGCCCCAGCCCTGGTACATACTTGATTTTATTTTTACGATCAGGCGATCACAGAGCCTCCCCTTCTACGGGTCTGCACTGGCACACCTGAATGCCGTCCGCGTGCGCGGACTGCTGTTCATTTTGAAACGAGGGGGGCGGGTTAGTGGCGAAGGGGCATGGCTTAGGCACGGCCCCGTGTGCGGGACGTAGCGTCCATGTGGAGCAGACAGCGCAGGCACTGGGGACGCCGAGAAGATCTTATTAACGCTTCTTATTAACAGAAGATCTCTATCAGATGCAACTGAAGAGATGGAAGTCTGACACAGGACACAAGAGCGCTGGGATGCACGTAAGGGATGCATGCAGGCATTTCCAGTACAGGAAATACATTGTTACTCAGCACCAAGCTGAACTTTATAGCGGCATTGAATTTCTAGTCTCTTGCTCAGCAAATAGTGCAGTTACTTAATGCCTCTGATTTTGTGCTTAGCACTATGGCTTCCAAAAAAGACACCACAAAGAAGGTACCAAAAATTCCACCCCCAGGCGCTGGGAACACCAGTCTTGCCTCCACACTGTCATCCTCTCCTGAAATACCAGATATGGCAAGTCAGGGTGAGTCTTTGGAACCAATTGGTGGTGCAACTGCTTCTCACATTTCAGCCCCTCTATATGTGACCGAAGATGCATTTTCCGCCCCCCTGCAGGGCCTAGAAGGAAGATTAGCAGCTTTAATCGCATCCTCCATCCAAAAGGATAGGAAGCGTGTTGGATCCCCCCCCGCCACCTCAGACCCTTTACCAAGGGAACAGTGGGTACAGGATGAGGTGTTGCCTTCAGGCAATCAAGAGGAAAAACAAACCGATTACTCCTCTGCGGAGGAAACAACGGTAGATGAACCCTTTTTAGCCTCGCAATCTGAGAAATTGCTGGTACAGTCCCCTAACAGAGTCAGCTGAAAGTTCAGTTTCTTCCTTGGGTCCCTTAAAACCTTCAGCCTTTTCATGTGTTTCCTGCATTACTAGAAAAGCTTATTTATGCTGAATGGGATCACCCAGATAAGCATTTTCTCCCACTAAAGAGATTCACAGCACTGTATGCCATGGAGGAGAAATTCACCAAAAAAATGGAATGTACCAGCAGTTGACGCTGCGATCTCCAGGGTGAATAAAAGTCTAACTTGTCCAGTAGACAATGCGCAAATGTTTAAAGATCCAAAAAAAGATAAAAGGTTGGAATTCCTGTTAAAATCCTTTTTCCTTGGCAGGTGCCGTTACTCAGCCTGCAGTCGCTGCAATAGGCATCTGTCAGTCCCTAAAGGACCAGTTTAAACAGGCCCTTAATGGAGGTTCCTGCACAACAAGCCTGGTATTTGGCCGAACTACCAAAAGCATTATGTTTTACCATAGATGCCATGAAAAGATTCTATTCACCAGGCGTCCCGCTTTGCGTTTGTGCTAGTACACATGCGTAGGATCCTGTGGTTAAAAAATTGGTCAGCCGAAGCACCATGCAAAAAGCTCCTGACTGGCTTTCCTTTTCATGGGGATCGGCTATTTGGGGATAATTTGGACAAATACATCCAAATGATTTCTAGTGAGAAAAGTCCTCTTTTGCCAGTCAAAAGAAAGTATAAACGGCCTTCATTTAAGCAGACTTTTTTTCTCCTGCGCCAAGGGCATCTGCCTCTAGGCAGTGGCGACGGGCTCCGCCGTCAGACTCTAGAGGAAAACCTCAGGGTCAGGCCCAGGCACAGAAGAAGGCCTGTGGCCGGAAACCTGCAAAGCAGAATCCTAAAGCCTCATTATGAAGGGGCACCCCCCCTTGTCAGAGTGGGGTGTAGACTTCTGCAATACTCAGAAGACTGGCAAGAGGAAATTCAGGACAGATGGGTCATCTCCACGGTGTCTCTAGGATAGAAACTAGAATTTCGGGAGTTTCCACCATCTCGTTTTCTGAGGTCAAACGTTCCCAAAGATCCAGGAAAAAGGCAAACTCTGTTTCGGGCACTAGACCAATTACTGGTTCAGGGGGTGATCCCCACAGAAGAGCAAGGTTTGGCGTTCTATTCAAACCTCTTTACGGTACCAAAACCGAATGGCGATGTCAGACCCATTCTAGATCTAAAGAATCTAAATCTGTTCCTGAATATCCTCTCCTTTTGCATGGAGTCGATCAGGTCAGTGTTTTTTTATCCTAAAAGGAGGAGAACTTCTGGCGTCTATCGACATCAGGGATGCATGTCTGCAGGTCCCTATATTTCCCGCTCACCAAAGATTTCTGCGGTTCGAGGTAGAACAGCAGCATTTTTGGTTTGTAGCCTTGCCCTTCGGGCTAGCTACAGCACCCCAGGTGTTTACAAAAGTGCTGGCCCCACCTCCTAGCCAGGTTAAGTTCACAGGGCATAACAGTCTTGGCGTACCTAGACGATATATTGCTAATAGACTAGTCGGTGGCTCGTTTGGAGCAAAATGTACGCATTACAACCAGTTACCTGGAAAGTCTAGGTTGGATTCTCAACCTAGAGAAGTCTTCCTTAAAACCGCTAAAAAGGCTGGATTACTTGGGCCTGATCATAGGCACAGCCCAGAAAAAGGTGTTCTTGTTTCAGGCAAAGATCAATTCAATAAGAGAGCTGGTGCGGATGGACAGGTCGAAAGGAGATCCCTCCATTCGCTTTTGCATGAGGTTGTTAGGGAACCGCTTCAAATGAAGCCACTATCTTTCCTATGCCCAGTTCCATTTGAGACTTTTACAAAAAACAGTATCCTGTTTGCTTGGAACAAAACGATTCAAGCTTTAGACTTGCCAATGCGTCTGTCCCCAAGGGTGTCCCAAAGCCTCAGTTGGTGGTTACTAACCCAGAATCTGCTGAAAGGAAAATCCTTCAGACCAATTATCTGGAAAGTGGTATGGACAGATGCCAGCCTTTCAGGCTGGGGAGCAGTATAAGAAAAGACAACTGTCCAGGGACAGTGGTCAAGAACCGAAAGAGCCTTGCCCATCAACATCCTAGCGATTCGAGCATTGCGTCTGGCTCTGAAGGCATGGACTCTCGGGTTACGGGATTGTCCTGTCAGGATCCAATCCGACAATGCCACATATCCTATATCAATCACCAAGGGGGCACCAAGAGTCTCGAAGCGCAGAGAGATGAACCATATTCTAACTTGGGCAGAAAGGAATGTTCCGTGCTTATCGGCAGTCTTCATTCCGGGAGTAGAGAATTGGCAGGCGGACTACTTGAGTTGCCAGCAGTTATTCCTGGGGGAATGGTCCCTTCACCCCGACATCTTTCGGGCTGTTTGCCAAAAATGGGGGACTTCGGACGTAGATCTTCTGGTGTCCAGATTCAACATAAAGTTAGTCAACTTTGTGTTCAGGACAAGGGATCCACTCGCATGTGGAACAGATGCGTTGGTGACACCGTGGGATCAGTTCTCACTGATATTTGCATTCCCCCCTATTCAGTTGCTGCCACGACTTCTTTGCAGGATCAAGCTGAAAAGAAAGCCGGTAATTCTGGTAGCCCCAGCATTACCCTAAAGGTCCTGGTATGCAAAAATCGTAAAGATGGCGGTGGATGATCCATGGCCCCTCCCACTACGGCCAGACCTACTCTCACAGGGACCGATATTCCATCCTACCTTACGAGCACTAAATTTAACGGCTTGGCTATTGAGACCCACATGCTGAAAAAACGTGGCTTATCCGGGTCAGTTATCTCTACCTTTATTAATGCAAGGAAGCCAGCTTCCAGAACTATATATTATAGAGTATGGAAGGCTTATGTTTCCTGGTGTGAATCCAAGGGTTGGCACCCTCAGAAGTATATCCTAGGCAGAATTCTTGCCTTTCTACAATTAGGGGTAAAGATGAAATTGGCCTTGAGTATGATTAAGGGCCAAGTCTCAGCTTGATCGATCTTATTTCAAAGACTGCTTGCGTCACATTCTTAGGTCTGGGGTTTTATGCAAGGGGTGATGCGGCTTAATCCGCCAGTTAGATCACCTTTGAACCCTTGGGAATTGAACTTCGTTTTATCAGTGTTACAAAAACAGCCATTTGAACCGATACAACATATTCCCTTAGTCCTTCTGACAAGGAAGTTAGTGTTCTTGGTTGCTATATCCTCAGCAAGGCGGGTTTCGGAATTGGCTGCTCTTTCTTGTAAAGGGCCATACTTGATTATTCACAAGGACAGAGTGGTGGTGCGCCCTCGTCCAGGTTTTCTACCAAAAGTGGTCTCACCTGAACCAAGATATTGTCCTGCCATAGTTTTTTCCAAAACCATGTTCCAGGGAAGAGGAGAAGTCACTACATTGTCTTGATGTAGTAAAAGCGGTCAAAGTCAATTTAAAGACTGCTCAGATCTGGAAGACTAATGTCTTATTTGTACTGCCAGAGGGTCCCAAGAAAGGACAGGCAGCGTTGAAATCCACTGTCCCTAATTGGATTCTGCAAGTTATTATTCAGACTTATGATTTAAGGGGTAAGATTCCACCTTTTCAAGTCAAAGCGCACTCTACCAGGGCGGTTAGTGCTTCTTGGGCAGTGCGTCACCAGGTCTCCATGGCTCAGCTCTGTAAGGCCGCAACTTGGTCTTCAGTACATACATTCAACAAGTTTTATCTGGTGGATGTAAGAAGGCATGAGGATATCGCCTTTGGGCGCAGTGTGCTGCAGGCAGCAGTATAGGTCCTCAAGTGTGGGGTTGCCCTACGGGTTGTCTCTCCCTCCCCTCAAATAGCATTGCTATGGGACGTCCCACATAGTGATTACTATGTTGCTCTGTGACCCGTGATGTACGATAAAGAAAATAGGCTTTTTATAACAGCTTACCTGTAAAATCCTTTTCTTGGAGTACATCATGGGACATAGAGGTCCCGCCCCTCTTTCTGGGGTTTAAGTATATTGCTTTGCTACAAAAACCGAGGTACTCTTGGTAGGAGGAGGGGTTATATAGGGAGTGAACTTCCTGTATTGGGTATACCAGTGTCCATCACCTGAAGGTGCCTATATACCCACATAGTGATTACTATGGTGCTCTGTGTCCTGTGAGGTACTCCAAGAAAAGGATTTTACAGGTAAGCTGTAATAAAAATCCTCTTTTTTTCAAATTTCAAAGCAAATTGGGAGAACCTCATGCGCACTGGTCGTTTTTCACGTGGCTGTTAGAGTTGTGCATGTTAGCCTATGTGTTCATACACGCATAGGCATTTAGAGGCAGAAAAAAAACCCACGACCAACGCATCCAGGAGCAGCTGCACTTTGGCAGAAAAAATGCTTGACACTTCTAAATATGCGGTAACGCTAGAGTTTCAGCGTGAATTGATTTCCGTGGCCAGAATAAATTATTCTGAATTGACCCCCAAGTGCTTGGCGCATTTAAACGTGTTACAAGCATCAAGCATGTTTTTTTTGCCAAATGCTGCCAGGAGGGAAAGGCATCTAGAAGAGCTGGCAAAATATCCATTGTGCATGAGGCCTAAAACATGCAATTGTTAATAATAAACAACCATGTACTGTTTTCTAAAATTCTTGGTTTTTAATTTTCAGTATGATTGAAAGCAGACCGAAAACCAGCAGCCCTGCCAAAGCAGCAGAGCTGAACCTGACACAGTCAACCCGCACAGCTGATGCAGAAAGTGCCAGTAGGTTAAACTTTATTTCATATGTATAGCATACCAGATGGTAAAAGCTGGAACCACGCATGTATTTATATACAGGAAGTATTTGCTGTAAACATGGCTAACAGATCGGTATATTAATTTTCTTATTCTTAACCACTAGGATTGCTTTCTAAAATGATTTCTTCTCTAAAAAAAAAATGGTCATATCAGAAAGTTCACTTGCCATTTTCTGTGGCTCGTTTTGCGTTCTATCAAAGCACAAAAAAGGCAGTTCCCTATAGAACACAAAATGTATAGACCATACCTCTTCATTGGCTGACTGAATATAATGCAAGTTTACAGAGCTTTCTTTTTGAGGCATGGTGTCCTACAAATGACAGAAAAATCGCATACAGCGGACAAAGATAGTCATGTCTTCTGACCACTCTGCTCGCTCCTTTCTTCATGTTGCTGGTTCGCGTGCATGTAAACCACTAGTTTTGCTCCTATTGCTGCCCCTTCCTCTCCCAATCTGAATTCTACTGTACAGCTACCAGAGACTGACACCACATCAAATTAAGGTACTTAGATTAGTTGCACTTAAATGCATAAAATTAATAATGATTTTGAATTATTATAGAACCAAGTTGTTATTTATTTTTTTTTAATCTGTACAAAGTTCAGATTAAAGAAAAAAACATATTTTTTCTCGTTCATTGAGTTCCACAGGGAGTCTTTAACCTTTGGGTTACATTGCTGCCTATAGGAGGGCCAGCCCAGTCATCCGTGCTCTGTTTCCCACCATACAGCACCTCCCCATGCTGCTTCAATTTGCAAAGACCCACATGGAACTTCAGTCTGTTCCTGCAGTCTTCCTACAGTGACCCTGGTCACCTTCGGACCCTCATTTGTTACCAGCTGTCTGGGTTTAGGAAGTGCCTGAGGCCTTGCCTCCTATCTTTGCATAGTGATAGTGCCTATGTCTGCAGCCTGTAATCATCCTCTGCTCTTAGTCTCATCTATCTTTGGAGCCCCCCTTGGCTCCATTGCCGTGATCATTTTGGGACTGGAATCACCCAGGTATTTGCTGTTCCTGTGCCCTTTTGCAGACTTTAGATCTAATTTTGTCTGTGGCCTTGGCGCCTTTTGGCTCATCGGCCACGGAGACTCTCTGATTCTGAGTAATTCCAGACTTTGATGAACTTACCCCTGGGAAGTTGCTCAGAGGTTATGGCTGTAGCATTCAATTTCAATTGTGATAGTTTGCTGAAATCCTGCCATCTCAGTTTTCGCATGTCTCTTATCATTGCATATGTGTAGGACTTTGGCTAAAGTGCTGGACTGGGGAACCTTTGTGTAAAAAGTGTTTGATCCACATGACATTCCATGAACAGCATCTCTTCAAGCCAGTGTTTGACAAAATCATCGTGGATCCTTCTAGTGGCAAGAAGAACCATCTTTCTGTAAATTCTTTCCCTTTTAATCATTAAAGTCCCTTTATAATACATCATAGGAGTTGATAGTCATTACTACTTAGGTTATAAATATAATTGTGATATTCTACAACACAATACTAAATATTCATGAATGTAAAAAAAAATAAACAAAAATCAACCATGTGACCATCTATGGATCAATAAAAGATATTCCACTAAACATGTGGCACAGAGTATGTATAAAGTGACAAAATCTGTGAATATCACACATGTGACCACCTGTGCAAATGCAGAATATATATAAAACTAACTAACCTAATAGGGCCAAGTGCCGACAATAAAAAAAAGCCCAATTTCCTTATGCAGGCTGTATTCAAGAGGTGCTCTTCATGAGGATCCTTAACTTCCCCTCTTAGGTGTTTTCTTATCTTAATTATCTGACCCCCATCATAAAAGTCACATTATGTTTGTCTTTACATCAATAGCCAGGTAACAAAAGCTCCACATCAATCTCCCTCTGTAGGAATTTATCCCTTCCTCCCCAGAATGGGTTCACAGTGTGCAGTCCCAGGCTTAGAGGTTCTAAACCTCTTTGTGGAAGTTGTACCTGTAGGTAAGGCTTACCTATAGATACTGTAAATATTGCCTAAACAAGTGCCGTTTAGGAAATGGATACCGTGTTCTGCGTCAATGAGGTCATCAGCGCATGCGCTGTGAAGAAACGGCCCTTTGTGCCTTTTCTTCACGAGGGAGTGCCTTGACTAACTGCTCCGGCCAGTCAGAGCCAGAATGCATGGCCCCAAAAAGAAGAGGGGCAAACATGGATGCGGCCTGCAGCAGGGACGGCGCGGGCTTCTCAGGTAAGTGTCACATAATGTGCTAGTATGCGATGCATACTAGCATATCATGTTTTACGTTACACGGGCAAAGGAAGGAAGTAACGCCCATTGGGGTTTACTTCCTCTTTAAATCAGCAGGTAGAAAACCAAATTCTCACTCCTCAATCAGGTTGTTTCTCCTCTGAAGAAATAGCTGTTTGTTTTTATATGTATTTTGGATTCGGATTCTTTTCGCTTTGTGCATGATTTTTATTCTATTCATTGCTACATGGGTTATGTTGCCACCTTCAGGTGAAAGTCCCTGCCCAGGCATAACCCCTCTTAGTACAACTAAGCCTCAGTTTTGCGTTGGTGTTGAAAGTTGATGGATGGTTTTTCGAGCCTCTCTGAAGATCTTTTTATGGGACTTTGTTGCTGAGCCTGTTAAATACACCCCAATCTGGGCAGGGTTGGGCCTTATCTGAGTTGGTGGCTATGGCCAGCAGGCCTTGAACGACTGTACCTGGACCCCAAATACAAAAGTGGGGATAGCCTGTAATGCCTACCATTCAGCGCTGGATCCTGCAGGTAGTGACCTCCAATTTAAAAAGCCTACCTAGTGATTTCACTGGCAGGGTGCTCTACAGGTCTAGGGCAGTGATCCTAGAGAAGTCTATTTCCTAAAGGTCCTACAGGGCCTGCACCATGGACTGGTGAGTACTTTTTTGTTTGTAGAGTTGTGATAACCCCTTACAGTGTTCCCTTTGTGTGTGGTGTTTTGGGCACAGGATGGCATCAGGACGTGTTTCTCTCTCCTTATGGGGTAATATACAGTCTGCGGAAGTGAGTAAAAGGGGTGGGACAGTCAGCCATTTTGTGTCCTGTTCATTTTCATAGGGTTTTCTTGGCCACACTGCTCAGCAGCCTTTGCTTTATATCCTAGCCATCCTGTCCTTCATGACCACTGAGCAAGTTGACTTCTGTCCATCAGGGCACAGCAAGTACAGGGGCACATATATTTTTGATAGGAGCGCTTTCTTGAGGGCCCCTTCACACCAAGACACAGTGACGGAAAACGCAATCCATACACGTTTCCCATGCCATATTCAAAACTCACTGCAGTTGCAATCTTCAGCAGGCGTCAATGATAAGTTAATGACAACCCAAACGCAAGTCACAAATGCAGTGCGTTTGCCTACACTGGATCGCATGGTACAGAAGTACCATTCAATCCGGTTGTTTTGTTTTTTTTTTTGTTTTTTTTTTAAGTAGTTCATGCGCTACTTTTGCTACAGTCCGGTGTGATTCAGCCCATTCAAAATGAATAGGCTCAAAGTGCACATCACTGAAGGATCGCACAAGTGAATCACACTGGAATAGGGAGTGCTTTCCTGTGCAATGCCTAGAGTGAATTAGCCTGTAGTGGTTTGGCATAAGCTGACACTCATCTCAGCTGAGTAGCTGCTTACTTACTGCTGGATTACAGGTATATCATCCCTCAGCAAGCCATGGCTTCTCGCAGGCAAGGAGGTGAGGAGGACAATAGGGGCTCTCATATTCTTTCATCAGGTAGAGATATCCCCTTGCAAAATTTGCCCTGCAATGGCTCCCCAATTTGAGCCTATTCATTTTAAATGGGCTGAATCACACTGGACTGTAGCAAAAGTAGCGCTCGCACTACTTTAAAAAACACAGAGTAACCGGATTGCATGGTACTTCTTCTTCTTCTGTACCGTGCGATCCAGTGTAGGCAAACACACTGCATTTGTGACCTGTTATTGGGTTGTCAGTAACTTAACATTGACGCCTGCTAAAGATTGCAACTGCAGTGAGTTTCAAATATGGCATGGGAAACATGCATGGATTGTGTTTTCCGTCACCGTGTTTTGCTGTGAAGGGGCCCCCAAGAAACAGCTCCTATCAAAAATATATATGCCCTGATGGACAGAAGTCAACTTGCTCAGTGGTCATGGAAGGCATGATGGCTAGTACATAAAGCAAAGGCTGTTGAGTAGTGTGGCAAAGAAAACCCTATGTGCAATGAACAGAACACAAAATGGCTGACTGTCTCACCCCTTTTACTCACTTCCACAGACTGTATATTGCCCCATAAGGAGAGAAACACATGTCCTGATGCCATCCTGTGCCCCAAAACACCACACACAAAGGGAACACTGTAAGGGCTTATCACGACTCTACAAAGTACTCACCAGTCCATGCTGAATCCCTGCCCTTATTTGGTATCTCCACAGTTTCAGGGGCACAATCCTCTTCCCTCCACCGTATCTATTGCTGCACTGAGCCAAGCTCTCAGAAGCTGTCACTAGCCTGGGATGCAGACCTGGGCTCTACCCCTTTTTGCAGAAGGAGGACGTGTCTGAGGAAGTTTAGCTAGAGGAGGAGAAAGAACAAGTGGAAACCATTTAGGATCAGGACCCTCTGTAGATAAGTACTCTCAGTAAGGAATCTTGGGGTCCCTGGGTTCTCTCAGACACAGAAGGCTACTGTGAGTTTCCTGGTTTCAACCGCTACTTGAATCTTCTTTCCCTAAAGTCCAGGGTTTTGGGTTCTGGCAGCTGCCAAAAAATTCCCAAGTCCTTTTTAGAGTGCACCTTCACTTGCAGAATGTTATGTATGTTGATTGGGTTCATCGAGAGAAGGTGTTTTCAACACAAATGTTTTGGTCACCACTACCCCATAAAGTAAAAAAATTGCAAACATTTAAAAAAAAAATGGGGGTTTTCTGGCTGTTGACTTGTTAATTATTATTTGAATAAGACCCTGACAGTCCAGTTGAATGATGTCCCGGTCTTTAAAGAGGCCATAGATTAGACGATAGAAGCCCTCTTTAGGGTTTCATTCTCCCCTAAGGAAACAGCATGGCAGCCTTCGGTGGCTGATGTAGCAGTTTGCCAAGGTCTGGGTGAAGCAGGTGCTCTGTTCCAGAGATTCTGATCTGGAAGATTCTGCCATTTGGTAGCTACTTAAGATATTCCCAGAGTCTTGAGCTTCACAGTAGATGCCTAGAGGGATTCCAAAAGGCAGCTTTTATTATTGAGCATTGTCTCTGTTAACTTGAGAAGGATCCTATGGCTTATCTGTTGGTCAACAGATGTTGTCTACAAATGGCACATTGAGGGGCTGCCTTTTGAGGGAAGATGCTTATTCAGACCATTGTTGCACGCCTACATCCAGAAGGTGACGCTGGGGAAGAGTACACTTACACCATAAAAGAAAAAGCAGAGGTTACAGGTAATAACACCTTTACAGACCAACAGAGTTCCTTTTTGTAAGCAGATACACGGTCTAAATTAAAGCCCACATCTCAGCCGAATCCTGGATCTCAAGTGTCTCAACATGTTCCTGAAAATGTATAGGTTCAGGATGGTGTGTTTCTGGTTGGTGATTGGTTCACATCATCAGGGAGACCTGAAAGATGCCTACCTACTTTACAGATCCTGATTTTCTGGCCCTGAGGAAACAAGGAAATTACTTGAACAAGGGCACTGTTCTGTGTTCCCTCTGTCCAGCTCACCAAAAGGAAGTTCCCCACCATTGTCTGGATGTGGTTTGAGCTGCGAGAGTCTCTCAGCCACTTCTTTCTGTAAGAAAGGACTGCTCTTGGACATTCTAAAGGTTAAAGGCTTCCCCTGTCCCTTAGACAAGATGAATATACTTTTATACTCACCATTTTCTAGTGTCTAGTCCTCCTGTAGTAAGCAGTATAACCCAAAGGATACAGACTTCCTGTATGCTTAGGTGGATTCCAGTGGTGACTAAAAAATCCTGTTTTTGCAGTTTTGTTCCTGGTCAGACATGTAAAAAGTATACAAGTCATTGGCAAAGCCAGGCAACAAACCTTTGGAGAACGAGTGCAATGGTGGTAGCTCACATATTTTATTCAGTACACGTTTATTTAAATCAGTATGTTTTCATTGTTTTAGTGCTTTTCATGTACTGGTGTTAAAATCTTTGGGTGTCGTGAAAAGGCTTTTAAATAGAATCTAGTAGAGGTCGACTGATATGGGTTTTTCTCTGGCCGATGCCGATATTTAGAAATCGCGGTGGCCGATGGCCGATATATGATGCCGATATATTTGGCCGATTTTTTTTTTTTTTTTTTTCCTTCATCTCATAAAAGCTAACAGTTAGACCCCTTTCACAATGGGACGTTTTTCAGGCGCTTTTGGGTTAAAAATAGCGCCTGTAAAGTGCCTGCAAAACGGTTCCCCTGCAGTCACTCGGGCTTTCACACTGAGGCGATGCGCTGGCAGGATGTTAAAAAAAAAAGTCCTGCAAGCGGCATCTTTGGAGCGGTGTATAGCGCTCCTCCACCACTCCTGCCCATTGAAATGAATGCGCACCGCTGTCGAAGCGCCTGCAAAGCGTTTCGGCAACGGCGCTTCAGGGGCGCATTTAACCCCTTCCTCGGCCGCTAGCTGGGTTGTAAGCGCCCCGCTAGTAGCCGAATAGCGCCGCTAAAATGACTGTAAAGCGCTGCTAAAATTAGCAGTGTTTTACAATCAACGCATGCCCGCTCCAGTGTGAAAGCAAACTTAAGGGCCCTTTCACGCGGGGGCGGCGTCGGTGGTAAAGCGCCGCTATTGTAAGCGGCGCTTTACCGTTGGTATTCGTCTGCTAGCGGGGCGGTTTTACCCCCGCTAGCGGCCGAGAAAGGGTTAAAAACCACCACAAAGCGCCTCAGCAGAGGCGCTTTGCCGGCGGTATAACCGCGCTGTCCCATTGATTTCAATGGGCAGGAGCGGTATATACTCTGCTCCTTCACCGCTCCAAAGATGCTGCTAGCAGGACTTTTTTTCCCGTCCTGCTAGCGCACTGCTCCAGTGTGAAAGCAGCAGCACTTTCGGGTCGGTTTGCAGGCGCTATTAGCGCAATAGCGACTGCAAACCGCCCCAGTGTGAAAGGGCCCTAAGTAATAAGTGATACAGAAAATTTCTTAAATTTATTAAACAAAACAAACCTCCAATCAGTTCACTTGTATGTATAATTTGGATAACAAAAAAAAACTATATCTTAAATATTAAATACACAAAAACAGGTAATCAAAACTTTTGGACGAAAAAAAATGGGCCAACTTTACTGCTTAGTTTTTTTTTAAATTCATTAGTGTATTTTTTTTTTAAAAATTGCGTTTGAAAGACCGCTGCGCAAATACTGTGTGACATAAAATATTGCAACAACCGCTATTTTACTCCCTAGGGTCTCTGCTAAAAAAAATATATATATAATGTTTGGGGGTTCTAAGTGATTTTCTAGCAGAAAATACAGGATTTTTACCTGTAAGCAACAAGTGTCAGAAAAGATTTAGTCTTTAAATGGTTAAACTGAGAACTTCTACACACAGAGTTCAGTCTATTGATAAAACAACCCGAAGAGATACAATGTATCTTCTTATCAGACTTGGCAGGCTGCCCAGAGGAGGAGAGAAGAAAACATCAGGCAACTTGCATTGACTTCTATTACAGAAGTCATTTGTAAGACACGCTGAAGTTATAATCGGCCTTTTTTATCAGCACAATCGGCCGATGCCAATTACGGTCGACCTCTAGAATCTAGCCTGTTTCTAGTTTCCACTGCAAATAAGCATTACCAGTCTGGTGAGAGACAAGTAAATTGGATCCAACCCCATGCTGAGAGGTGCTGTATTCCCTTTGCTTTTAGCTGAGCCAAGTTTCACCTTCTGTTTGTCCTAGTGACTATTTTTTCTCTGGTAAAGAATGTGGTGAGGGAGCCCATTTTTACTGAACTCATATTAAAAATGTTCCTTCTGGTAATGTATTGAGCAAACCAGTTTTGCATTTTTAAATAGGCTTTTAATAAAAGCACTGATTTTGTCTTGGTTTCAGGTAAAAAGCCCTCAGGGGTCTTGTCATTCTTTCGTGGCACAGGTGGGAAAAGCCCAGACCTATCTGCGCAGAGAAAAGAAACATTGCGAGGTGCTGACAGTGCCTACTACCAAGTAGGACAGATGGGCAGGGAAGGTGCAGAAAGTCAAGGAGTTGAACCTCAAGGTGTGTTATCCATACACTGTCATGCTCTCTACCTTTCATAGAGCTTTTAAAGTTTTAGGATTTAAGGATATTGTTAAAGTTGTTAACAGTTTCCTTATAGAACATTTCTTTGATATTTGTAAAAGGGACCAATAAAGTGTTACTAAAGGCTTTTTTTTTAAAATAATAAACATATTCATGTTATATTCACCTGCTCTGTCCAGTAGTGTTGTACAGTGTGCCCAAACTTTCTCTTCTGGGGTCCCAGCCAGTGAGCTTTGCTCGCTCCCAAGCTGTTTGTGTGTCTATGTAGCTGCGCTCTATAGACGCACACACCACTTGGCTTGGCCCCTCCCCCTGCTTCCTTCTGACAGCATATGATTGGTAGCAGCAGGAGCCAATGGCTCCTGCTGCTGCCCGAGTCCCCATGTAAAAAGAGTAAGAGAGGCGAAAAGAGATACAGCTGTGCACAGTATTGGATCGATTGAGGACTTGGGGTAAGCAGGTGAGGTGGGGAGGACAAAGCTGTAAAACATTTTTTTACCTTAATGCAGGGAATGCATTAAGTAGTAAACGTTTTTGGCTTTAGAACCACTGTAATGCTGATATTCTAAAGCCACATATTTGTCAATACAATAACTGTAACCGTTAATCTACGAATTTTAAATATTTGTCATGCTAGTAGATTCTAATTTTCGGTTCTCATCTGGGTTCTGTCATTTACAATTTGCTTTGCAGCATGTTCAGCTGTCATTGGTGCCAGCTGATTTCTTTTTAGCCTGCTCACCAATATCAAGTAATTTTGCTAGCATTATCAGGTTTAGCCTTGTCTCTGAACAGCAGGACTGTTGTGGCATTGCAGCACCACTCACATGTAGCTTAGTAGCTGATTTTGAGACAGATATTAATGCTACGTGGTCTGACAGACTAGCAGTCCTTTATATCCCTTAGAGATAATGCACACTATAGTATTACTCTCCATCTCCTAGAGTCCTTCATGACAGAGCAGATCTTTACAGACTTGTATGCGGAGCTAAACCATGGTTTCTCAAACAGGGGTACGTAAACCTCAAAGTTCTTCTGCTTATTGTAATCAATTCAACACTTGTAAGGGGTTTAGCAAGTAAAATGTAGATTTTCTCAGCACCAATCTTCATTTTTGATATGACGTATAATATTTGTATGTAATTCCTTCTTTTTAATAGTCGGGAAGGGTTTGAACTTAAGACACGCTTTTATTGCTCTTTTCCCAATTGGGAGATTCACCAATTTGAGTTGTCCTGGTGACCATTATTAACGTTACTGTAAGTGAGGGAAGTTCTAAGAATTTTAGGAGGTAAAGAAATAGAGAGAAAATCTTCCAGTGTGGGGTACTTGTTTGTGTGACAGCTATCCCAGAGGTTAGTTCCTCAACCCCTTCCCATCTAGCTTCAGCATTACTTTAATAGAGTCTTTATGTCCAGCTGATGGGAAGGACTGGCCAGTCCTGTGACCAATGTGATTGATGGTCACATGATTGGGAGCCAGTTCCGCCGCCTCCTGATCATTAGTGTAGACCAAGAGCTGTCTTTGACAACTTGGTCGCTGTGCTGGGAATCTAGCAGTGAACCCACTCTTGGCACAGGAAGCTCTGCCACACAGCCGCATATGTGGTGCACGTGGACATTAAATGTTGCTGTGCATTATGAATGCATATTGTGGGTGGCTTTGTGGTCAAGGAGATTTCTTCTTTTCCTGTTGTGCCTCCCAGATGAAAAATCTCCCTGGCACACAGATGGGGTTTAAACCAGTCTGTACGCTCTCCTAAACTAACCAAACAAAAAACAAAAAAAAAAAAAAATTTAGATAAATATAAATCTTGAACCACTTGAGTACTAGCTGTTATATACCCCTTGATTGCCAGGACATTTTTAAGTTTTCAGTGCTGTAATAGTTTAACAGACAAATACTTGGTCAACAAAAAAAAAACTGTACCCAAATGAATTGCATTTTATATATTATTTTTTGCACATGATGCTTTCTTTTAGTGGTATTTTCATAACCTTTTTTTAGCATATAAAGGGAAAAAGACCAAAATTCTGGGTTTGCTCATCTTTACCTTTCATTTCTTTACCTTTGAAAAAAATCTTAAGTCATTGGTGGTCAGTGGCACTTCCCACCCTTCCCCACCCTTTAAAGTAAATTATTCCAAAATTGGTGGTCACTGGCACTTGACAATGACGCATCACAGCTACTCACAGGCGCCCAAGTATGTTTTCTGAACTGCAGTTTAAAAAACGCACTCCGGAAATATACATCCTCCTCCCCACCGTATTTTTTACAATACGCCCAGAAGGGTGTCGCAGTGATGTTTGATGCAAATGTATCCATAAAAGAATTGTGAATTAAATATTCTCCAAATCAAAGTTTCCACGGCTATCCCTCCATTGCCTTGCAATAATAAAAAGAAGTCTAATATATTTGACGGTTTATAAAAAGTGTTCCTTTTACTTATAGTAGTAGTAAACTCTCTGTTAAAGCAGTAGTAAACTCTACGAATTTTCTTTTTTATTGTTCAATATTTTTTATTGAATTTAAAGATCTGGATACAATTTGCCATTCAAGCAGTAGTGCCATACAAAAGTACAACAATAAGGAGCATACAATAGGAGTTCATAAACTAACATTACACTAAAATGCCACGTGAGGTAGAGCTGAACCTCAAACTACAAACACGCACGCCATGTGTTGATGACGCCGACATGCGGAGATAATCTTTTTTTATAAGAACTCCAAAACAATCTATCAGATTTACACAGTTCAGGAGAACATTCTGTAGGGTAGAAAAGCAAAGGAATAGAGGGTAAACAGGGGTTTCAATGGTAGCCACAGCGAGCCAGTTGTTGGCCAGGGGAGCTGCTTGGTATGTGCACAGGACATGATCAAGGTTCTAGTAAGGACTGAGTCCTGCGGCAAATAGTTGTCCACCTACATTTGCCAAATTTTCAGGTGTTTAGGAATCCTGTCTAGCAGCGTCACCTCTATTTTGCTGTGGATCATGAATTGCGCTATCCTATGCTTCACCAGACAGAGATTGGGGGTTTTCATAGCAGTAGTTTAAACTGTGAAACCACGGTGTCGGGTAGTAATTTCGCAGGTAGATGGCATGCAAAACACCCCAGCCCAGAAAGCTAGCACAATAGGACAGGACCACCAAATGTGCAAATAGTTTCCAATGTCCGTGCAACCTTGATTGCAATTTGGGGGATAGATTGGGAGAATTCTAGCAATCCTCGCAGGGACTAGGTACCATCTGGTGAGCACCTTGTAATTTGCCTCACTGTGGAGGACTTGGTGGATCGCCATATTTCAGCCCAATTTGCAGGGTCTAGAAGGATGTTGAGGTCTAAGGGCCCAGCAGTCTGCATACACAGGCAGTGCAGGAGTAGAAGGTGAAGATAGGTATGCATACAGTTTAGAAATTAAACCAGGGGCTCGAGGATCGGAATAGCAAATTTTGTTCAAACAAGGTTCCCGATTGTAGGTCTGTTTGGCCGTTAATATAGGCTGAGTACAAATGTCTGTTTTGGAGGTAGTGCAATATCTCAGAATTTGGAAGATCGTGACGCTCCTTCAAGGAGGCAAATGACTGAAGGAAGGGGGATGTAACCAGGTGACACAAGCGCATGATGCCAAATGTGGTTCAGTGATGAAGAGGCAGGTACTACGTGAGCTGGATAGAAGAAAGGGTGTCTCAAAAAGGACAGGAATGGTTTGTGTGGGGACGACACCTTCAGTCTATCCCAGAGCATCAAATAATTAAGTGCATTGGGATTAGTAATTTCTGCTCTGAGAAATGGCCACATCTGGTTGTCGATGGCCATGGGGTTGAAGTTGGCAACCTCTAAGCTTAGCATAAGAGGCACTTCGTTTGTTGTGTGATACTGGACAATTTGTGTGAGCTGGGCTACCTAAGAGTATTTTCTGAAATTTGGGAGGCCCAGGCCCCCCTGCATTTTCCAACACATTAAACTATTTTATATTGATGTGGCTTGGTGAAGCCACATACGTAGCTGATTAACTGACATTGCGAAATGCGATTAATAAGGCAGGACCTCAACTGGGAGAACTTTTCCCCAAACTCCTTTATTTGTTTAGAGTCCTCTTAACGGCCACCATATGGCCCATCCAATATTTATGTAGGGAGGACCAACGAGACCTAAGTGAAGTCAGATGCGTTAGCATTGCAGGATAATTGGTCTGAAACCATGTAGTGGGATGGGAGGTCAGGGTGATGCCCAAATAGGTGAGACTATGCATATCCCATTTAAAGGAGAAGCGGATTCTAACTGCTTCAAGGTGTGAGCGATAAGGGTTGTATTTGGAGCCTGGGATTTCTGTTGGTTCATCTCCAGCCCAGAAATAGCCATTAATTGGTCTAAGATGCAGAAAAGATTGGGCGTCAAGGTGAGGGATACTGTAAAATCACAATATGTCAGCAAATAAGTAAAGCTTATGCTGCTAATCTGTTACATCGATACCATGTATATCCAGGTTAAGAGCGGATTAAAATTGCGAGGGGCTCTATGGCATACACAAAAAGGAGAGGGGATAGAGGACAATTCTGGCCTCGTTCGTTGTGCTTTAGAAATTCTAGCTGACTTATAGCCTGTATATTTTATATAGGTCTGAGACTTTGAGTAAAGGGGAAATATTCACCTCCACCTAAAGCCCCTTAAAATATAGTGCAAATATGACACGAAAGTGTGTCAAATGATTTAAGCACATCAAGAGACAAAAAATATGTGGGTATACGGTGACGGTGTGCTATTACATAGTTACATAGTTACATAGTAGGTGAGGTTGAAAAAAGACACAAGTCCATCAAGTCCAACCTATGTGTGTGATTATGTGTCAGTATTACATTACATATCCCTGTATATTGTGGTCATTCAGGTGATTATCTAATAGTTTCTTGAAGCTATCAATGCTCCCCGCTGAGACCACCGCCTGTGGAAGGGAATTCCACATCCTTGCCGCTCTTACAGTAAAGAACCCTCTACGTAGTTTAAGGTTAAACCTCTTTTCTTTTAATTGTAATGAGTGGCCACGAGTCTTATTAAACTCTCTTCTGCGAAAAAGTTTTATCCCTATTGTGGGGTCACCAGTACAGTATTTGTAAATTGAAATCATATCCCCTCTCAAGCGTCTCTTCTCCAGAGAGAATAAGTTCAGTGCTCGCAACCTTTCCTCATAACTAAGATCCTCCAGACCCTTTATTAGCTTTGTTGCCCTTCTTTGTACTCGCTCCATTTCCAGTACGTCCCTCCTGAGGACTGGTGCCCAGAACTGGACAGCATACTCCAGGTGCGGGCGGACCAGAGTCTTGTAGAGCGGGAGAATTATCGTTTTATCTCTGCAGTTGATCCCCCTTTTAATGCATGCCAATATTCTGTTTGCTTTATTAGCAGCAGCTTGGCATTGCATGCCGTTGCTGAGCCTATCATCCACTAGGACCCCCAAGTCCTTTTCCATCCTAGATTCCCCCAGAGGTTCTCCCCCCAGTGTATAGATTGCATTCATATTTTTGACACCCAAATGCATTATTTTACATTTTTCTACATTGAACCTCATTTGCCATGTAGTCGCCCACCCCATTAATTTGTTCAGGTCTTTTTGCAAGATTTCCACATCCTGCGGAGAAGTTATTGCCCTGCTTAGCTTAGTATCGTCTGCAAATACAGAGATGGAACTGTTTATCCCATCCTCCAGGTCATTTATGAACAAATTAAATAGGATTGGTCCCAGCACAGAACCCTGGGGGACCCCACTACCCACCCCTGACCATTCTGAATACTCCCCATTTATCACCACCCTCTGAACACGCCCTTGTAGCCAGTTTTCAATCCATGTACTCACCCTATGGTCCATGCCAACGCACCTTATTTTGTACAGTAAACGTTTATGGGGAACTGTGTCAAATGCTTTTGCAAAATCCAGATACACCACGTCTACGGGCCTTCCTTTATCTAGATGGCAACTCACCTCCTCATAGAAGGTTAATAGATTGGTTTGGCAAGAACGATTCTTCATGAATCCATGCTGATTACTGCTAATGATATCATTCTTATTACTAAAATCTTGTATATAGTCCCTTATCATCCCCTCCAAGAGTTTACATACTATTGATGTTAGGCTAACTGGTCTGTAATTCCCAGGGATGTTTTTTGGGCCCTTTTTAAATATTGGTGCTACATTGGCTTTTCTCCAATCAGCTGGTACCATTCCAGTCAATAGACTGTCTGTAAAAAAATTAGGAACAACGGTCTGGCAATCACCTGACTGAGTTCCCTAAGTACCCTCGGATGCAAGCCATCTGGTCCCGGTGATTTATTAATGTTAAGTTTCTCAAGTCTAATTTTAATTCCGTCCTCTGTTAACCATGTAGGTGCTTCCTGTGTTGTGTCATGAGGATAAACACTGCAGTTTTGGTTACTGAAGCCCCCCGATTCACTCGTGAAGACTGAGGAGAAGAATAAATTCAATACCTCTGCCATCTCCCCATCCTTTGTAACCAGATGTCCTTCCTCATTCTTTATGGGGCCAATATGGTCTGTCCTCCCTTTTTTACTGTTTACATACTTAAAGAATTTCTTGGGATTTTTTTTGCTCTCCTCTGCTATGTGTCTTTCATGTTCTATCTTAGCCATCCCTTATTGCACCCTTACATTTCTTATTGCATTCTTTATAAATTCTGAATGCTGTGGATGATCCCTCAACCTTGTATTTTTTGAAGGCCTTCTCCTTTGCTTTTATATGCATTTTTACATTGGAGTTAAGCCATCCAGGATTGTTTGTTCGCTCTTTTAAATTTATTACCCAATGGGATACATTGGCTAATGCCCTTATTTAATATGCTCTTAAAGCAAACCCATCTCTCCTCTGTATTCTTTGTTCCTAATATTTTATCCCAATTTATGCCTTTTAGCAAGGTTTGTAGTTTAGGGAAGTTGGCTCTTTTGAAATTCAGTGTCTTTGTGTTCCCTTCATGTCTCCTATTTGTGTGATTTATACTGAAACTAATTGACCTGTGATCGCTGTTACCTAAATTGCCCCGTATTTCCACATCTGTTATCAGGTCTGTATTGTTGGTAATCAGTAGATCTAGTAATGTTTTATTTCTAGTTGGTGCGTCTACCATCTGACCCATAAAATTGTCCTGCAAGACATTAAGGAACTGGCGAGCCTTAAATGAATGCGCGGTTCCCTCCGCCCAGTCTATGTCTGGATAATTAAAATCCCCCATTATAACACTTCCCATCCTTGCTGCTAATCCAATTTGTGATAGGAGATCCGTCTCCACTTCCTCCCTCAGGTTAGGGGGCCTATAGCATACTCCCAGTATTATTTTCCCCTTAGCTTCATCTCTTTGGAGCTCTACCCATAAAGATTCCACCTCCTCCCTAGCCCCCTCAGTGATGTCATCTCTCACATTCACTTGTAAATTATTCTTGATATATAGGCATACCCCTCCCCCTTTTTTACCCTCTCTATCCTTGCGGTATAGGGTATACCCTTGAATGTTTGCCAGCCAATCATGAGAGCTGTTGAACCAGGTCTCTGAAATTCCCACAAAATCCAAATCCTCCTTGTACAACAGTATCTCTAGTTCACCCATCTTGTCCGCCAGGCTCCTGGCATTGGTGAACATGCCACATAGTTTAGACCGGTCGCATATTGTCCTCGTATTGGGTGTTTCAAGATTGCAACTTGGACTTGCTACTATACTCACCTTGTGTTTTTGTGATTTGGTTAACCTACCACTAATGCCCCCAATACTACCCTCTGGAATATCTTCCGCGCTGGCTATCACTGTCTCTGGACCCTCCCCCCCCATCGCCTAGTTTAAAAACCCCTCTAACTTTTTGGCCATCTTCATTCCCAGCAGATCTGCACCCTCCTCATTTAGGTGCAGTCCGTCCCTTCTATAGTACCAGTTACCGACTGAGAAGTCGGCCCAGTCCTCCAGGAACCCAAACCCCTCCTTACTACACCAGCTCTTCAGCCACTTGTTTACTTCCCTAATCTCCCTCTGCCTCTCTGGTGTGGCTCGATGTACCGGTAGTATTCCTGAGAACACTACCTTGGAGGTCCTTTTCCTCAATTTAGCTCCTAAGTCCCTAAAATCGTTCTTTAGGACACTCCATCTGCCTCTGACTTTGTCATTGGTGCCAACGTGCACCATGACAGCCGGGTCTTCCCCAGCCCCTCCCAGTAATCTGTCCACAAGATCCGTGATGTGCCGAACCCGAGCGCCCGGTAGACAACATACTGTTCGGCGCTTCAGGTCTTGGTTACAGATTGCCCTCTCTATCCTTCTAAGAATTGAGTCCCCTACCACCAGAATCTGTCTTTCCTTTCCCTTTGCTGCCCCCCCACTCTCACTGGAGGAGTTCTTCCCCTGGCAGCTAGGAGAGTCCCTCAACTCCAGCAGTGCTGGTCCCTGACTGGTTACACCAATGTCACTCAATGGAGCGTACTTATTGGGATGCTCCAGTCCTGGATCGGCCTCCCTGGCACTTCCCCCTCTACCCCTCCTGACTGTCACCCATCTACTCTTTGCTAGTGCCTGCACCTCTTTGTCTCCACCCGCCTCTGTGCTGGCCCCTGCCGGCACCTGCCGTGTACGTTCCTGGCTCACCTTTAGTATGGAGGGACTTCTCAGTGCTGACAGTTGCTTCCCCAGATTCAGAACCTGGGCTTCCAGGGAAACAATGTGCTTACATTTTGCACAGCAGTATTCGCCCTCGATCGGTGTGCTATATGTACCTTTCTCTGAGTAAAGCTGCAAAAGGCAGAAATGCTCCTTCTAACTTTTCTCTTGGACCCCAGCCTGGTTTGACATGCACTAGATACTAGCACCTATCAGTGTGCAGCTTTGATATCATAGCTATTACTGCTGTAAAAGTCTCAGGACAAAAGGACTGCTGATCAAGTAAAGAATTTAAGGAATTACTGTAGCTAAAAGTGGTGTTAAAAAGTCTTCAAACTTTTTACAGTATGAAGCTGTCAGGCCATCTGGGCCTGGGTGTTTATGTGGCTTCAGAGTTTTTATGGCACCTAAAACTTCCTCTTCAGAGAAAAGTCTATCTAGCGAATCAAGGGGGTTTATTTACTAAAGGTAAATCCATGTTGCACTACAAGTGCACTGCTCCAGTGTGAAAGCACTCGGGCTTTCACACTGGAGTGGCAGGGGAGGCGTTTTTCAGGCTCTTTACAGGTGCTATTTTTAGCCCTTTAGTGCCTGAAAAATGCCTCAGTGTGAAAGTAGCCTTAATGTAAGAGTGCTTTACTGCTTTTATATATCTTAATAAAAGTGGATATTGCTCAATGAAATGCCTTGTTGTATGAGGTCACCATGTGTTTGGAAGTGTCTGGTCGAGCATGAGTAACACAAGAAAATTCATAATAAAGGTACTGACAACAGAGGAGTATCAGTAATTGTGTATTTAAAGGTCTTCCAGGTTCCTGTAAGTGTGGAATTTTATTGCAGGGCAGTGGAGATATAGATTTGGATCATTTATTCATGATTCTTTTATGATTTGCATGAATTGATTGAACTTGCTACATGTTTCGTTTAAAGCCGTTGTAAAGTCTAAATGTTTTCAATTTAATTCTCTGCCCAACTACCTGTCCTACCCTCTTCTGTCCCTAAAAACTTACCTGGCTCCATGTCACCACTCCCCTCACTTCCTGCTTTCAGAGGTGGAACTGAGTGTAGTGGATCTATAGGCTCCTGCTGCTGTCAGCCAAACTCCTGTGAGAATGGAGCAGGGTTATGGCTTACCAGCGCGGTGTGTCTATAGAGGCGCACACAGCCTGGCACAGGAACATGCATGCATGGCTGCTTCCTTACAAAACAAAAAATGAAGGAGTTAACTGGACTACACCTCTAGTAATAAGATCCAAGGGGCCAAGTAATGCCTGCTTCCTGGATATAATTTAACCGTTGCTCCACTTATCCATAATGGGATAAGGCGTGTGTTCCTCTAGATTACTGGTAACATATGTCAAAGGTTGGACTGAAGGTCTGCAAGAATTCATCAGCAAGGAACAGCAGGTTTTACAAAAATACAAATGGCTTTATTGAACTTATCAACTTAATACAAAAATATATACCTCCACCATATAATCAAGACGCAGGTAACTACCACAGACATTCATCCATCCACATACATGCTATGTGCAAGAAGTATATAGCAGAGACCAGCTGTGGAAGTACTAAAAATCAGACCCAGTTAAAATGGTAGCTCAAAATAAGGATCAATGTGATAGTCCACTGGTCAAAGAGTATTCAGAAATCGATTCCTTTGCATGTGTTGATAGGACATGTCCAGCACTGCAAGGTGGCTGTTCAGCGGTATCCGGGACCAGTGTAGAGCACAAGCGCCCGGCAGTGACGTCATGCCACCTCTGTAAGTAGGAGTGGTTCATAACTGGGATGTTTGTAACTTGGAGACTGCCTGTATTTATTGTGACAATGGAGCACCTACTGTATTATGCACCATTCAAGCTAGTCCAGATCCTCACAGCCTCCAGACACAGGATTCATTTTCTTCATCTTCCTCTCTGTAGTCACAATACCAGCTCTAATTATAGAAACAAATTTGGTTCTCTAGCAGATTATAAGATCAACTACAACAAATCTGCAAAAATCTTCCAGACCTAACCCTAAATGAGATTCAGTGCCCCATCTCATATGAAGTACAGCAGTCGTGGTCAACCTACAGAAACTTTTTTAATTGAATTTTACACCCCCTGCTACAAGCAATTCAATGGCATCCCAGTATGTGGCATAACAATGTGTTCATGTGGTTCAGCTTAAACAATATAATTATATCAATGTTGAAATTCAATCCCTAGTTCTCCGCTTCATTTGGGCAGGAAAAAGCCAGGATAAAAAAAAATAAATGCTTTAAAATGCCCAAGAATATGGGGCTATAGGGTTTCCTGATCCAGTCCATTACCTTTCAGTTGTTCAGGACATGAAGTGGTTATTGTGGTGGGAGGCCTCACTAATCAGTAGGGTGGCTTGGTGGAAAACGGTTTCAGGTAAAGCAAGGATTTGTCAGTATGGCTTCTGCTGCTTGTATCTCTGGATCTAATTGTTTTGATATGTAGTTTTCACAGAAAGTAGTCTCTGCTTGCAGTGCGCTTACTTTAACATCTCTGTATTAGAATGTTTTTGCCCATATGTATGTCAGGCCTGTGCACCCCTCTAAAGGCTTGTATGTACATTAAAATTATATTTTAAATTGAATTATAATGCATCTGTTTTGCGATGGTTTATTAAGACATCATGCACACAGGGTGTTTTGCTTTTCTCCTGTGAACGCCAGAACTCCTGGCAGGAGAAAAGCTGGCTAAAAAACATGCCTAAAGCTGGGTATTGCACACATGTTTGGGCACGTCAAGTGTTTGAATGTTAATTGATTCCATTGGCCAGGATATTTATTCGGGCCATTGGAATACATTAACACTCAAACCTGCCTAGCATTTAGACATGTTTAGGCGCTTCAAGAGTTTTTTTTTTTTTGTGCTCTCCTGATGTTTTGTGTGTTTGTTTTTTTTAGCCTGTAAATGTTTCTCTTCTCATATGCCTGTAAATGCTCCTCTTCTCATATGCCTGTAAATGCTCCTCTTCTCATATGCCTGTAAATGCTCCTCTTCTCATATACCTGTAAATGCCTAAGTGTAAATGGACATATAAGCTAATATATAGAGGTGCTTTTACAGACTGGGAAACAAAACACCAAACGCCTGTAAATGTGGCTTTTTTTTTTTTTTTTTTTTTTTTTTTAAGCTCAGTATGTGAGGCCTAATAAGTTTTTAGTTTGTCTTCTAATTTTCATGTGTAGTTTCTTTTGGGTATAACCTGATCCTTTGCATTTTTAGATGAATCTGATGGTGGAGATAAACAGAAGAAACAGTCTGGAAACCCTCATGTTGAGCTGCGTAAGTATGAACTCAGATTGCTTCCCGAGATGAGTAGTGACCTTACATTGTACGATCATAATTGGGTAATGAGGTAAAACCATTGCAGATTAAAGCTTAAATTGGAAGAAAAGTCTTCTATTTTAATGATTGCGGCTTTTGTTGCTGTCTGTGCCTCTGATGAGGAGTTTCACGCTCTTTTGTCCTGTTTTCCGTTAGCATTGAAAGTAAAAGTAAGTCTTCCCCAAAGCCCTCTTTCCAATGAAGGCATGCCCTCACTCCTAAGAATGGGGAGGCATCTATTAGTTTGGCTCTCTGGGTCGCAGGCGTCCCAGACCTATGTGTTCAATCAGTGGTTTCAAAGGAGTACAAAATGAAGCTCTACCCCCCCAACACTCTTCTCTCAAATGAAATAAAAATTGCCCTAGGATAGTCAGATTTGCAGAGTGCCCTGAAGCATCTCTTGTCCCAGGGAGTAGTTGTGCCAGTACCTGGTTCAAAGGATTCTGTTCAAACCTGTTTATGGTACCAAAGTCCAACAGGGGTATTCATCCTCTTCTTTTTTTTTTTTTTTTTTTTTTTTTTTCATCAAACAAGGTTTTATTAAGCAAAGGTGGTGCATATAAATACATAGTAATACTATTATTTATATATATATATATATATATATATATATATATATATATATATATATATACACATAAAATGCGTATTAAACATGTAAAGTATACATTTTGATATAATCCATATTAAAAGTAATACATGCTAATGTAGAAGTAGATATATACAACCATGAGATACTTATCATTACAATGTATATCTCCCTCCCTCCCCCCCCCGTTGAACATATTTGGTTTGATTTTGTTTTATTTTAGTACACGTGGTGTATATACGTATAATATGACGTTCTCATGTGTGTTACATACCTTTAAGTCTATAGGGGATGTATTGTGTACAGTACAGACATGACCATTTTGGGAGAACAAAATGGACCATGGTGCCTTTCGATTTATACTTTCTCTGTATGTGCCTGAGATATGTTTTTAGTTACAAAGATCCAAGTGTTGTATTACTGAGCAAGTTTATAATTAAGTACACGTTTCAGGTTCTTGCAACCATCGATCCCAAATTTTGTTGTATTTCGTCGGACAATCTCTATTGATGTAAATATGTTTTTTGTATGGCAAGGTTGCATTAACTTCTGTTTTCCATTCCACCACACTGGGGGGGGATGGTCTCATTCACTTTCTTACAATAATTTTTCTGACAGAGAATAGAGTTTCGTGTAGGAATACCTTGGTAAATTTGTCAACTGTGTCTGGAAATATCCCTAGGAGACATTGTTTTGGTTCTAATGCTATTGGGGAGCCCATGGAGTCGTGCAGAAATGTTATGTTTGAATCTTGGCGCATGTCCATATTAAATGAAAGAACGTGCCTGTTTCTTGGCCACACAGCGGGCACAGAGTAGACTGATTACGCTTATATCTGGCTACTCGAATTGGGGTAAGGTATGTTCTATGTGTTATGTAGATCTGAGAGAGTCTGTCTTAGAGTTTTGGAGATACTGCTTTGCATGTCTCAAGGGCTTCCTCCCACTCCTCATCCTCCATCAGGCCCACCTCTCTCTCCCAGCGAGGCTTCAAAGCAAACGCTATTTTTGACGAAGTGGGAGTTAGAAGCATATTATAAAATGTGGATATCAGTCCACATGGGTCTGTACTTTTAACAATAGCCATAACGGGATGAAGAGTGTGTGAAGCCTCAGACTGTGAAAACTGCTTTTGGGTTGCATGTCTTACTTGCAGGTATCTGAAAAACATGAAGTTTGGAAGAGAAAATTCCTCTTTGAGTATGTTGTATGTTTTGAGGGTTCCATTGTTCAGCAGATGATGTATATAGTAAATTCCCCTGGACTCCCACAACTCCGAGTCCGGTATGTTTATAAATTCTGACATATCTCTATTGTGCCATATCGGTGTATGGTCGTGCAGTCTTGGTATTCTTAATTTGGTGGAGGCAAGGTCCCAAACACGTCTGTAATGGTATAACAGGGACTTCTTGTCTCCCCCCATTTCAGTATTCCTGGATCCCGCCGATATTGCGTAAAGGGAATCGCCTGTAAGTTGTACTCTTTTGGAGCAAAGGAGGGTCGGGAAGCGTACATTATCTGTCTTGTCTATGTGAAATAGCTGTGATAATTGTGATGCAATGTAATAAAAGTTCAGATCCGGTAGGGCCATTCCCCCCATGTCTGTCGGGTTTTTAAGCGCTGACCATGTAATTTTATGTCTGCTTGTCCCCCACACAAAGGGTTTGAGTAAAGCTTCAAGAGACTTAAAGTGTTTTAATGGGAGATAGATTGGGGTATGCCACAATATGTAAAGGATTTTTGGGAGAAGGACCATTTTTATCAGGTTCATGCGACCCCATACTCCTAGTGGTAGACGGGCCCAAGTACGTATTTTGGTTTTGACTAATGAAAAAAGGGGTTCAATGTTGAGGGAAATATAATCAGCCGGATCTCTGGATATCTGAATTCCTAGGTATTTAATTGTATCTGCTCTTTTTAGTGGGGTCTCTGACCATGATTCAGGTGGTGGGAAACTGTCTATAGGTAGTATCTGGGACTTTTCCCGATTCATCTTTAAACCGGAAAACGTTCCGAAGTGTTCGATCAACTGCAATGCTTTTTGAAGGGAGGGGCCTGAGTCAGCGAGATATAATAGGGTGTCGTCTGCGTATAAGCTATTTTTTTCGGTTAAGGTTCCCATTTGTAGACCCACGATCTCGGGGTTTGCACGGATAGACACAGCCAGAGGCTCTGCAGCTAGGGCATAGAGAAGTGGGGAGAGAGGGCAGCCCTGTCTCGTGCCCCGGCTGAGGTCAAACTCTTGAGACGGCCATCCGTTCGCCACCGCTCTAGCTGTGGGATTTTGATAAAGTAGTTTGATCCACTTAAGGAATCTGGGGCCAAAGCCATATCTTCCCAAGCATTGCCATAAGTATCCCCACTCCACAGAGTCAAACGCCTTGGCCGTGTCAAGCGTCACAATCACCCGAGATCCTACATTTTCATGTGTGGCCTGCAAATTTATAAACAATTTCCGCAGGTTGAACGAGGTGTTGCGACCAGGCATGAACCCTGCCTGGTCTGAGTGGATCAGAGAGAGAATAACTTGATTGAGTCGGAGGGAGAGTACCTTGGCTAATATCTTGATATCTACTTGTAATAATGAAATTGGGCGGTAGTATTCGGGGTATCCTGGATCTTTTCCCGGTTTGGGTATGAGGACTATTGTTGCCTCTCTCATAGAAGCGGGAAGTGTAAATGCCTCGAATAAGTGGTTATATAAGGTTAGAAGTTTTGGGATCAAAAATTCGCTGAATTGAGAGTAGAATTCTATGTGTATGCCGTCCGAGCCCGGGGATTTGGACCTGGCAAATCCAGCAATAGCCATCGCTATTTCTTCCTCAGTGAGTGGTGCCTCAAGGAGGTTAAATGGAAAGAAAGAAAAAAAGAGCGCACCAGCCTAGTGCATTATCCTTGACAGATTTATTAATTAAAAACAAGATAAAATCTACTCACAAAGGTTGAAGAAAAAAAAAATCGCATTTGTATATGCCACAGCGGCGATTAATCCAGTGGTAGCAGTTTTCCAGGTCCCAGGAAGGAGGCGTACGGACTACTGCTGGCTAACGCGTTTCGAAGGTTACCCTTCTTCATCAGAGCCTTAGTAGTGTTAGTCTCCTGCTGGTTTTTATACATGTGTCCATCCAACCAAGACTGGTCAGGTTGGTTCTGAGGCTCCTCCCTTAATTAGTGGGCAGTTCTTTGGGAGGGGTGGGTCTAGGCTATGCTGCTAATATTTTTTAAACATTTTAGTATGATTTTGATCTGATTTAATTACTAGTTCTAGTTCTGGTATTTTAATTATAATTTTACATTTTAGATTTTAATTTTTGATTATTGATTTATATTTAAATTTAATGTTTAGATCAGCGGCCATGCATATATTCAGGAGTGCAAACTACCAGCGACAAATAGACTGAAGCAGTCCTGTCATTGTTACATAAATGAACCAAGGCATAACGAGTGTTTCTTGGAGCTCCTCTCCCCTCCTATCTATAGATTACAGACCTCAGGAGAAACTGACCAGAGATTACAAAAGATCAGAGATAAAGTGGCATACCTTATGGTGTGCATGTCTAATGGCAGCTCTTTTGTTCGGGTAAAGTATCTCTGCGAGGACTGTAGCTGTACCGGCTTCTATTGCTGGCCGGTAACACGTTCCTGTGTACAGTAGAGCCTGGTGGAACGCACGCCGCTCCTCCGCTTCCGGGTTGCGGTTCACAGGGTGGAAGTGCGGTCGTGACGTCATATCCCGTCCCGAGTGGCTCTATCTAACATTCTACAATTTATTATATCCATATATATATTTCATTCGATCTAATTAACTTATTATTTAATATTTTTATATATTTTTTAATATTTTTTATATATTTTCTAATCTCAATCTAATGTAATCTAATCTTTACTGTTATCAAATACCATATAAAAATTTCCCCTCCTACTATATATAATAATTTTCTATATTTTATATTTTACTATTGTTTTGTTACTACCTTTTTAAAAAAAATATAATAGAATTGGTGGTCTGACTGTAACCTAAACAATTGCTATTATCATATCATCATTATCACCACTGTCTTACAAAGCAATTTGACACAATGATTCTGCTATTCCTTTCGCTGGTGTCTATCAAATAACCCCTAGATATACCAGAAATAATGATAAAAACCATTATATGTTATATGCTCTATTTATATGTGGTTATAACAAACCCCTTTTTTTATATTACATTGGCAAAGTACACATACATTCTGTGTACTTCTATACGGTTCTATTTTTAATATTGCCTTTTAATCTGATTTCTATGCGCATATATGTCTGTGTTGATGTATATGTAATTTTATATATGTGTATATATATATATTTTATACATGATACTTTATATATACTTTATACTACTACCTCTTTTTCAGTGTTTCTCTTGCTGGTTTCTTAAATACATGTGTTCAGGATACTGTCACCCCCTGGTTACTGCTGTAGAATCATTTTTCTAATAGCCCTTGTCTCCATCTAGTTTATATTCGGATAACTATTATGTTTAACAATTGACAATTGGGCTTATCTTCCCCCCTGGCCTTTCTCTTTCCCTCTCCCTCTCCCTCCCAGTGGCATCACTCGATTCAGTGGATCATACATATATACATATTTACGTATATCTCCTTCAGGAACTCCATTTTAACTTATTATCCCCCTCTAATCCATAGCCTAGACGATTCTGTCCCCTTTTTGCCTCTATCTTCGCCTATGACAAAATGGAGACTACTGTTTACCATAGCTAGTCAATCTTGTGCGCCGAAGGGCGCACGGGATATGACGTCACGACCGCACTTCCGCCCTGTGAACCGCAACCCGGAAGCGGAGGAGCGGCGTGCGTTCCACCAGGCTCTACTGTACACAGGAACGTGTTACCGGCCAGCAATAGAAGCCGGTACAGCTACAGTCCTCGCAGAGATACTTTACCCGAACAAAAGAGCTGCCATTAGACATGCACACCATAAGGTATGCCACTTTATCTCTGATCTTTTGTAATCTCAGTTTCTCCTGAGGTCTGTAATCTATAGATAGGAGGGGAGAGGAGCTCCAAGAAACACTCGTTATGCCTTGGTTCATTTATGTAACAACAATGACAGGACTGCTTCAGTCTATTTGTCGCTGGATGTTTGCACTCCTGAATATATGCATGGCCGCTGATCTAAACATTAAATTTAAATATAAATCAATAATCAAAAATCAAAAATTAAAATCTAAAATGTAAAATTATAATTAAAATACCAGAACTAGAACTAGTAATTAAATCAGATCAAAATCATACTAAATGTTTAAAAAATATTAGCAGCATAGCCTAGACCCACCCCTCCCAAAGAACTGCCCACTAATTAAGGGAGGAGCCTCAGAACAAACCTGACCAGTCTTGGTTGGATGGACACATGTATAAAAACCAGCAGGAGACTAACACTACTAAGGCTCTGATGAAGAAGGGTAACCTTCGAAACGCGTTAGCCAGCAGTAGTCCGTACGCCTCCTTCCTGGGACCTGGAAAACTGCTACCACTGGATTAATCGCCGCTGTGGCATATACAAATGCGATTTTTTTTTTTTCTTCAACCTTTGTGAGTAGATTTTATCTTGTTTTTAATTAATAAATCTGTCAAGGATAATGCACTAGGCTGGTGCGCTCTTTTTTTCTTTCTTTCCATTTGACATTAGGACATCCCATCCTTAAGAGCAGCAAGGCCGAAATCCATAGTCCTTCCTGAACCCTTGGAATCCTTTAGCTAATACACCAGTGCGCAAGAGTATTTTGCTTTTTTGTATATACTACTCAAGGAGGTTAACCTGGTCTTCTGTTAACTGGGGAAGTGCCGTTTCCTCCAAAAAGGAGTTCATTGGGCCCTTATCCTCGGGACTTTTTGAGGTGTAGAGGTCAATAAAAAATCCTCTAAACATAGAGGTCACTGTGAGGGGATTAGTAATAAATTGACCGCCAGGACCATGTAAAGATATTACCACCGGGGGTCTATCTTCATTATGTACCAGGTATGCTAGGAGCTTACCAGCCTTTTTCCCGTGCTCAAACAGCTTTTGTTTAGCAAAGAACATTTTGTGTCTTTCCTTCCCATATTGGAATTGGGCTACTACTCTGGCCTGAAGTTTAAGTGAGTCTGCATTTGCGGGAGAGGGATCATCTATATAATTTTGTTCAGATTGGGATAGTTCCGTTACCGCTCTATTAAGCTCCCTAGAAGACTCTGTTTTAATTCTGTTAATGCGGGTTGAGAGTATCATGCGAACATGAGATTTAAAAGAATCCCAGATTGTTGTCATGGAAGCTGAATGGTCTTTGTTCCTGAAGAACAGCTTCCATTCATTCATAAGTTCATCATCCTCAGGGAGTAGTGAGAGCCAGAATGGGTTTAATCGCCAACTCCGTTTTGGTTTGTCAGTGGGCACGCTTAGTGTAATCCAGTATGGGCTATGGTCAAATAACAACCTGGGAGAGAAAACTGTCTCTAGTAGTCGAGGTGTAAGATTTTGTGATAGCAATATCATGTCAATTCTAGACATAGAGTTGTGGGAAGAAGAGAAGCAAGAGAATGATTGTTTGTGTGGGTATTTGTTTCTCCAAGAATCCACAAGGTGAAAGGGGGAAATTAGCTTGGCAAATTTGGTTTCTCTGTTGGTTATTGGATGTGGATTAGAGGGTTGAAGTCTATCTATCGAGGGGTTTAGTGTAGTGTTAAAATCCCCCAGCCAGACCGCCTGGACTGTGGGGTGTTTGGTCATGAATGTAAACCCCTCTAAGATTATGGGTATGGAGAATGGGGGGGGGGGGAACATAGAAAGCCAGAATAAGAAAAGGTTCCCCATATAACTTAACATATAAAAAGACGTACCGTCCCTGCGGGTCCGTGGAAACCTCTATAAGTTCAAATTGTACCGATTTGGCCACCAAAACTGATACTCCACGTGCGTGTGATGTGTTGTAGGTCGAATGAAATGCCCATCCGACCCAGGGTCGGCGAAGAGCCATTTGCAATCTCCCCTCCACATGAGTCTCCACCAAGACTAAGATGTCAGCGTGTTGTTTTTTGAGGAACGTGAGGGCTGCCGAGCGTTTTATCCTTTCGCGCAAGCCCTGCACGTTCCAGGTAAGAAATTTTAAAGTCCCCATGCATTCCCTTCTATACAGCAACGTATTTCAGCCATCATGTATAGTTTTTGGTTAGTCTTCCCATATGTCTGTATTGTATATTTAGTGTACACTTTACTAGATATAGCATAATGTTTAATATCTGTAGCAACAGTGCCAAACTTTGGTTGGTATATCGTCTGGTTAAAACACATACAAATTTGTTCAACGGTTGAACTATCCCCCCCACCCACCCCACCTTACAATCTACCCAACTGTTGCAGGCATCATCCCCGAACCAACTGAAGATCCCCAACAAGAAAATAAAAAAACTTTTCATGGTAAAGCCATAAACATGTGAGTAATTGGGACCACCGCACTAGAAAACGATAACGGAATATACTCAGTGTTGGAGAAACGGTATATAATTGTTCGTTGCAGTGGCCCCCAATCTCACTATCATATTCTCTGGTGTTGAGTGGGGTAAAGTCTCACTGCACTTTGCACTTAAGGGGCAGGACTGTGTCCTCTCTGGGGCTCCGTCCTCTCAAAAACATAATGAGCCACATAATATGTCAGGGGAAATCAAGTTAAAATAAAAAATGTGGGTAAGGGAGAAATTAGTTTGTTGACTGTTTAGTCCTGGACTTGACTCTCGTAGTAGGGGTATAACTCACAGTTCCATGGCGGGTCTTTTATCTGGCTTACTGAGCAAATAAATGGGCTAGTGTGAAGAGCATTTAAATCTAGCATTTTTATCTGTATATGTCCAGCGCATATCTTTTGGGTTCTGATCCGGTCTGCAATAAGTGTCAGGCGTCATATGCTGTGTTGTTTGTTGTAAGTGGTAGCAAAAAGTGTACTTACAGCGTTGTCAGTCTGCTCTCTCCGGTGCCCCTTGGCGTTCCAGCCAGGATATTACCTCCTCGGGGTCCTCAAAGAAGTGAACTCTGCCATCCCACTCCACCCGGAGCCAGGCCGGAAATAGCATAGCATATTTAATTTGCTTTAATCGCAGCCTACGTTTGGCCTCTGTAAACCCTTGTCTGCGACGCTGTACTTCTGTCAAAGTCAGGGAATATTGCGATTTTACTGTTCCCTAGCTGAATGTTGCCTTTTTTCTCGTGCCATTCTCAGGGCCGCATCCTGATCCTTATAGTTGAGGAGCTTGGCTATAAAGGTGCGCAGGGGTGCTCCCTGCGGAGGTGGTCTAGCAGGCATTCGGTGGGCCCTTTCCACAGCTAGCATTGGGGAGAAAGCCTCTCTGCCATAGTGTGTGATGAGCAGCTGCTCCAGAAATGTGGTGGGGTCCTTACCCTCGGCGCCTTCAGGAAGGCCGATTAATCGCAGGTTGCATCTCCTCAGTCTGTTCTCCATTTCGTCCTGCTTGGGGAACAGTTGCTGAATTTGGCGCTGCATACGTTCTGTCCCCTCTTGCAGGGGCGTGATAGCGTCTTCCACATTGCTGATTCGGTTTTCTGTAGCTTTAACCCGGTCCCGGAGTTTATGTAGATCTTGCCGGATGAGAGATATATCTACCTTTACCTCCTCTATCTGGGCTGTTAGTGAGGTTCTGCAGAATGTGATTGCCTCGAGAAGCCGGTCTGTGTCTCCCGACGCATGTTCCTCTTCGGGTTTCTCCGCAGTGCCATTTTCTTCCATCTCCTCTCCCTCCTGCCGGCGGTACTGAGCTAGTTTCGCCGCCGTCGCTGCTTTCTGAGCCTTTGTGGGAGACATCGTGACTGGATTTCTCAGCGGTCACGAGAGGGAAGCTATTGGGCTCGTTTAGAGGGATCTGCAGGCACAGGATGAGGCAAAAGCAGTAGTAATGGTCGGATTTTCTCAGTAGCTTGTCCTATTCCACTGTCAGGCCACGTCCCCAGGGGAAGCCGCTTTTAAAGAGGGATAACAGGGCCACAGTCCCTGTGTATAACACAGTGAGAGGAGGCAGGTGTACCAAGATGGCCGCCGGTCAGCACATGTAGGCCCAGGCTGCAATCCAGGCCCAATGAGAGCGTCAGTCTCCCTGGGTCTAAAATGGACAAACAGGCCATAAGCAGGGGGGAAGAGTACAGTCCGGCTCCCCTATGGAGCAGTCCAGCAGCCAGGTACCTGTATTATAGAGCTGGTTTTAGGCAGGGCCGAGATCGAGGAGGAGCAAGATGGCCGCGGCCTCCGGTTGTAGGCTGAAGCCGCGGTCTTGATTAGTTTTCACCGCCGAGCGGGAGATCGTCGCTCCGTTCGGGCCGCCGTGCGTCCTATTTCTCCGGGAGTCAAGCCCAGGTGTGTCGGGGTCAATCCAGCCGGTTGATTAGTGTGAGAAGTCCAGGATTAATAACTTAAAAGGAGTAATGGACGGAGCTCTGAGTCCACACGTCCTACTCCATGCTGTGTCAGGCCACGCCCCCCCGTATTCATCCTCTTCTAGACTTAAAATCCATCAGCAAATACTTGCAAATTCACAAATTTTGCATGGAATCGGCAAGGTTGGTAACTGCCTCTATAAGACCAAGGAATTACATGGCATCTGTAGACATCTAAGATGCCTATCTACATGTTCTTATTTATCCACTTCATCCGTGTTTTCTGCTTTTCACAGTGGCAGCCAATCATTTCTGGTTTGTCACACTGCCCTTTGGCCCATTCTCTGCTCCCAGGGTACTCAAAGTGCTTATTTCTATGATCTTGCATGCAGATATTTTTGAGTACAGCGCTCCGCTTTAAAGTTTTGATTACACATAATTTGATAATTTTTTTAACAAACATCTAAATGTTTGTAGCCAGGACCAAGGATCCTCCAGCACTAGCTTCAAATGCCTTGAATAATGGTCTCAATTCAGGCTAATGTACGCTTTCCTCAAGTTAGAATTCGGACTCCTCTGCTCAAAAAGAGGAAGAGTGTGAAAACTGTGGTTTTAACTGCAACAAAGTATCCCAGAAGAAACTGATATTCAGATATACTCAGACATCTAGCTGATAATCCTTGACCTCTTCATACCAGGCAATCTATCTCAAGGCCCACTATCCCATCCTGCTTCACAATCTCAGTCTTTTGCTGTTGAAGCCAAGGTCTTAATACAGAGGAGTATCTTTTATTCCTACCTTGCTAAAAGCAAGACAAGCCTCTTTGTGTAAACCTCACTATTGGGATTTTAAAGGTAAATCGGACAAATTTGATTATTTAAAAAAAAAATCTTTAATCATTTAAAAGATATTGGATAGGATGTTGTAAATATTAAAAACCGTAAACCATCTTTGCAGAATTCCAGAATTCCTGAGTATTTCTTCACAATATACATGGTAATATTCATGCAATGGAGACATCAGAATATATTAAAGTAGTATTGCCAAACTACTTGCTGTTCTGCCATCAATTGTGTACTATAGATGGTTTCCAGTAGGTGTGGGTGACCAACGCGTTTCAAAATATAGACATAAGTAATTTCTTCAGCGATTAATACCACTTCTGAAATATAGAGTAATTGAATTTCAACATCAATGCTGTTTAAATTTGTTGTTCATGCTATACAAGAACTGCTGGATTATATCCAAAATGTGTGGCACCAAAGAGATTTTGGGCTAGAAAAAGAGAGAAAAGAGGCAAACAAATAAAGAAAATAATTATATTGGATAATCAAAACACATCCATGTTTTGGTCTATAAAATCAAGTCAGACAATGAATGTCACCTGATATTACCCGAAAGTTTGCCAAATTGTTGAAAATATCTACGCTGCTCTTTAATCTCAGGCTGTCTCCCGATCATCAAGGTAGGCGGCTCCAACTGAATTTTTCATCCACATCTGTTGTTGGGGAAGGAATAATGGTGCTGACTGCAATCCCTGGCGTCCTTCTATATCATGCATGCGTGCTGTAATAACGTCATGCGTTGCCACATCATCTCCAGTCTCCGCGATGACAACATGCAGAGACCGGTATAGCGGCCATATTGGGGACAAAAAGCAAACGACACAGAATGTCTCCCAGTGTCTGGGGATGGAGAATTTCTCCATTCACCCCAGTACATGTTGGAGAGAAGAAAGCAGGCCTCAAACGAAATTGTAGGGGTCTTTCGGTGCCGGGTATATGCACGAGAGCACACAAATCCAGGAGGTCCCTGAACAATGGAGGACAATTGCACCAGTACATCAAGACATTGATATTGACAATATTGCATATAAACATATATGATAGAAACAACAATATAATATGTATTCTTAACCCAAAGGTGTGTCATCTATTTCTTCTATATCTGGATATCCTTTGCCTTATGTGAATACAGGCATTTCAATCTCAGAGATTACTCTGTGCCTCACAGTCTGGCCTTCCTATAATCGGGTCTCTTCCAGAACTTGCAAAAAAATACAGGGTGCACACCTCCAATGACCATTTCACTGTGACTAAAAATAATGTAGCTGCCCCTTTTAGGCTGTGCATAACTCCTTTAAAAAAAAAAAATAAAAAAATACTGTATTTATCGCCGTATAACACGCACCTTAACTTTAAGAGGGAAGTTTCAGGGAAAAAAAAACTTTACATGGACCCCCTGCATAACACACAAGCCCCCTGCATAGTACAACAGCCCTCTGTACAACACACAGCCCCCTTTCATCATAAAGACACCCCCCCCCCATGCACTCCCAGCGCTGGGACAGGGACAGCGCTGCAAGCATAATCTAAAGTTGAGAAAACTTCACACTGTCAGCCCCTTCTCATACACCGCTGCTCCTGTGTCACTCATTGTAAATCAAAGCTTCTAAATATCTCCATTAACGCCGCTCTCGTGGACCTGGTCATGTGACTGCTCTCCCCTCTTTGATTGATAGTCACATGACCACTCTCCTCCTCCAATCAAAAGCTACACACAAGAAGGCGACGGAGGAGGAGAGCAGCCACAACGAGCGGCGTTAAGGGATTCAGAGGCTTAGATTTACATTGAGTTACACAAGAGGAGCGGTATATCACAAAGGGCTGGCACTGCAGTAATGTTTTCTGAACTTTAGAATTTACTGGCAGCGCTGTTCCATGGCCAGGAGAGGTGGGGCGGCCGGCCTGACACCCTCCCAATAGGTGGCACCCGGGGTGGAGCCCCTGACCCCCACCCCCTGTTGGTAAAAAAAACAGATATCTGCGTGTAACACGCAGGCACGATTTACCCTCTATTTTCAGGGTAAAAAGGTGCGTGTTATACGCCGATAAATACGGTAATTGGTAAAGTACAGGCGCTTTACATTCCAAGCAAAATCTTGTGACAAAGCGAAGCTCTATTCACAAGATACATTTGCTTACAACAATAATATATCTCACAGTGAAAATTTATATAAATATACGTGAAACAATAAAATGTATGCAGGTGATACTCGAAAAATTAGAATATCGTGCAAAAGTTCATTTATTACACTAATGCAACTTAAAAGGTGAAACTAATATATGAGACTCATTACATGCAAAGCAAGATGGTTCGAGCCGTGATTTGTCATAATTGGAATGAATATGGCTTACAGCTCATAAAAACCCCAAATCCACTATCTCAGAAAATTAGAATATTACATGCAATCAATAAAACAAAGATTGTACATAGAACGATATCGGACCTCTGAAAAGTATAAGCATGCATATGTACTTGGTTTGGGCCCCTTTTGCAGCAATTACTGCCTCAACGCGGCGTGGCATGGAAGCTATCAGCCTGTGGCACTGCTGAGGTGTTATGAAAGACCAGGATGCTTCAATAGCTGCCTTCAGCTCTTCTGCATTGTTCGGTCTCATGTCTCTAATCTTTCTCTTGGCAATGCCCCATAGATTCTCTATGGGGTTCAGGTCAGGCCAGTTTACTGGCCAATCAAGCACAGTAATCCCACGGTCATTGAACCAGGTGTTGGTGCCAAGTTCTGCTGGAAAATGAAGTCAGCATCCCCATAGAGCTCATCTGTGGAAGGAAGCATTAAGTGCTCCAAAATCTCCTGGTAGACGGCTGAGTTGACCCTGGACTTAATGAAGCACAGTGAACCAACACCAGCAGATGACATGGCTCCCTAAATCAACACAGACTGTGGAAACTTCACACTGGACTTCAAGCATCTTACAGTGTATAGGCATGTGTGGTGGCTTCAGCCTCAGTCCACTCCTTGTAAAAGTCCCCAACACTTTTGAATGGCCTCTCCATTCTTCCTCCATACTCTGGGTCCTTGGTTTCGATATGAGATGCAAAATTTGCACTCATCAGAAAAGAGGACTTTGGACCACTGAGCAACAGACCAGGTCTGTTTTTCTTTAGCCCAGGTAAGACGCTTCTGACGTTTGTTGTTCAGGAGCGGCTTGACAAAGGGAATACGACATTTGAAGCTCATGTCCAGGATCCGTCTGTGTGTGGTGGCTTCAGCCTCAGTCCACTCCTTGTGAAAGTCCCCAACACTTTTGAATGGCCTTTTCCTGACAATCCTCTCCAGGCTGCGGTCATCCCTGCTGCTTGTGCACCCTTTTCTTCCACACTTTTCCCTTCCACATAAATTTCTATTAATGTGCTTTGATACAGCACTTTTGGAACATCCAACTTCTTTTGCAATTACCTTTTGAGGCTTTCCCTCCTTATGGAGGATGTCAATGATGGTTTTCTGCACAACTGTCAGGTCAACAGTCTTTCCCATGATTGTGATTCCTACTGAACCAGACAGAGATGTAAGGCTCAGGAACCCTTTGCAGGTGTTATGGCTTAAGTGGCTGATTAGTGTGGGACACTTTTAGCCTAGAATATTGCACCTTTTCACAATATTCTAATTTTCCAAGATTGTGGATTTGGGGTTTTCATGAGCTGTAAGCCATAATCATCACAATTGTGACAAATCACAGCTTGAACTATCTTACTTTGCATGTAATGTAATAATCTATCCCATTTATTAGTTTCACCTTTTAAGTTGCATTAGTGAAAGAAATGAACTTTTGCACAATATTCAAATTTTTCGAGTATCACCTGTAGTCCAGTGCAAAATGGCTTAAAGTTCAGTATTGATTATCCTAACACGGAATGTAAGTGCAATTATGTGTCGTCTTGTCCTCGTCAACCCTTAGCATACATCCTCCACCATGTGATACAAAAATGCACACTCACCAAAAATCAATGACCTCTTTTAAAGGTCATCAAGCGCGTATTCTGTTATGCCACCCAGTATCAGGTCTTATACATCCGCCATAGGTTGTTCTGTTGATTCAATTAATCTCCGCTATATCCTCATCGATTGCCACAAAGAAATGCTAAAGGATAAAAACTTGTATATATAGTGTAGTATTTATTGCAACCTAGGCTCCATCAAAAGATAAAAATGCACTAAATTAAAAGTGCCTCAGATAGTGATACTAGTATGTACAGCATACATAATGTGGAACCGCTATGCTGCTCTGATTTCTAAGAGCCAGCATGCATTTCAACAGCCGGGAGCCTGCACCCGATGTGCTGTCACTATGGGACTGGAAGTGATGGCAAGGCCTGCTTTAACGCATTTCACCAATCAGGCGTCATTGTGAGATATATTTTGGATGCATGCAAATTTACCTTGTTGTGAAGTGAGCTTGGGTTTCACAAGATTTCACTGAGCATGTGAAGCACCTGCATGTTGCCAACTTTTTCCTTCTTAGGCCTTGGCCTTAAAGTGGTTGTAAACTCTTACAAATACCCAGTGAAGTGACTGCCCTCAGGATTAAACAAATCCTCCCTCATAAGTGGTACCTGTCTATCTGCAGCAGTCTCAACTCTACAGCCTTTTGAAGTCCAGAATCTATAAAGCTTGTCTGAGCGTTCAGAAAAAAAGGGGGCAGAGTGCTGAAACTACACTCTGCAGAGTCCAGTGAGGAGAGCTCTGAGAACTGATTGGAGGGAAGAAATGCACCCTCCTCCACACAGCTCAGAGTAACAAAACTGAGACTGCCAATCAGCTGGAGGTCCATCCCCTGTCACAAGATTTCTCTTGGTGTCAGGAAGACTTTTCAGAAGTGTTTCATGCTGATGGCAGAAGAATGAAGCAGCAAACAAATGACTCTTAATTGAGACAAATACACACTATAGAAGGATATGCTTTCTCCTATTTATTATCTGAAGTTTACAACCACTTTAAGAACAAGAAAGGGCAGGTGTCAGCCTTTTCCATTCTCTTTGAAATGGCTTAATTCTCCCTTGTAAATACTTTTCTTCAAGGTGTATGTCACATCAGCACCCTGTGCTGCCTTGAGATCCAAACTTGGTTCTCTTTGTCCTGCAGAAAATATCCTTTGAACCCATCAGGCATATTCCCTTACAAGAGCCCTCCTGCAAAGTAGCATTTTTGGCTGCTATGACATCGGTTAGATATGTCTGAGTTGGCGACACTGTTCCCCATACTTCACACAGACAAGGTTGTCCTACGCCCAAGATCATCCTTTCTTCTTAATGTGGTATCAGTCTTGCATCTCAATGAGAACGTAGTCCTACCACATTATCCTAAGGAAAACTGTCTGTATTGCCTGGATGTAGTCAAAGCCATTACAGTCTACCTCAAATCAACAGCTTAAATCAAATGCAGATTACCTATTTGTCCAGTTCTTAGGACCTTGCAAGGGACACTCTGCTTTATAAATTCTGGACTTTGAATGGATGTAGAGAAGACTGCAGATAAACAGATACAGTTTCTGTAGGAGGATGTGTTTCATCTGTATATCCATCATCTGAGGCCAGTCACTCCACTGGGTATTTGTAAGTGTTTACAGCCACTTTAACTAAAACCGTTTCCAGAGAGCTTCCAAAATGCACTTCATCATTCTGCATCTCATTAGTTTACAACATAATACCTCTGAGCACACACAGCAAATTGCTTGTAGCAAATACTGTTTATGACAGCAGAAGAGAACAAGTCAAGCTTTCAGAATCAGAAAAGCAGCACTTAATTATATACATCTATAATAACTAAGTATTTTTTTTAAATGGTTACTTCTTTTTGGATGAAAAGCATATCTGATGCTCTGAAGATAATTGCTTGCAAGCCTCCAGTATCACAAAACATGTTTGAGCATTACATTTAATTGCCATTATGTCTTGAACGGTTAAAGTTATTTCAGAAATGCTTTTTGTTAATTTTGTTATAAAGTGAACCTGTAAGGAGAAAAATATGAACTCTGCAGTTGCTGGCTTTTTTATAGTCTATACTCTTTGCCTCATACCACCCCTAGCTTCATTACCTGAAACAAGTACACAATGGAAATAAAGCTGGTTCAGTCAGTGCCTCACCAGAAAGTCGAGCCACAAAAATAAAAACATTTCTAGAAGGTAGGGTTAGTAAGTAGAAGAGGGTGTGTGGTTGGTTGTATTTGTTTTTGTTTTTTTGCCAGAAAACTTTTTTCCTTTTTTTTTTGCAACATGTTATGTACTGTGCGTACTCTGCATAGTTGCATAATTATTTTGAAAAATGACACAAATCCATCTAGTTCAACCAATAGAAAAAATTAAGAGAACCTCAATTTTAATAGGTGTGTGCAGACTTTTGCATTAGGGTGTGTACCCGAAAGCTAAAACGCGTGTATGTATGTGTGTGTGTATGTATATGTATATATGTGTGTATATATATATATATATATATATATATATATATATATATATATATATATATATATATATATATATATATATATACATATACACACACACACACACACACACACACACACCGTGGGGACGGAAAGTATTCAGACCCCCTTAAATTTTTCACTCTCTGTTATATTGCAGCCAATACACACAGCACCCCATGTTGACAGAAAAACACATAATTGTTGACATTTTTGCAGATTTGTTAAAAAAGAAAAACTGAAATATCACATGGTCCTAAGTATTCAGACCCTTTGCTCAGTATTTAGTAGAAGCACCCTTTTGATCTAATACAGCCATGAGTCTTTTTGGGAAAGATGCAACAAGTTTTTCACACCTGGATTTGGGGATCCTGTGCCATTCCTCCTTGCAGATCCTCTCCCAGTTCTGTCAGGTTGAATGGTAAACGTTGGTGGATGGCCATTTTTAGGTCTCTCCCACCTTCTTGTTGGAAGGTAAACCTTCGGCCCAGTCTGAGGTCCTGAGAACTCTGGAGAAGGTTTTCGTCCAGGATATCCCTTGGCCGCATTCATCTTTCCCTCAATTGTATACAAAGGTTAAGTACAGCCCTGCGCTGAAAGTAAACTAAAACAGCAGCAATCTTTCCCTCGATTGCAACCAGTCGTCCTGTCCCTGCAGCTGAAAAACACCCCCACAGCATGATGCTGCTACCACCATGCTTTAGGTTGTAGAAAGTCAACCATCACTGCAGCCCTCCACCAGTCGGGGCTTTATGGCAGAGTGGCCAGACGGAAGCCTCTCCGCAGTGCAAGACACATGAAAGCCCACATGGAGTTTGCTAAAAAAAAAAAAACACCTGAAGGACTCCAAGATGGTGAGAAATAAGATTCTCTGGTCTGATGAGACCAAGATAGAACTTTTTGGCCTTAATTCTAATGTGTGGAGAAAACCAGACACTGCTCATCACCTGTCCAATACAGTCCCAACAGTGAAGCATGGTGGTGGCAGCATCATGCTGTGGGGGTGTTTTTCAGCTGCAGGGACAGGACGACTGGTTGCAATAGAGGGAAAGATGAATGCGGCCAAGTACAGGGATATCCTGGCCGAAAACCTTCTCCAGAGTGCTCAGGACCTCAGACTGGGCCGAAGGTTTACCTTTCAACAAGACAATGACCCTAAGCACACAGCTAAAATAACGAAGGAGTGGCTTCACAACAACTCAGTGACTCTTCTTGAATGGCCCAGCCAGAGCCCTGACTTAAACCCAATTGAGCATCTCTGGAGAGACCTAAAAATGGGTGTCCACCAACGTTTACCATCCAACCTGACAGAACTGGAGAGGATCTGCAAGGAGAAATGGCAGAGGATCCCCAAGTCCAGGCGTGAAAAACTTGTTGCATCTTTCCCAAAAAGACTCATGGCTGTATTAGATCAAAAGGGTGCTTCTACTAAATACGGAGCAAAGGGTCTGAATAATTATGTGATATTTCAGTTTTTCTTTTTTTATAAATCTGCAAAAATGTCAACAATTCTGTGTTTTTCTGTCAATATGGGGTGCTGTGTGTACATTAATGAGGAAAAAATGAACTTAAATGATTTTAGCATATGGCTGCGATATAACAAAGAGTGAAAAATTTTAGGGGGGTCTGAATACTTTCTGTGCCCACTGTGTATGTGTGTGTATATGTGTATATATATGTATGTGTGTGTGTGTGTGTGTGTGTATGTATGTATGTATATGTGTGTATATATATATATATATATATATATATATATATATATATATATATATATATGTATGTATGTATGTATGTATGTATGTATGTATGTATGTGGACCAAAAGTAATTGGACAATTTGACTCAAAAGCTGTTTCATGGCCAGGTGTGGGCTACTCCTCCTCTATTTCTTCATCAATTAAGCAGGGAAAAGGTCTGGAGTTGATCCTAAGTGTGGTGTTTGAATGCATGATGTAGGTTCACACCAATAAATTCCAAAGGCGCTGTCCATACAAGTGAAACAGGTCATTGTAAGGCTTCAAAAACGTACCAAATCCATCAGAGATGGCAGCAACATTAGGTGTGGCCAAATCAACAGTTTGGTACATTCTGAGGAAAGAACACACTGGTGAGGTCAGCGTCATAAAAAGGCCTGGACATCAACGAATGACAACAGTGGTGGATGATTGCAGGATCCTCTCCATACAGATACATACAGATACAAATACAGAGGGTCCACCACCTTCATAAGCCTGAAGAATAGAAAAGCCAGCTTAGACATTGCCAAAAAACATCTAAAAAAAAAAACAGACCAGTTTTGGAAAAGCATTCTTTGGATGGATAAAACGGAATAATCTGTACCAGAATGACGAGAAGGAAAAAGTGTGGAGAAGGTTTGGAACAGCTCATGATCCAAAGCACACAACGTCATCTGTAAAACATGGTGGAGGCAGTGTGATGGCATGGGCATGCATGGCTTCCAGTGGCACTGGGTCATTGATGTTTTTATTCATGATGTGACACAAGACAGAAGCAGCCGGATGAATTCTGCAGTGTTGTAGAGATATACTGTCAGCCCAGATTCAGCCAAATGCAGCAAAGTTGATTGGATGGTGCTTCACAGTACAGATGGACAATGATCCAAAACACACTGCAAAAGCAACCCAGGAGTTTTTGTAGTAAAAGAAGTAATATATTCTGCAACGGCCAAGTCAATCACCTCTGATCTCAACTCAATTGAGCATGCATTTCACTTTCTGAAGACAAAACTAAAGGCAGAAAGACCCGCAAAACAAAGAACTGAAGACAACTGCAGTTACAGCCTGGCAAAGCTTTAGAAAGGAGGAAACCCAGTCTTTAGTAATACCCATGGGTTCCAGACTTCAGGCAGTCATTGCCAGTAAAGGATTCTCAATAAAATATTAAAAGTGAACATTTTATTTATGATTCTATTCATTTTTCCAATTATATTTGAGCCCCTCAAATTATTTTTAAGAGCCCAGTTGGTGGGCCCTTAGCGAATTATCAGGGGGCTAAATAGACCCCTGATGTCTCACTACTGAGGACAGATTCTCCAGTCCCTTTCTCCGCAGCGGTGGGAGAGGGGAGGCCATCAGCACTACAGGAGGCAGTATGGAGAAACTGCACCACACCCAGTGATTGGGGTGTGCCCAGGCACACGCAACACATCATATGCTCCTTATACAGAACCCCATACCCACAGTTGATCCAGAAGAAAGAAAAAAACTGTAAAGCATGGTCAAATTTGCTCCAGCATGATATTCTCTAGATGAATAGTTTCTGGTGTTGCCACCTATAAATGTTAACGTTCAGTTATATTTTGTGAATTTAGGAATGCATCTTCATTGGTCAAAACTAGTTTCTTGGGGAGCTCTCACTACGAAGAAGCCTTTCCAGTTGCAGACACCGGCTTCTTTAAATCAATATGACTAGGTTATATATGCAACTACATTCAGGTGATTGGACACTGGCAAAAAAGGAAGGCTGCAGGGACATCCCCCTATATAACTCCTGCCACTCCCAACTAGCCTGTGTCCTTGAGATGAACCTCTTCGCTCTACTGTGAGAAATCTCATTCTATAGATTCGGTCTCTCTCCATGAATCTATTCTCGGGTTGATTCTTCTGTCAATCGGCTGCGCTATAGCTATTTATGTAACTTCCAGATGGGTTGACTCCTTAGGAGAGCTTTGAAAGACTATGCCCGAACCACGCAGGGCTGGCCTGTAATGTTGCTTTTGTGTTGGAAACTGCTGTGGGAGCTCTCCTTGGCACATAGTGAAACATGTGGAGTTAGCCACAGGATGCATTACAGGTCCAGAGCCACGGTCCTTCGTTTGTATGCCCGTTATGGAAGGCAAAACCAGGAAGGAGTTAAACCGCCATTATTCCTGCTGCTGAGTGGTGAGTACAGGGGTATGGGGAATGTCTTGGGGCACCGTAAAGAATCCAGGTTGGCTGGGGTTAAAATTTGGGAAGTGTTGCCATTTTGACATCCACATGAACAGGCAACACAGTGCCTGTGCACCTTGTTTCTTCCTCTTTGGACGCAGGATTCCAGACACTAAACATCTTCGTTCCTTCTCTGAGGACATGTTAGCGGTTTACTTTCACAGGTGTGGCAGATCATAAGTGCATAGATAAGAGATCAGTTAGGCTCACTAGTGCAGGCTCAGACTTTAGCTCCCTGGTAGAAAATCTGTTCAGGGCCCTAGTGCCCTCATGCCCTCTTCTCTGATGCCTTCATTATCACTCGCTGATTTCTTCTGATCAGTCAGCCAGCCCATTGACCACACCAGCCTTCTTCCTTTCTAGAGAAATTTCTTTATCGTACATCATAGGACACAGAGCCTCAAGTAATTACTTGGTGGGTTATGGGCCTACCTTCAGGTGTTGACACTGGTATAACCAATACAGGAAGTTGACTCCCCTATATAACCCCTCCTCCTTCCAGGAGTCCTCAGTTTTTTCGCCAGTGTCTAAGGTGTTGGTCACGAGTGAAGATGTGCTCTGAGGAGCTCCAGGGAGGGATCCATGCTGGATTTAAAAACCTCCACAACCGGATCCATCCTCGCCACTGAGGCCATAGGATGGTGCCCGGACCTCGCATTGAAGAACGAGGTTTTGCCTGTAAGCTTCTCTTTGAGAGCTGGACCCTAGGAACCAGGACTCTTTTTGGTTTTTCATATTACCTAAAGTTGTTCCTGAGGGGTGCTATACATGGTCCAAAGGAGCGGAACCCCTTTAAAAAGAGCCCCAGTCTTTGAAGGTTTAACTATGCTGCCCGCCGTGATGGGTGAAGGTTGGATCTGTCTGTTAAATCAGCAGTATCCTGCAGCGAGGATAAGGTAAGGGGAGAGGCCTAGGAACTGTAAAAAGTCCTATGCCCTTTTCTCCAAAAAATACATATATAAAATGTATAACTGTATGCCTTAAAATGTCTCCCCTAGAGGGAGTATATTTACACTTGCCTAGTAAGATGCCTTTTTCAGCAGCTCTGTGTCTGGCTATAGCAGCGGGTGTGGTCCCTGCAGCCAGAGGGGAGTTCTTAATTCAACAGATGGTGTTCCTCTTCTGAGGGATCTAAAGGGGTTACAGCAGTAGTTTATGAACATACAAAACCAGCCATTTGCATTTTTTTGTATAAAGTGAAGTCTTCCTTTAAAACTAGGAGCTTAACAAACACTGCTGATAAAAATTTCCCTCCCCCTCCCCTCTCCTCCTGGAGAGGTGCGGTAACAGCTGACACTGATGTGTAATCAGGTTCTCACCTGAGGTTTAACAGACGCTCTCAGTTCATATGCTGAAGACAGAAGTCTGTCACACTAAGAGTCACAGGAGCGCTGGGCATGTAAAGGTATGTAAACAGGCATTTCCAGCACAGGAAATATTATGGTACTCAGTATCAAAGGTTGTTCCTTATGATGACATTTTTTTCTTTTGCTAAAACTATTGTTCAGCAAATGCCATAATTTGTTAAAGTGCCTCTGCCGTTGTGCTTAACACATTTGATTTCCAGTGTACCACAAAGGTACCAAGGATTCCACCCCCAGGCGCTGGGAACTCTAGTCATGCCTTCACACTGTCATCCTCTCCGGAGATGCCTGACATGGCATGCCAGGGTGAGTCATTGGAGGCAATTGGTGGTGCAACTGCTTCTCACACTTCAGATGTGACTGAAGATGCATTCTCCTCTGCCCTGTTGGGTTTAGAAGGAAGATTAGCGTCTTTAATCGCATTGTCCATCCAAGAGGCTAGGAAGCATGCTAGATCCCTCTCCCCCACCTCAAACCCCCTTTTACCAAGGCAACAGTGGGCACAGGATGAGGTGTTATCCTCAGGTGATCACGGGGGAAAACAAGCCAAAATTTTCCTCTGTGGAGGATACAACAGTTGATGAACCTTATGCAGCCTCACAATCTGACAGATTGATGGTACAAACTCTTACAGAGATGGTTCATTCCACTTTTTATACTACTCCTAACAGAGTAAGCTGAAGGTCCAGGTCTCTTCTTTGTTTTTAAAAAAAAAAAAAAAAAACCTTTTTACAGCGCTTATTTATGCTAAATGGGATCATCTGGATAAGCATTTTTTCCCTCCAAAGAGTTTCTCAGTTCTCTATCATGGAGGAAAAATTCACAAAGGTTGGAAAGTACCAGCAGTAGATGCTGCGATTTCCAGCATCAAGATGCATAATTGCTTAAGCATCCAACATATAAGGAGATGGAATTTTTTTGTTAAAATCCTCCTACCAATGGCGCTATGTTTCGCCATAGATGCCATAAAAGACCCTATCCACCAGGCGTCTCGCCTTGCACTTAAACCCATGCTTAGGACCCTGTGGTTAAAAGGGTTGGTCAGCCGAAGCATCTTGCAAAAAAGAGGTGTTTGACTAGTTTCCCTTTTCATTCGGGAAGGTTTGGTGAAATACATCCAAAGGATTTCTAGCAGTAAAGCTCTTTTGTCCAGTAGAAGGTATAAATGTCATTTTATTTAATGTAAAGCCACAATAGCTCACAGGTTAAGTACTCTGACGGCCAGTGCAGCCATGGGAGACTTCCTGACAGACATGGGTTCAGATCCACATGTCGGCGTTCACTAGTGAAGGAGCCACTCCTCACAGGTTAACTACTCTGACGGCCAGCGTTGCCATGGGAGACTTCCTGAAAGACTTGGGACCTCGTCCTCACGTTGGCTCCCTGTGACCTTGGACAAGTCACTTAAACAGATTACTGCCCCTGCGCAGGGGCAGCTGCCTCTAGGCAGCAGTGACGGCCTCCACCGTCAGACTCTAGGGCATGATATCCAAGAAATACTGTTCAGATCTGTGCGACTTCAAGGTAGTCCCTGCACTACTTTGGTACCACTTTGATGCGACTTGAGGTCCATAAACCTCTAGAATACACAGGCATTGTTTTCCTGTCGCATCAAAATTGCGCCCCGACGTATTCTCGGCGGCAAAGGATCACGGTAAAATCATGCAACTTTGGGGTTGCAATAGTGGAAACTGAACCTAAGAGGAGAAAATATTCAGCCCCTGTATACATGATTGAAGATGCGTTTTTCCTCCGCCCTGCAGGGCCTAGAAGGAAAATTAGCAACTTTAATCGCATCCGCTATCCAAGGATGGGAAGCGTGTTAGATCCCCTTCCCCACCTGAGATCCCTTATCAAGGGAACAGTGGGTAGAGGATAAAGGATTATCCTCAGGTAATCGGGAAGAAAGTAACCGAGTACTCCTCTGCAGAGGAGACAACTAGAGTTGAACTTTTTTTCAGCCTCGCAATCTGAGAAATTGCTGGTACAAACCTCTTACAGAGATGATTTGTGCCTCTTTCAAGCTACATCTAGTAGAGTCAGCTGATAGTTCTGTTTTTTCTTAGGTTCCTTGGAACCTTCACTGCCTTTTTCATGCGTTTCCTTTACATGTACAGAGCCACGCAGAAATTAAACGAATCTAAAAGAATCTAAATCAGTTCCTGAAGATCCGCTCCTTTCTATGGAGTCGATCAAGTCAGTAGTTTCTATCCTGCAAGGAGGAAAACTTCTAGCGCCTGTTGGCTTCAGGGACGCATATCTGCATGTCCATATATTTCCCGCTCACCAAAGGTTTCTGCGGTTCGAAGTAGAACAGCAGCATTTCAGTTTATAGCCTTGCTCTTCGGGCTAGCTACAGCACCTCGAGTGTTCACAAAGGTGCTAGCCCCACCTGTAGCCAGGTCAAGGGCACAGGGCTTAAATAGTCTTGGCATACCTAGACGATCTATTGCTAATAGACCAATCGCTGTTCAGAGTAAGGTGTACGCATTACAACCAGTTACCTGGAAAGGTCTGGGTTGCATTCTCAATCTAGTAAAGTCTCCATTAAAATCACTAAAAAAGGGCTGCAGTATTTGGGTCTGATCATAGATACAGCCCATTAAAAGGGTATTCTTGCTCAGAGGAAAAAAAAAACTCTATAAAAGAGTTGGTGCGGATGGTCAGGTCAAAAGGAGGTCCCTCCATTCACCTTTGCATGAGGTTGTTAGAAAGGATGGTGGCTTCATTCGAAGCAGTTCCCTTTGCCCAGTTCCATTCGAGACTGTTGCAAAACAGTATTCTATTTTCTTGGAACAAAACTATCCAAGCTTTGGACTTTCCAATGCGGCTGTCCCCAAGGGTGTCCCAAAGCCTCAATTGGTGGTTACTAAAGAATGTCCTAAAGGGTAAATCCTTCAGGCCACTTATCTGGAAAGTGGTAATGACCGAGAAGACCACTGTCCAAGGACAGTGTTCAAGAACCGAAAGAGCCTTGCCCATCAACATCCTAGAGATTCAGGCAGTGCGTCTGGCTCTAAAAGCCTGGACTTCCAGGTTAAGGGATTGTCCCGACAGGATCCAATCTGTCAATGACACGGCTGTGGCCTATATCAATCACCAAAATGGCACCAAGAATCTCTCAGTGCAGAGAGAAGTGAACCATATTCTAACTTGGGCAGAAAGAAATATTCTGTGCCCATCGGCAGTCTTCATTCCGGGAATAGAGAATTGGCACGCGCACTACATGTGCCACCAGCAGATTATTCCCAGGGGAATGGTCTATTCACCCCGACATGTTTCGGGCTGTTTGTCAAGGATGGGGGACTCCGGATGTAGATCTTCTAGCATCCAGTGCAACATAAAGTTAGTCAACTTTGTGTCCACAACAAAGGATCCATTCGCATGCCGAACAGATGCGTTGATAATACTGTGGGATCAGCTTTTACTGATCTATGCATTTCCCCCTATTCAGTTGCTGCCTAGACTTCTTTGCAGGACCAAGCTGGAAAGAAAACCGGTAATTCTGGCAGCACCAGCATAGCCAGAAGGTCATGGTATGCAGAAGTCGTAAAGATGGCAGTGGAGGATCTGTGGTCCCTTCCACTAAGGCCAGACCTGCTCTCACAACGGCCTGGCTATTGAGACCCACATTCTGAAAAGACATGGGCTTTCCAGGGCAGTTATTTCTACTTTAATGCTAGGAAGCCAGCTTCTAGAGCTATATATTATAGAGTCTGGAAAGCTTATGTTTCCTGGTGTGAATCCAAAGGTTGGCACCCTCGGAGATATATTAGAGGCAGAATTCTTGCCTTTCTACAAGTAGGCGTAGAGATGAAGTTGGCCCTGAGTACTATTAAGGGCCAAGTCTCAGCCTTATCAATTTTATTTCAAAGACCACTTGCTACGCATTCTTTAGTCCGGGGCTTCATGCGAGGAGTGATGCGGATTAATCCGCCAGTTAAATCACCCTTAAGCCTTTGGGACTTGAATTTACTTTTGTCAGTGTTACAAAAACCGCCATTCGAACCATTACAGCATGTTCCCTTAGTCCTTCTGACTAGGAAGCTGATATTTTTGGTTGCTATATCCTCAGCAAGGAGGGTTTCAGAATTGGCTGCTCTTTCCTGTAAAGAGCCATATTTGGTTATTGATGAGGACAGAGTGGTGTTGGGCCCTCGTACAGGTTTTTTACCAAAAGTGGTCTCAGGTTTCCACCTGAACCAAGATATTGTCCTGCCGTTTTTTTCCAAAACCATGTTGGTTATTCATGAGGACAGATTTACGCCCTCATCCAGGCTTTTTGCCAAAAGTGGTTTCAGGCTTTCGTCTGAATGAAGATATTGTCCTGACATCGTTTTTTTCCAAAACCATGTTTCAAAGAAGAAAAGTCACTACATTGTCTTGATGTGGTGAGAGCAGTGAAGATCTATTTAAAGAAAACTGCTCATATTCGTAAGACTGTCTTATTTATTCTGCTTGGAGGGTCCTAAAAAAGGACAGGCAGCGTCAAAATCCACTGTGGCTAAGTGGATTCGGCAGGTTATAATTCAAACTTATGATTTAAAGGGAAAGATTCCCCCTTTTCAAGTTAAGGCGCACTCTGCCAGAGCAGTTGGTGCTTCTTGGGCAGTGCGTCACCAGGCCTCCATGTCTCAGATCTGCAAGGCCGTGACTCGGTCTTCAGTGCATACATTTACAAAATGTTATCAAGTAGATGTAAGATGGAATGAGGATATCGCCTTCGGGCGCAGTGTGCTGCAGGCAGCAGTATAATTCCTCAAGGTCTGGGGGTGCCCTACGGGTTGTGTCTCCCTCCCCTCAAGTAGCATTGCTATGGGACATCCCACCAAGTAATTACTTGAGGCTCTGTGTCCTATGATGTACGATAAATAAAATAGGATTTTTAAAACGGCTTACCTGTAAAATCCTTTTCTTGGAGTACATCATAGGACACAGAGCTCCCGCCCCTCTGTTTTATGGGGTGAGAGTATATTGCTTATATTGCTTGGCTACAAAAACTGAGGACTCCTGGAAGGAGGAGGGGTTATATAGGGGAGTCAACTTCCTGTATTGGTTATACCAGTGTCAACACCTGAAGGTAGGCCTATAACCCACCAAGTAATTACTTGAGGCTCTGTGTCCTATGATGTACTCCAAGAAAAGGATTTTACAGGTAAGCTGTTTTAAAAATCCTATTTTTCTGCTGCAAGTTTATGGGCAAAATGTCCAGCCATTTTGAGGTCCTAGACAACACAGTGTCACAGCTATGTCAGCTGAGGAGCACCCCTTGCCTTTAAAGGCATTGGATCAGAATGATACACCCGCTATAGATACTTCTCCTAATTTGACATTCTCTGCTCAACTAAAAGTACTCGATATGGGATCTGTAAAATTCCATATACCAGCTAAGACACTCTTGGTTAACATGCTGGTTGACCCTGTCTGTTATGGAGACCAGCTCCACCTGGAAAGAATTTTTTTTTTTTCTCAGCCAAAACTTTTCACCCAACAATATCCCATTGAGGGGAAATTTCCTTAGGGAATGTGAGATTCCTGATTGAGAGAGCCATTTATAACCCTTACAGCTCCTGTGGAGGTTGATCCTGTGGATAGAAGCCGCTCCTAATGCGATCATTGCCTTGAGGCACCTTGCCATGCAACCAGCAGTTGTGCTTGTGGCAGTCTGTCTGACCATTGCTGTCTGGCCAAAACATATGATCCAGAATCGGAACGCCATTCTTAATGGATACTTTTGTTCATGATCAGCTAGACCTTTGGCATACAGCCTTCCACTACTGCTTGAATGTACTGGTGGCAACCTCCTGTGGAGGTTGATCCTGTGGATAGAAGCCGCTCCTAATGCGATCATTGCCTTGAGGCACCTTGCCATGCAACCAGCAGTTGTGCTTGTGGCAGTCTGTCTGACCATTGCTGTCTGGCCAAAACATATGATCCAGAATCGGAACGCCATTCTTAATGGATACTTTTGTTCATGATCAGCTAGACCTTTGGCATACAGCCTTCCACTACTGCTTGAATGTACTGGTGGCTACACCTAGCCATTTTTACTGGATGATTTTCCTCTGTGCACATTTGCAGGATCCTCTGGCCTAAATGCTGGTCAGTAGAACCCCCCTGCAAAATGTGCTGCAAATAGTTACCCTTTGAGGGCAGATGTCTGCTTTCTCTTCTTGGATATGTGTCAAGGAGATTATGGGGGTAAGAGTACGCTTCTCTCCTAGGAGAGAGGCTCGCGTATCTACCAAAAAAATACTGAGAGACCTTATTTTAAAATTTCAATACCATGTTGATTGGGGGAAAGGTGTGGGACCAGGGAAGGTAAAATATGCGCAGAATAAAATTCAGCTTTAAAGCAAAACTACACTGCATACTAGCACCACAAACTAAAAACACTATTTAATTCAGAAAAGTATCGCCCCCCCCCCCCCCTTAAAATCACATTTTGTTGCTTTGCAGCCTGTAATGAAGACACCGTTTTTTTTGTTTTATCCAGCTGTATTTACTCAGTGCAACTTATAACATCCAAATGAAATATATAACACCAAGGGTAGCCGTGCTATGAAACTGCTTTGTATAAGTTACTCATTATAAATCTCCCTTAACAGACTTCTGTCTGTAGTCCAGGCACCCTTGGTCCATCTCCAATTGTTTTTATTGATATTCCAGCCGAACAATAGGCAAAAGATCTTCATATGGTGTTACATCTAATTGTCTTTAAAACATCCCCTGATGAGCCCAGAGTGGTGAAACATGTCGGGACAATCACTCCAATGCTATTGCCGAGTGATTACATTTTGTCATCTGCTTTGAATGCTAGATGTTTCTATGTACATGTGTACATAATTTATACAACATTTTTTAACTATGTCCTATATGTAGCAATAAAAACTTTATTTTATATATTATGGAGTATTGAAATTACTTCTTTTTTGCTGGCACCCTCAAAAATCCCGCCAAAAAATTTCCCTTGTCTACACTTATCTACAGGGATGTTGGTGCCATTTCCTTGTCATTGTCACCTACACATATCGCTACTTCCAATAATATAACACCAACCTGTCGGGGGGAAAAAAAAATCAAAAACCGAATTGCTGAGTTGGAAAAAGGATCACCCCTTGTGTTAGTATTTTGTCGAACCACCTTTTGCTTTAATTACAGCCTTTAGTATCTGGGGATATGACTACTAACTTTGTACATCTAGACTTTGCCATTTTTGTTCACTCTTTGCAGAGGTGCTCAAGTTCCGTTAAATTTGATGGTGACCGTTTGTGGATTGCAGTCTTCAAGTCATTCCACAAATTTTCAGTGGGGTTTAAGTCTGGGCTCTGACTAGACTAGGCCATGTAAGGACATTCACCCTTTTCTCCTTCAACCACTGTGTGGTCATTTTTTCTGTGTGCCTTAGGGTCATTGTCATGTTGGAAGGTAAACTTTCTTCCCATTGACAACTTTCTAGCAGAGGGCAGCATATTTTCCTCCAGAATTTGATAATTTGCACCATCCATTTTTCCTTCTATCCTGACAAATGACCCAGTCCCTGCTGCAGAGAAACTCCCATACCAGGATATCACCACCTCCATGCGTTACTGTAGGATAGTGTTATTTGGATGGTGAATTGTATTGGATTTCCACCAGACATATCGTTTGGTGTTAAGGCTAAATAATTACATTTTAGTCTCATCTGACCAGAACACCTTTTTCCATATGGCCAAATACCTTCCACTTCTTAATACTTCACAGTGCTTCTAGGCATTGATAAAGCCTTTTCATTTTTTTTGTATCCATCTCCTGACTTGTGCCTGTCCGCAACTTTATCCCAGGGATCCTTTGACAGTGCCTTGCCACCCATAGTTGATTGCTCCAGTTGCACTACCAGGGAGTGAAAATGCTCCAGGAAAGCTCTTTTCATGCTGAGTTAATCTAAATGACCACAGCTGATCACAGTTGAAAGTCGAATAGCATTGTGTGCCTTTAAGAATGTGATCGCTACACCTGATTGAGTTTACAAGTCATTTTTAGGTGAGGGTGATCCTTTTTCTGACTCTGTGATTCTGTTTTTTTTGGTATAACCAATCTCGCTGCTGTCAACTAATATCTAAGAAGACTTGATGTTTTTATATGATCCTGGTACGATCGAGAGCAGGGTAATTTGAGGCGTGTTTGGGATTAACTCCCCAGTAACTGTGGTATACAGTTGCATAATCTTTTCCCAAAAGTTAAAAATTTGGGGGCATTCCCACCAGATATGAAGCAGTGAGCCCTTGGTTTCATGACACCGCCATCATTTATCTGATGTATCTGGATATATACGCTGGAGACAATGGACTCCAGTACCATCTAGAGAGGAGTTTATAGCTTGTCTCTTGTGCTTTAATTGTTGGTGACAGACAATTTGTTAGATTAAATGATTTTTCCCACTCTTCAGCTGGAATTTGAACATTAAGCTCATTCACCCATTTGTTTATGTATTCCGGAGGCTCAGGATGTTTTTTTATAATAAGCATCTTATATATTGATAGAACGTGTTTTGGTTTAGAGTTTTGCAACACAAGGAGTTCAGATTGGGTTAAGTCTCTACAGAAGGATTTATTTGGGGGGATAGAGGATCAAAATGACAATAATTGCCAATATTCCAACCTTTGCATAAGTGAGGGTTGCTGCGTAGGGAATAAGTTTAATAAAGACGGAAGTGTTCCCTGCCAGATAATCTGGCTCACTCTTTGATGACACTCTTTATTCCATGCAAGGAAACTTATCCGATTTAATTCCAGTGGAAAATGAGGATTACCGAATAGGGGGGTCATAGGTCCTACATGAGAGGACAACTCTACTTGTAATGCTGTTTTAGCATGAGATGTAAGAAAGGGCAAAGTAAGTGATAAATCTCGGTGAGTAACACCGGTAGATAAATCTAGCCAGAAAAGAGCCTTAAAGTGGAGTTCCACCCAAAAATGGAACTTCAACTTTTTGGATTCCTCCCCCCCCTCCGGTGTCACATTTGGCACCTTTCAGGGGGGAGGAGGGAGCAGATACCTGTCTAATACAGGTATTTGCTCCCACTTCCTGGCATAGATCACCGCGGAGCTTGCGGTGACCTACACCACTTCCGGCGCCTACGCTCTCCCCCACCGCTGTGTTCTGTGAGACACAGAACATAGCAGGGCCCAGAGAGGACGCGCAGCACGACTCGCGCATGCTCAATAGGGAACCAGGAAGTGAAGCCGCATGGCTAAACTCCCTTATTCCCTTACCGAGGATGGCGGCGGCAGCAGCCGTCTGTTAGGAAGAAGCTATAATTGGTCACAAGCCTCCAAAGCACTGCATAATATGCTTGCGAAATTATTTACAGTATGTTTTAACTGAACAATAATTGAAAAGTTTTCAGACAAAATTTTACAACTTTATTGTAAAGAAAGCAGCATGCTTCATGCCACCAAAATGGCAGTGAAATGCTAGAAGTAATGCTAATGTTTGAAACTAATGTTTTTATTGCCATCTATTCTCATAATATCTAATTACATCAATTTGACAAAAGTACTTCATTGTTCTCTTGCAAAGCTAACCACGAATGCATAATTTGCTTGTGGATAAAAATGAGAACTTTCAGTACCTAGTATCAACTATGATATTTAAATATAGATGTAACCGCTATGGATTTGGGAAACAATGTAATCATTTAAAAACATCTGTTCCAGATGTACATTTAAATGGAAATGTGCACAGTAGGCACCTCAACTTTCAGAAAATATTCCTGCAGTCTGGTCTGGACCAGCATCTGTCTTTTAGTACTCTAAAGGGGCAGGTTTCTGCCTTATCCATTCTGTTCCAGAAACCTTTGACTTCACTTGTCAAGACCTTTTTCCAAGGAGTTGCCTCATGTTGATTCCCCAGTCTGTCCTCCTGCGTCTCCCTGGGATCTGAATCTAGTACTTTTGATTCTTTAAAAACCTCCCTTTGAATCAATTTGGGATTTCCTGTTGGTGGATCTCACAAGTAAGGTGGACTTTTTGGTAAACCATTACCTCAATCAGGCATGTCTGTCTGCAGTTCTTTCTTGTAGGGAGCCTTTTCTTTTTTTTTTTACACAATGATTTTTTTTCTTTTTCATTATCCTTCATCAACACATTTTACCCCTTGATCGCCCCTGATGTTAACCCCCTTCACTGCAAGTGTCATTAGTACAATAACCGTGCATATTTTTACCACTGATCACTGTAATAATTGTCACTGGTTCCCAAAAAAGTGTCATATGTCAGGTGACCGATCGGTCTGCTGCAATGTTGCAGTCCAGCTAAAAATCACTGATCACTGCTATTACTAGTAAAAAAAAAAATAAAAAAAATGGCATAAATCAAACCAAAAATGTTGCAGAATACATATCGGCCTAAACTGATGAATCCTTTTTTTTTTTTTTTTTTTTTGTGGTTGTATACTCTGTACAACCACTTTTACCCACAGGAAAGCCTATATTAAGGCTTACCTGTAGGTGCTTGAAATATCTGCTAAACCTCCATATTTACTAAAAAGCTAAGCGTCGATGACTACGGTGCATGGGTCCTTTAGAAAGGGTACATCGTGTCGTTTCTAATAGGGGTCATGCCGTGACTGGAGGCTCCCGCGCAGGAGTGATGCCACGTGTCTCTGGACAGTCACAGAGCCGGAGTTCGCGGCCCTGGAAGGAAGAGGGGCGAAGATGGATGCTCCCTGCTAGTGGTTGCAACGGAGACATCGCAGGCTTTGGTGTCGGGTAAGTGACACATAATGGGCTACTATGCAATGCATAGCCCATTATGCTTTACCTTTGCAGGGAAATAAAGGGGAAGTAAAACCCACTGGGCACTTAAACCCCCTTCCTAACCAGACCAATTTTCAGCTTTCGGTGCTCACATTTGAATGACAATTACTCAGTCATGCAACACTGTACCCATATGAAATTTTCGTTCTTTTGTTCTCACAAATAGAGCTTTCTTTTGGTGGTATTTGATCACCTCTGGGTTTTTCATTTTCTGTGCTATAAATGAAAAAAGACCGAAAATTTTTTTTAAAAACATTTTTCTTCATTTCTATTATAAAATTTTGCAAATAAGTAATTTATCTTCATAAATTTGGGCCAACATTTATACTGCTACATATCTTTGGTAAACATAACCCGAAGTAGTGGATATTTAGTCTGTGTGAAAGTTAGAGTCTACAAGCTATGGTGCCAATCACTGAAAATTGATCACACCTGATGTACTGAGGCCTGTCTCATTTCTTGAGACTCCAACAAGCCAGGAAAGTACAAATACCCACAAAATTACCCCTTTTTGGAAAGTAGACATTCCAAGGTATTTAGTAAGAGGCATGGTGAGTTTTTTGAAGTTGTTGTTTTTCCCACAATTCTTTGCAAAATGAAGATTTTTTTTATTTTTATTTTTTTTCACACCAAATTGTCATTATACAAAATAAGGTGCAGCACTCAAATAATAAGCTAAAAAGGGATGCAACAAATATAACAATAATCCTTCACAGAGACATAGAGAACAGTCCTATAGTGATTAAAACACTAAAAATGTCCAAAAATGATGATTAGTGAGTCTCCTTCACACGTGACAGCATGCCAAAATATAGTGACTGATGAGTAGTGCCCAACACCGGTGAACAGAATGGCCTCTCACCTGATTAACAGGTTAATAATGCGTTCCCAGAAAGGGTCAATCAGAACGAAATCCTAATCCAGATAATAATCCATCAGGAAAATACTGGGGCTGTCAGTCACGATGGCTCTCAGGCTAGGCTGTAGGCGAGGGTGGCTCTCACATAGCATATGTAATGTAAAAAAGGGGACAGGAATAGTGCTCTCTGTATACTCCAATTTATTTAGAAAGGTAATAAAATCAAACTTACAAGGATGGCACTTCACAAGTGCAGGATGAACACAGCATAAAAACTTCCGTGTGGAGACACGGAGTGGAGCATGCGCGGTAGCAGCGGGTGACGTCACGTCGTTACGTTCTGGACGCGTTGCATCCCAGTGGGCGGGGACTTCTTCAGCAGATGATGTGACGACGAGGCTACGTGGGTACCCGCGCTATAAGGAGGTGAGTTGCCATGGCGACAGTGAACGCTTCGCAGCAGAGAGAAACCGGAAATGTCCCCTGGTATTGCAAACGGGGAAAGCGGAAACCACTCCATATGAGCTGATCGCTATGATTCACCATAGAGATTCATTTTAATGATTGACAAAGTGACAATAAAACGAGGCAATCAAATGAACACCTCATATGATTTTTTACATAAAAACATGCAGAAACATGTATAAAAACCACATTAAAAAATATTCAGACTTATCATTTTCTAAAATAATAATATCTGATAAAAAATATATATATAAGCAGAAAATGTCAGAGCGAAAAATTCCGTCAAACCGCTGTTACCGACTGCTCCAGATTATTCTCTCACATGGCATGTACATTCCACAAATGACACCCCAAAATATATTCTGCTGCTCCTCCTGAGTATGGGGATACCACGTGTGAGTATTTTACACAGCCTGGCCAGATACAGAGGCGCAACATTGAAGTAGCACATTCAGGCGTTCTAGGAGCATAAATTACACATCTAATCTCTCAACCACCTATTACACTTTTGAAGGCCCTGGAGCACCAGGACAATGGAAATGCCAACAAAGTGACCCCATTTTGGAAAGCAAACACCCCAACGTATAATCTATGAGGCATAATAAGTCTTTTGAACGGTTCACTTTTTTCCAGAAGTTTTTGGAAAATGTGGGGAAAAAAAAGAATGCCTTTTTTTTTTTCTTTTTTTTTTTTTTTACACAAAATGTGTGAGACTTTTACACAGCCTGGCCACATACAGAGGCTCAACATTGAGGTAGCATATTCAGGCGTTCTAGGAGCATAAATTACACATCTAATTTCCTTATAATCTATCACATTTTTGAAGGCCCTTCATATTTCTAATACATAGCATGAACATACCAAGAATTACACCCTAAAATACATTCTGCTGAGCAAAGGGTAAACAAAAGATTACCTGTGGTTTTAGTAGTGCAGTTGTCCACAGGAGGAGAGCCCTGATCCAGGCAGCAGGCAGGGACGTGGTCAGCGACAGTGAATGGAATTGTCCAGGAAGCAAGCAGGAATATTGTCCATAATCGGTACAGGCAGGGATACTGTCCATATACAGTCCAGGGTCAGTGCTAATAGAGACATTGCCAGCAGTGCCAAAATATTGGTCCTGGTAGTAAGCAGGAACATGGTCCAAGTAGCAGGCCAGGAAAGAATGGGAACGGGGTAGAGGCTTCTCCCACCCAAATCGCTTTGAAGTCTCCAGACCCTAAATCTGGAAATGAGAAAACAAAAAAATTTAGTTTTGTTCATCCAGAAAAAACATTTCTGGAGCCCCTCACATATGTGAGACCCCTGTGTTCCCACTAGCATAGCAGGGTAAATGATCAGTCCAAGAGGCAGGCAAAAAATGTGGTCAAACAGTCCAGGGTCAGTTCCAGAGCAGGCAGAGGTAGGTACAGTTTAGCGTTAGGCAGAAGCTTGGTCGTATACTAGGCCAGGGTTGGTTCCAGACAAGGCAGAGGTAAGTACAGTACTGACTGTCACATCTAAAGCTGCGGGGTCCTCTGGCTCTGGAATAGAAAGCGCCAACAGTTTGTGCAGCGCTTGACAAAATTAAGGCAAACATTACAATTTGGTACAAGAGGAATCAAAGAGCCCTACTCATTAGAGCTTACAATTTGAAAGGGATCCTCTGAGAAACGAGTCTCCCTCCTCATGCTGAAGCAGAGATAACATTTTTGAGTGGGCAGCGCTCGTGAGCAGGACCAGGACATCGATATCCATCTGTCCCTGCAGAGGGCTATATCTGCAAGCCCGTACGACCTTGCTACATAGGAGGTCCAACAAGTTTGGTAAGGGTACATCCATTACTACTCTTCCGCAACTATCGGTGGCTTGGAAGTGTTCCTACATCTTTCACCTTTCCACCTTGATGCGATACACCAAAGGAACGGCTTATCTTCTTCACATACTTTTTCTTGCAATTCCGTGTTTCACAAACTGAATGTGGCGTTTTTCAAGCGGTTTGGATTTTAACTTTTCACTCTTTTTTTCATATATTTTTTTCATATATTTTCCTTCACGGAGATGTGTCATAACTTGTAATTTGTTATCTTGCTGCACTGTGGTTTATTTTAAATATATACTACAGCTTCTGGTATTCTTCCAAGAAGCTTTTTAGTTGCAGATTTAATTTCACTATATATGATATATTTATGCTAGCGCACCATTTTAAGTTTATATATGGTTTTTACACTTTATTGATATTTGAAGTATTTTGTTGCAGCTGCACCTTGCATTTCAAACATTTCATTTTATTTGCTGTTTTTGCTCATTAGCGCAGGTTTTTCTTATAAAATTGTTTAGAGGTAAGTACAGTTCAGTGCAGTGGCATAAGGGTTGTGGAGGAAAGTGACAAGAAATGAGAATTACGTTTACCATACTTCCCTAATAATGTAGAGAAGTATGGTAACGGCGGAGACATCCACCTATACAGAGGCCTGGTTGGGAAGGACATTGGGGACAATAATATGAAGTGTCTCTTCTAACTCCTCTTCTGGAGCACACCCGGCATTTCTTCGGACGTCTGTGGCCTGTTTCACATGGGGGGGGGGGGGATTTTGTCAGGAAAGTGGCGTTCGTGGAGTCTGCTCACAGAATCGGAACAAATATATTTTCTGGTGGGCTTTCGGGGTACAAAAGGGCGGAGATTACTTGTTCCTGGTAGTGCAGATAGGATACGGGGGTCTCAGTAGCTTTTTGATAAATAACATAAGTGTTATACATGGCCAAACTGAAAAAATAAATGAACACTTTTTTTTTATACCAATGACTGGATTTTCTTGTGGGAAGGTAGGGCTCAATCATCTGATCATTGAAGTCCACTCCCCCCATAAACAAATTATAATCATAGATACAAGCTGGTTTCTGGACTGGGCCGTTTCTTCTGGAGACTTCCACGTAGGTGTCATTATGAATTGTCGTCAGCATGTGGACGTTTCGTTTGTCCCTCCACTTGACAGCCAATGGCTCCTGGTTCCGCAAAGACGCCGTCTCCCCTCGTCGTAGCCATTCATTGACCAGTTTTTGCTGGAAGCCCTTTCTATTGGTTATTACGGTACCACATGCTGGGGTGTCCCTCTGGTGAAGATTGAGGAAGAGGGGCAAATTTGTATAAAAATTATCCACATAAAGGTGATACCCCTTTCCAAGGAGTGGATAAACAAGCTCCCAGACAACTTTGCCGCTGGCTCCATTATACTCTGGACATTCAGGGGGATGCAGTCCTTCCCTCCGTACACCCGGAAGGCGTAAATGTACCCTGTGGCTGGGTGACAAAGTTTGTACATTTTAACCGCATATATCGGGCCCTTTTGCGGGGGGTAAACTGTTTAATGCCAAGCCTGCCTGTGAATTTTACAAGGGACTCCTCAACAGAGATATTCTGGTCGGTGGGTATATAACTGGGGAAATTTTTTAGAGAAATAATTTAGGAGTGGCCGAATTTTAAATTTGTCAAAAGCCGGGTCATTTTTGGGAGGGCACTGGGTGTCGTCATTGTAGTGGGGGAAGCGCAAAATCATAAAGGTATCTTGATCTTGGCATAATAGATGAGAAGAGTGGCATGTGGTGGATGGGGTTGGTTGACCGATATGAGTAAATTTCGGGGGGGGTTTTTGTGAGTCCCATAGTAAAAGTTAGGCCTAAGAAAATTTTGAATTCCTCTATGGTAAGCTCTCTCCACTCAAAGGGACGAGCATAACTAGAGACAGGGTTGCTCAACTGTTGGTTGATGTGGCGCACATGAGCACTGGTGGGCACAGGTGGCACTGGTGTGGCTCTGGTGGGCACAGGTGGCACTGAAGTGGCGCAGATGAGCACTGTTGGACACAGGTGGCACTGGTGTGCACTTTATTGGCACTGGTGTGGCTCTGGGCACAGGCGGCACTGCAGTGGCGCAGATGAGCACTGATGGGCACAGGTGGCACTGGTGTGCACTGTAGTGGCACTGGTGTGGCTCTGGTGGTACAGAGGCGGCACTGATGTGGTGCAGATGGGCACAGGTGGCACTGGTGTGCACTGTCCTGACACTGGTGTGGCTCTGGTGGTACAGATGGCACAGATGACACTGTTGGGGCACTGATATATATCAATTTACAGATTGGCACCGTAAAGCTCTCCTCTCACGCTGTATCGGTGTAAGGAGAGCGATGAACTCCTAAATACCCTGCTTTCCCTGCATTGTTTACACTTGTGATTGCTCTGTCATTAGACGGAGCGATCACGTAAAGGGCTGCTGTCATTGACCCTTTACCGCGATCACTGTTGCGCCGGGTCCCGTGAACCCGGCGAACATGGATGTTCCCGTGTGTGCGCCCCGAGCGGTTTTCTGGGAGGATGTCACACTGTACGCCCTCCCAGAGTTAACCAACCGCCCTGCAGCCGTCATTCGGCTATGGGCTGGTTGGTAACTGGTTAAATTGTCGGTTTTATTTTTTGTTTGTTTATAGCGCAAAAAATTAAAACCGTAGAAGTGATCAAATACCACCAAAAGAAAGCTCTATTTGTGGGAAAAAAGGACGTCCGTTTTGTTTGGGTACAGTGTCACATAACCGGTAAGTGACAGTTAAAGCGAAGCAGTGCCGTATCACAAAAACGGCGTGGTCAGGAAGTGGGCAATCCTTCCGGCACTGAAGTGGTTAAATATAGTAAAGTAGAAAAACTAATGCGCAAAACCAAAGTGAATAAAAACAATTAAAGAGGTCTAAGAAGCTGCCACACATAGGGCAATGTTTCCGCACAGAAAATAAATAGGATAATATGAAATATGTGCCGCTAACTAGAGTGAATAAATAAATAGGGATGATAAAAAAATAAATACATCAAATACTAACTGAAGTGCATAAGTGAAACCGTATTAACCTCAATACATAAATAAACTACAGTGAAATCACATAAATGAAGTGACTGTGCATACAATAATGGTAATTCATAAAATGTGTCAACAAATGGATAGAGGGATCCTCTGAGAAAAAAATAGATAGTCAATAGCCACGAGGGATATAAATTGACTTTGTGTGAACCAAATATATTTGCAAACTCGGGTATTACATTGTAAAAGTATCAATGACATTACTTTGCTGTACATGGCCTGAGCAGAGCTGTGGGAGGGGCCCAGGAGCTCCATTACAGGATACCTGCGAAAAACTACATGAGGGTGCAAAGAAAGGGCCCATCACCCTGCAGAGAGCAGCATTGACAGTTCTTTATTACAGGAACAATATATGCACATCTGGAAGAAATACACAAAGCATGCCATGGTTCAAGGAAGAACGCACAACTCTTGTTCTTAGACCATAAGTGCTTGTCTTAGAGTTTAGTTTTAAAGTATAAGTTCCCCTTTAACCAAAAAAATGCACATATTTTTGCAGGTAAAAAAAAAATTGTGTGTTTTTGTTTGTTTTTTTTGTTTTGTACAGGAGCCTGCAAAGTACTGTAACTGATCAGTGGATTGCAGGAACGGTTTTAGACTTCTCACATTCTCCCTGCAGCTTTCTGCTTGTACTTCTGTACAGGCTTTCAGTTTGAAAGCTGGTGGGAGTGTGATGGACCATTAGCGCACTGATCAGCACGCCCGCAGTGAATGAAACTACGAGTTTGTCCATCTGTGGCAGATGGGAGTTTATTTATTAACAGATCCCTGTAAATGAATGATGTGGCTCTGGGGGCGGAGCCCTGCACATCTGTGCCAATTTTAAAATGTGACAGCAGTTTTAGAGGAGAGAAACTCTCACCTGCTGTCACAAGGGGAGGGGGTGGGGTAGAGGGGTGCTGAACATGTTACGTTACACCTTAAACATGGCTGTAACCTAATCAAGAGGTTAACCTATCCTTTTAATGGGCTTTTTTGGCTTTATGGAGAATTTTTCTTGTTTGCATATTTCTAAGAAGGGTAAGAAAGCATTGCTTTGATAAGTAACTGTTTTTTTTTTTGTTTTGTTTTTTTCAGAATTCTCAGATGCTAATGCAAAATTTTATTGCCGTATTTATTATGCTGGAGAGTTTCACAGAATGCGCAAAGTTATCTTGGGAAGTAGCGAGGAAGATTTCATTCGCTCCCTTGCGCATTGTGTGCCATGGCAAGCTAGAGGTGGCAAGTCAGGAGCAGCTTTCTATGCAACAGAAGGTGAGAATTTTATAATATGTAGTATTTTATGTACTCTTTAGGCCTTATTTAGATGTATGGATCGCTCTCCAGAGGAATTCAGAAGAATTATGACACTAGCCATCTAAGGGCCTATGTCAAAGGCTTTAGCTCAGGTCAGAATTCCTTTTCTCCCCACACTAATCACTGGGAATGGAAAAGCAGCATTATGCAGCTTAAGTCCGCTATAGGCGAAATACACCCATCAATGAAATAAATTATCTCAAATGCAAGCTGATTGCAGAACTGTCATCTGTTCCAGACTTCACAGCAACATGGTGGTTAGATTATGTAAAAAAAAAAAATAGGGTGGTTTCACAAACCTATGTTGTTGGATGGCCAGCTATCTGCCCTAGCACAATCCACTGTGATGGGATATTTTGGCTATAAATGCTTTGTTGTATTCCAGACACTCATTTGAACTACTTGGCCACTTGGAAGAGTGGTAAAACATCTTCAATGTTTACATCAAATTTTTTTTATTATTTTGAAGTTTTAACAGAAATATACATGCATCACAAAGGATTGACAGATGAGGTGCATTGTGTTACACAACTGGAGGAAGTCCAAAGAATCTAAGAAGAGCTCAGCGAGCTAGGGATATGAGCAGTAAATCGACTTCAACAGTACATTGCAAATCTATAAAGTTACCATTGAAGTCTAATACATTTACATTATACATGCTGTATGATGCGTCAGGCATTGGAGGAGTAAACAGAACTTTACTGTGGTGAGATCAAGGCGGGCCAGAGGAGTCCCCTTTTATGCCTGGCACCCCCAAGGGGATCAAGCTGTGCCAGGTGGGGGCCTCAACCCCAGAACCAATCCCTCCATCCCTCCCCGCGACATTGGTTGATATAATTTGAACAAGAAATTCCTATATGCAACTGAATTTTGCATCTGTTAACTTCCACATAAACTTCTGTCATCCTACTTATTAGGGGATCATTGAAAGAGAACAATAGAATAGAGTAGGAAGTATAAAGAAAGAAGATGAGAGAGAGAGGAGATAGGGGTTGAGATTGTCTATCATCAAGTTTTGGGGGAGAATCAAAAGATATCTGTCTGGCGTAATGTTAGGTAGTAGGGAGATTCCCACATATTGAGCCCAGGGTTCCCCATGTGGCTTCAAACTTGTTAACCGTGTTTAACAGTATGCTGAAAAGTTTTTCTTGGTACATTATTTGATATTTTCCTCTGGGCAGCTTTAATGGAGATGTTTGGTTGTTTCCATGCTTTAGCTACAGTTCAGCGCCCACTAATATAAAGTGGATTAGCCTCCGAGTATGTAAAGGTGTCTTAGGAATCTTTTCGTTAAGTAGAGCCATTGTCGGGGACCTGGGTACCTGGCTACCAGCAAGCTTGTTGTTGACATTGTGTTGTTAGTTGACATCCTCTGAAGCACAGGGGATCAGCCGAGGTGTACATAGAGGCCAATCTGAAGGAAGTGTAGTACCACCTAGAGATCACCTTCAAACTTGCCTCTGTGAGGCATGTATTTAAATCGCCCTTAAAGGATTTAAAGCAAGCCGTCTGCCAGCTCTCCAAGTTCCAGCTGAATCGGAGGTCCTCTTCCCATTTAGTCATGAAAGGGGATTTTGTCCAGCCACCATTTGAATGCTAGAATGTTCAGGCCTGGGGGAAAGTCAGGGTTATTGAACAAATGGGATAGTGGTTTGCTAGCTTAAGTTAGGGACTTAGGCTTGCGTAAATGGTCCCATAGGGCTAGGGAGTGAGAGAGTTGGAGCCATTATTGGTGGATGGGATTTTGGGAGGCACCACATTAAAAAGTCTAAAGTGTGATGGGGAACTGCTTGCCTTTCAATTTCGACCCAATCTGGTTTTTCGTATCTGGAATAGATTGAGAGCTGTGCTAGACTAGCTGGAAAATAGTATTGGATTAATTTTGGAAGAGGTAACCCTCCCTTTTTCCTATGACAGTACAGAGAGCTTTGTGATATACTGTAACCTTCCTTGCCCCATATGAATTTCAGAATCTTATTCTGGAAGACCCTAATGTAGCCCATTTTGATTGGGATGGGTAGGGAGCGAAACAGATAAAGGAGTTTGGGGAGTAAAGTCATCTTTAAAGAGTTTATCTATCCAATCCAGGAGAGGTTGTGCTTGTTCCAGGCCTTGAGCTCTAATTCTAGTTTCCGGAACATAGGGGGGGTAATTGCTATCATAGAGGGATTCCGTCTTAGGTGTTAAGTTAATTCTCATTTATTCTCCATGGTTTCTGTCCTGATTTAGGGGATGTTAGACAGATGGTCATGCTTACTATTGCATGATCCGATAATACTGTGTCACTGATTCGGGATTGAGAGACTAAAGGGACTTTGTGCATGCATGTGTATTAGGATGTGATCAATTCTGGCATGCATGGGGAGGAGCAGAGTGTGGAGAGAGTACATTTGTTCTTCCCATTTGCCCTTAACTAAAATGAACATGCCCTCTGTGTCTTTAAACTCTGAGGTCCAATTAAAATTGCACATTTTCGCAAAGGCTATGGCCACTCCTGTGGTTTTGTTTTCTGCATTTGCGAGATAAAATTTAGAGAAGTACGCATGCAGGAACTTAAAACTGTACCGACCCGGAAAGTGAGTCTTCTGCATCATTGAGGTTCAGGTTGAGGGATTTGTATGAGTGAAAATTTTTCCTGCATTTAAGACGAGAGTTTAAGCCTTGCACATTGTAAGAGGTGACCTTTATGATGTTTCGTGCGGAGCTAGCCATAGGAGCAGAAGGGAGGGGTGTAGATGCATTCACTGTCACCGTGGGAAGTCTTTGTGTTCAAGCAAACTTGGAGTCCGTCCCCTGTACCACCCCCCCTCCCCTTGAGCCATAAAGAGTTCTTGCTTTTCGGAAGCCAGGAGCCGAGACTATATGCCAGAGATAAACTTGTTAGCTGTTGCATGATAGGCAAAACATGAAGAGAAAGATGGAGAAATAGAGGAGAAAGAAGAGAAGATCTTCTCCCTAAGAAGTTGACAGGTCCCAGGGGGGAGAAGGGATACCCAGGAGCCATGGTACGCAAAGAACAATGAAATATATCCGAGTGAAAAATCTCGGACGTCCTATACCCTGAAGGCTAAACGGGGTTCAAGTAATAGGCGAAGGCACATGGGTACCACCCCAGACCAGGGCGCCCAAAAAAAAAACGACTATATAGCTGTAATAAAAATAGTTATTAGAAAGGAACGCTAAAATGACAGAATAAACTGGGAACTTTCGCTAATTTAAAAAAAAAAAAAAATCAACATAAGTGTTTTAGCAGAAGAAAACTTGTCCCTTCAGATTCACCACCAGGGGGATTTCTTGCTTCTCGAAGTATCAAATCCTTGATATAATAGGGTAGGAGCAGTGATGAGTTGAAGGGTAAAAAATCCGGGGGGGGGGAGAGAGGGAAGGTGAGAGGTAAAGTGGGGGAAGGAAAGATGAGGGGGGGAGCCGGATACTTTAGGACACACCCCGAACTTATGTGAAGTGGGTGCGTCCTTGGAATAACCAAAGAAAAAAAGGGGGGGGGGTGAAACTGAACCGAATATTTAAAGTGGCCAAGGACCACAACAGTGGAGAAAGGATTTAAGACCCCTTAACGGCCGGTGGACTTAAGTCAAATGTCAGAGGGTCTAACATCATGTTGGACAGCTGAGTGAATCCAGAGCTTTTTGAAGTGGAACCTCAGGTAGGACTGTTTGTCTTCCGATCTTCTTGCTTCTTTATCTTTCTTTATCTTGCACCATAGGTGGGTCGATGGGGTGGGGGAGGTCTCTTAGTGGATCCTGAAGAGGAGGAGGACGTTTCCATTTTTGAGTCTTGAGAAATTATCAGGTTTAGTAGTAGTTTTTCTTCTGTTGCGAAGTTGGAGAAGGCATGGTTTTGGCTCATGTAGGAGAATTTTACTGCAAACTAAAAAGACAGTTTGTATTTGATGTCCTTCTAGGCCAGGGCAGACAGTAATGGCTTCAGGGTGCGTCTACGTTGAATGGTTAAGGGTGCCAGGTCAGCGAAAATCTGGATTGTGTGGCCCTGACAGGTTACCTGGGGTAATGCGCGAGCTTGCCTTATGACAGCTTCTTTTACTGCGTAATGGTGTGATTTGTCTCTAGGAGAGCCGTCCTTCCTGGGGGGTCCCAGGGCTCTGTGAGCTCTGTCAAGTTATAGACGCTGTTGCTAGATGTTGTGTAACAGGGTTTTAATCAGGTCTTGGGTTGCTGCAGATACATAGATCCTAACATTATACCGTCTGGATCTGTTTTCGAGGTCATCTATGCGCGATAAAGCGGTATCTAGTTGATCCTGCAATGTTTGAATTAGGTCTGTGTTTTGGTTAGAGACTGTGGCAGTAAGCTTCAATTTATTTTCTATTGCTTCCATCCGGGCTCCTATGTTTTGCAGGTCGGATTTTATGTCCCCCGTTATTTTGTCTGCCGTTGTGGGTAATCCCCTTTCCAGGAGAGCTGACCGTTTTTGTTATATAGGTCTGCCACATTAAAGCTGTGTTCTTGGGGGTGTAGGCATGGTGTGGTGATCAGGGTAGTTGCAGGGGAGAAAGCCTGGTCTGCAATGGTGTGTCCAATGAGCGATTTCTGTGGAGGTGGGTGAGGGGGTTATAGCCTGCTGGCAGTTCCCAGGTAGAAGTGGAGTGTATGTTAGTGAGGCTGGGGTGAGCACTTGCCTTAGTTCTGTGGCTCCGTCTATGCTGGGAGCATAAGGCTGAGTGCAGCAACCGCGGCGGCCACCCGGCGGTACACCTGGCTCGGGTGGATGACTTGAATTGTGGGCCTAAATCTCAGCATGCAGCCAAATTGCTCATCTGAGTGTGATCGCTGGCGGTTGGGGTGGCGGGACCCTTTGTTGGTGCTCTTCCTGGGGCAAGCGGAGCTGGGAGCGTTGGTCTGGGGAGGCGCGGGGGTCCAAGCTCAAGCGGCCACCTTGGATCTCTCGCGCATGCCCACCCAACATCTTCAATGTTTAAGAACAAGTTCAGTTTAATGTATCTAACTACCACTAGCTGTGGTTATAAGTAAAACAATTTTTGAAAATGTCCCCCCTGAGCCTCACATTTCTCTTGTTGACACCATTTCGCTTTGTAAAAGCTGAAGTGCTGCAGTCATAATAGTATTGGAGCCTAGTATGCAATTCTTAACTGTTTTTTGTATGGAATTAGCCTTTCAAGTTGGCAATACATTAAGATATATGATCAGGCTCTCAGGTGGTTTTTCTGTTCAGTTTAAAACACACCCAGTATTCAGTGGCTGTCAGGTGGGCTATTCATTATGGTCACTCGTAACCTCGTAATTAACTTGTTTTCTGCAGTAATTTGCCATAAAATGTGATCTGATCCTCAACTAAGTCACAACCATAGACAAACACAATGTCCTTAAAGTGATTCTAAACCCTAAACATTTTTACCTTAATGCATTCCTGGCATTAAGATAAAAAGTTTAGGCATCGGTTTTGGCCATTCACCCCCCCACCACCACCCCCACCACCTTATACTTACCTGGGCTCATTTGATCCAGCGCTGTGCACATCTGCAGCTTGTCTGTCTGTCCTCGCTTCCAGGGCTCACAGGCTTTGCTGAGGCAGCAGGAGCCATTAGCTTCCACTGCTGTCAATCAAAGCCAGTGACTGGGTGTGAGGTTGAGTTCCACTTTCTGTCAATGGACACAGCAGCGGGGCTCAGCAGGGAAGCCCACACAAGTGCTCCAATGGGAAGCTGCTTCCTGTTTTGGGCACTAACCAAGTGGAGGAGCCAGGAGCGCCAGCGGGGGGCCTGAGAAGAGGCGCCGCTCTGTGCAATTGTTCTCCTTTCTCCCCAAAAGGATAAATTTAAGCTCACACTTAAACTGTGTATTTTGTGACTAACAAATGTTAGGCTTGCTCAGTTTGGTAGACAGGGTTGTATTGATGTGTAGTAGGCGCCAGGACAAGACTACATTTTTGTTTTATTTTTTTCATATCGTGAATATACCCACCTCTGTTTTGACCGAAGCCATTGGACTGATATCTGGACCTGAAAAGGTTGCTCATCCCCGGGAGCATTGTATCTGCTACCTAACCCCAGGTTACATATGGCAAAGGACCTTGGGCATTTATAAAAGATTCTGATATTTTAAAGGTGTAGGTGATCCAGAAATGGACCGAAGGTGCTTACAGAAGTGGTGCAGTTGCATGTACAGTGTTCTTTCGAAAAAGCCATAGGTGCTTCTTATAACGCCTCAGGCACAGTAGGCAGGACTGGTAGCCCCCTTACTAACAGATGCGTCGCAAGAAAACCTACCATGATTTGTAGTTGCTGTGGATTATGACCAGGTCAAACAGGAAATATTACCACGGCTGGATGTTACCTTGGGCTATTCATACATAGCACTTAACAGCTGGTCCTTCCAAGTCGAGAAATATCCACATTCACAGATGTTCAACCTCATCTTCTTGGCCTTGAAATGGCTGCAACCAATTTCCCTTTCTGGGATGCAGGTAGCTGAGTGGGTAATCATGGACCACTATTTTAGGTCCTTGCCAACTGACCACCAAAAATAGGTGAGACAATGGTAGCCGAATTCAGTTGATCATCTGATGGAGCTTATTGACGGGTACATTGCAGCTGAGTACTTGATCATCTCTCCTGCAAGCCCACAAGCTTTTCACCCAAACCCCTCCTGCAACTGATTTAGACTGTTCCAGAGCAAGTGGATAGTATGCATGGCAAAGAGACCGAGATTATAACTTTGGGTATGAGGTCTGGAGATTGGTATTCCAAACCAGGGAAGAGTGTCCATTAGCAGATCTAACTTGGAAAATGTTAAAAGTTTAATTTGCAAGAAACTTGGGCATGTGGCAGCAAACTGTCCATGCACCATGTGCAGTCTTACATTTCTTTCAGAGATAGACAGCAGACTGTATTTGTCACTATGTCATGCACTGCAGTGCTGGTGATGGGGAAGCACTTGTGTCCAATAATTGTGAATGACAAGCATGTTATTGCTTTGCTAGACTTGGGCATCTGGGTTACTCCAGTGAAGCCCAAGGTGACTGTCCCTGTGGACTTCCAGGCTAGAAGCAGTACCGCAGTCTGTATAAATAGTGATACTCAAAAGTATTCTATAGCAACCATGAAGCTTGGAATGGCGTAATGTGTTAATTGAGAGACACTTCCCTGGATTTTTCGGAACTCTGGGACTTAGACCAGACCTAGTCATAGTATCTAAATACAAATCCCTGGCATGCACAGAAAATTTGAATTTGAAGGATTCCACTTGGGAGCTCCCCATTTCTTTCTTTCTCTCTTCTTGCAGAAAAACTAGAGGAATCTAACCAATGAAAATGGGCAGCCCTCTGCTGACGCTGAGGTTACTTTAGAGTAGCTGCCTCCAAATTGTGGCCCTTTGCTTGCATTTACGTGGCCTTTGGGACGCTATTCCTCCCACTGAAATGAACAATGGGACATGATTCCTCCCACTGACACCAATGATGAGGAATGATTCCTCTCACTGACAGGAATTATGGGGGCACTATTCTTCCCATGGGCCATACAGAAAGGGTGGTACTGGAGCCCACCCATAGGCACCTGTTGGGAGGTCATTTGGCTATTGAGAAACCCACTGAAAGTGTTTTTACAAAAGTTTCTGGCCTGCGGTAGAAAAGGAAATCGAGAATTATTGTAAATTTTGTCAAGTTTGTCAAATGAGAACAGAGGGACGCCAGACTGAGTGTAAGTGTAGTATAAATCATATATTTAATAAAAACAAGTAGTATTTTGGCAAACAGGAGGTTTGAGACTCCAGGGCTGGTGATTTTCACCACATACTGAACTCTAATTTAACCTGTGATTTACTACTTCTTTTTATAAAGTGTATTATTTATACTGCACTCAGTCTGGCGCCCCTCTGTTCCCATTTCTACACAGAGCCTATCGCTTCACTCTAAGGGAGCTGCCTCGAGGTGCTAATCGTACAAGATCTCGGATCATTTAGGGACCTTATGTTTTAATATTATGTGTGCTTACACACACATTTTATGTATACCGATATTCCAGTTGCTATATAATAGTGGTGCACTGAAATTTCGGCCGCCGAAATATTTCGGGCGAAAATGGTGTTTTGGCAGGCAGCTGAAAGAAAAAAAATGCCTAAAAAGGGGCAGGGCCATCCTGCCGGGTGCTGCACATTTATCATCCCGGCGCGTCCCTGTCAGTCTCCCCTCTCTCCTCTTCTCACTCCTGTCATGAGATGCAGCCTCCCCACTGTCCCTCCTAGACCACCTCTTGTGATAGACGGCACACTGATCCAATGCCAGGAATCATTGTGCCGTGTGTCATAGGAGGCGGGACATTATTACAGTGGCTGCACGGTGATTCAGATCCAGCTCTGACACACAGCATGAGATTGCGCTACCAGGCACTGGCAGGCTGTATCTCATAGGCACTGGTAAGCTATAAATGATGGGCTCTGGTAGGCTGTACATGCTGGTGACTGGTAGGCTGTAGATGGGCACAGGCAGGCTTCTGCATCTGATGGGCACAGGGACTGGTGAGGCTGCATGAAGGGCACTGGCAGGCTGCTGCATCTGATGGGCACTGGTGAAGCTGCATTGATCTCTTGTATCATATCTGCAGTCTGACCGTCTCCTGTATCATGTCTGCTAGAGGTGCACCGAATGGAAATTTTTCTAATACCATTAGCAATGTGTTTAAGTTCAAGTAAGAGATTGCAGACATGATACAAGAGTTTGTTAGAGACTGGGGACATGATACAAGAGATGGTCAGAGACTGCAGACTGCATTTTTCTTGACATTTCTTGCACTAAATGTGCCAACAATAAATTTAATAATTTAATTCGATCATATTAATTAAAAAGTTGACTATAATACAATTGTATATAAAAATATAAATATTTTTTAAAAACTGTAATTTTCTGCATCGGTTTCGGTTTTCGGCCTAGTGCATCCTTCATTTTCAGTTTTGGCACCAAAATTTCCATTCGGTGCACCCCTACTATATAATTTTATGTTATCACCATATCTAGCACCACTGTTCACCCCTGTTTAAGTTTGTCAAATGTCTGCACTCTGTTGTTTCATAATCCATGAAATGCCCTTTAAGAAAATTGCCATGGACCTTGTGGACCCAGTCCTGAAGTATGCCCAGAGCCATCAGTATATTCTAATTATAGATTATGCTACCTGGGCATTGGTTTCCCAGATCTCCAAAAATATTGCTGGGCATGCCATCTCACTAGAATTGCAGATTGATCACTACACAACCAATGTAAATATTGGGTTAGACTGGAGGACTCCTTTTCTCCTTTGCCACTACGATCGACACCATGGCGGTCGCCTAAACACATCCCCTCCGGTCTCAGAAAACACCCTCTCATCAAACCAACTCTCTGCTGCTTCAGAGAAACTTGCAGAAAACTACACATCTCCTCCACCCCAGGACCTATAACGCCTATAAGACGCAACCCGGCCTTCCTCCCTGGAATGTCCGCACAATTCCTGACGCACCAATGTCAACACCCAGACATATTAGCTTATCAATTTTTCCACAATGGCACTCTCCTAGAACGCTTAGAACTACCGCCCACTCTCACAAACGGCCCTCTACTGTTCTGGACTTATTTTCTCCACTTCTTACAAGAGATTAATCGAGACTCTTCCATCACTCGATCATCTACTCCGTTTGAGCACCTGTGCTCCCAATGCAACCCCCAACAACACTTAATCTCCAATATTTATTCCATGCTATTTGCGGAGATCTTCCCTCCCCTATCGCCTGGTGATATTTTCTGGATATGTTATATTTTCAATAAAAATCTTTTTGGAAAAAAAGATTATGCTACCCATTACTCTGAGGCAATGCTTCTATGCAATTTATCAGCTATGTATATCACCTAGGAACTGCTCCAGGTATTCAGCCAAGCAGAAGTTCCCATGGAGAGCCTTACAGACCAATACACCCTATTTATGTCATGAGTAACCAGAAGTTGTGCAAATTGTTTAAGGTGACACATCTCCAAACCTCCTTGTAATACACTTAGGGGGTGCCTTGGGCGAACAATTTAATAAAACCTTGGTGCATGTTGAAAAAAAGCTGACAAGGATAGAAAAATTGACTTCTTACGTACTTTATGTCTTGATGTTTGCAATCCAAAGAAAGTTCCTCTATGGTGTACTCCCTTTTCAATTGCTCTATGGGAGAAGCCCTAGGGCACTTCTGGTCAAATAGACTTGGGAAGTAGAGCAGACACCTCACAAAAGTCTAATTAAACATTTTTCACAAATGCAGGATAGAATTTCAGTAGTGAAGCCAATTGTAAAGGAGAATTTAACTCGGGCCCAGCAGCCCAACAAACACACATCAGGGGTGCCATGGTCTACACTTTCTCACCTGGTGACAGGTGCTGGTTATTGATCCTTCCTGTTGAGAACACGTTCTCTTAAGTGGTAGGGTCCCCTTTGAAGTGATCTAGTTTGGTTACAAAAAAAAAATACCTGGTCAGACTTTAGTTGTGCAACATGACATATTTTCTGTGTCTGGGGTATGTTAAACCTAAGCCCTACTGAATTTCTGAAGCAAAGAGTAAAGAAGTCTGAGGAAGTGAAAAAAACATGCTTGAGTTAGGCATAATTGAAGAGTCCAATTTGACTTGCCCAGTCATTTTGTTCTAGTCCCAAAGCCAGATGAGCTCATTGACAGACTTGGGGACAGCCCATTCGCTAACAGTCTTGGACTTGACAAAAGGGCATTGGCCGATTCTCCTGACTGAAAGTGCCAAGGAAGAGATTTTTCACCCCTAAAGGATTTTCTTTCAGTATAAAAAGATGCTTCCGTTACATTCTAGATGGCCATGGACAGAACCCTAAGATTGCACCAGCAGTATGCTGCAGTGTACCCGGACAATATAATGATGCAAAGCTCTAACACTGAATCTCAATTGGTTTAGAGGAAGCCAATTACTTAAGCTACACTATAGGTTGTGGAGCAGTTAAACAACACAGAAGCCATCAAAGAAAGGCCACAACCCACAAGCAAACTGTTCAAAGCTTTTTCCTTGGTATAACTGGTTACTATAGAAGACTTGAGGCAAGCTTTGCAACTGTTGGCCAACTTTGCTAGCGAGAAAACTCTTATGGTGAAATAGTCCCCAGAAGCAGAGGAACATTGCTCTGTCTTCGAGAGGACAGTTTGTACACGGCTTGTTCTAAACTGCCCAGATTATTTTCAGGAACTATGTAGTTCAGACAAATGGATTTGGTTTGGGTCCGGAGATGTTATTACCACAGGTACAGGATGGGGGGGGGGGGGGGAACCGGACAGTTTAACAGTAAAAACATGGGCCTAGTGCTAAAATTCGAAATGCAGATACCCTGTCTTGGGTACACTCCTGTATACTCCTGTAACCTCAAGGTATTCCAACCTTGAAGTTAAAACAAGCGGGGGAGGGTATATGGCAAAGTTGTCTGGACAAGAGCAGTTTGGAGTTTACATTTCATCCAGGTTCTTGTAGTCCACGTTCTTGACCATCTGATCTCATCTGGTTTCCATCTCTTAATGACCGGAACTCTCTAAACAGGTGCTCTGCATCCTGGGTAAAAGACAGGTTCTAAAGAACTTGAGAGGGAATGTTCACACAATAAATCGTGTGAATATATGCTTCAGTTATCCAATTGTGCAGGATAATAAAAAATCTGTGTATCATATGTGAGGGTGCGAATGCATTTTAGCAGCATATAAAGTTAACATTTGTTTATATTTTTGATTGTAATTACCGTACATATGTATAAAACACTATCTGCTTGTGTCGGTGGGTGAGTGTTACTCAAATGTAAGTTAGATTTTGTACTTTAATGAGAAAAAATAGGGTTAAAAATTGTACGGTTTCAACTTCTTCATTGTGCATCGTTCATCTCTGACCCTCACTTTCCTGCAGATGATCGATTTATTTTGAAACAGATGCCTCGTCTGGAAGTGCAGTCTTTCCTTGATTTTGCTCCACACTACTTTACATACATCACAAACGCTGTTCAAATGAAGGTAAATACAACCGACTTGCATATTATATACTCAGTATATTTTCATGCTTTGTGTAAAAAATTTAATATGTAGTGGGTCCACATAATTTTAGTTTTAGCATGTTAACAAATCAAGTCCATAAAACATGTATTAAAGTGGAATTCTTGATTATTACTAAGCTTACAGTGGTTCGTTGTAAACCTCGGTTATGAAATTTGAACTAAGCACATATATCTGTAGTGTTTACTTGTCTCTATCCAAAGCTCTGAATGTGTTTTCTCTGTGGTGCTTCGTTCCCCTGTTATCAGCATGAGTGACTTCTGAGAAGTTTTCTGAAAACATGAGCTAAATTCCTTCATTCTTCTGCCTATGTGGAGGTGTGTCCCTTTCCTCCAATCACCTCTCACACAGTGTCTCAGAGCTGTAACTGCAGTTCTCCGCTTCCTTCTCTTTACTACTCAGATGCATAAGGATTTTATCACTTTGAAGGGTTGTAGAGAAGAGAAAACTGCAGTTAACTTCTTAAGGACCGAACCTTTTTCTGAGATTTGGTGTTTACAAGTTAAAAAGAGTTTTTGTTTGCTAGAAAATTACTTGGAAAAAAATATATATAATGTTTGGGGGTTATAACACCCTAGAGAATAAAATGGCGGTCGTTGCAATACTTTGTCACACCGTATTTGCGCAGCAGTCTTACAAGCGCACTTTTTTTTTTGGAAAAAATACACTTTTTTAAATAAAAAAATAAGACAACAGAAAAGTTAGCCCAATCTTTTTTATATTGTGAAAGATAATGTTACGCTGAGTAAATTGATACCCAACATGTCACGCTTCAAAATTGCACCCGCTCGTGGAATGGCGACAAACTTTTACCCTTAAAAATCTCCATAGGCGATGTTTAAAAAATCCTACAGGTTGCATGTTTAGACTTAGAGGAGGTCTAGGGCTAGAATTATTGCTCTCACTCTAACTATCGTGGCGATACCTCACGTGTGGTTTGAACACCGTTTTCAAATGCAGGCGCTGCTCGCGTGTGCGTTCGCTTCTGCACGCGAGCTCGGCGGGACGGGGCACGTTAAAAAATTTTTTTTTTTTTTCTTATTTTACTTTTTTATTTTTACACTGTTCTTTAAAAAAAAAGTGTCACTTTTATTCCTATTACAAGAAATGTAAGCATCCCTTGTAATAGAAAAAAACATGACAGGACCCCTTGAATATGAGATCTAGGGTCAATAAGACCTCAGATCCCATATTTACACTAAAATGCAAAAAAAAATGTAGTTTAAAAAAAAAAAAAAAGGCTCTAAGAGCTATGGGCGGAAGTGACATTTTGACGTCGCTTCCGCCCTGCAATGGTATGGAGACAGGTGAGGGCCATCTTCCCCTCACTCGTCTCTATACCTAACAGGAGAGCAGACCTGATTGCCTCCGCCACTGCCGGCGGCACGGGTAAACGACGCAGGGCACCGGAGCGTGGCGGGGGGAGGGGCCTCTCCCGCCACCAATAAAAGTGATCTTGCGGCGAATCCGCCGCAGAGACCACTTTTATCTGAAAGCGGACCGCCCGTTGAAGGATATTGGGGTTATGGTAGCTAGCTGCTGCCATAACAACGATGTCCCTCTCCAAAGTGCTGATGTATAACGATGGCGGGCGAATTAAATGGCTTTTTTTTTTTTTTTAAATATTAAATTAATTTTAATAAAATGCTTGTGGAGTAAAAATTCATCTAAAGTTAGTTTTCTTTACAATACATTAATAATTTAGTTTATTCAGCAAGAAATGAAGCTTGGTTATGCAGCATGAGGCTGTATATTCTGCAATATTTACATTTTTGGTAAACTCATTCAATGAATCCAAGCTCTGCAAGCTGAGATAACATGCCACTGCATTGATGCATTCACACAATTTCACAGTAACCATGAGATAAAATAAAGTTCAGGAATATTCCTCTATCCCATTGTTTTTCCAAATCTATGTACATTACAATTTGAATGACTGAATCAGTTCTGACATCGCTGTTTTACTAACCTGACAGCTTATTATTCTAAATAGGAGGCCTTCATCTCATTTTGTTGGCAAATATTAGAGTCTAACTGCCAGCAAGAATAAGTCCTTACATTTAAAGTGGAGTTCCACCCACTTTTACAACTCTTCTGCATCCCTCACTAAACTGTGCCCTGTAAACAAATTGGATATTTTTTTATTTTTTTTCTCAGCACCTACTGTATATCTGCTGTATTCATTGTTCACTTCCTCCTCCCTGGTCGCGGCCCATCGCATCATTTCCTGTTTGCAATGCCTTCTGGGAAGGGGCGGCAACTTCCTCTAAAACTGCCATTGCTATGGAAACCTGACCTGAAACCTATTACACTGCTTGTGCTGCACTGAGCATGTGCGAGATCTGCAAGAATGAGATCCAGGAAGAAATAGTCTGGCTTCAGATGCCCACACTTAAGATGGCCACGGCCTGCTGTAAGTTTATAAAATAACAAACTACTGCTATAAACTAACAAAACAGACCTTAGTTTACAGACTAACTTTACTAGAATACATTAAGCTTGTGTATTATAGGGGTATTTTTTTTTAAAAAGTATAATTTCGGCCAGAACACCACTTTAAAGAGCACCTTATTATTCTAAATAGGAAGCCTTCATCTCATTTTGTTGGCAAATATTAAAGAGTCTAACTGCCAGCAAGAATAAGTCCTTACATTTAAAGAGCACCTGTCATTTCAGATTCATCATTGCAGCGCCTGTTAGCAGGCGTCCACTCACCTGCTGCCGCCACGTCCCTCACCTTGTTGTCACTGCCGCATTCCTAGCCGTCCCATTAAAGTGGATGGGACTGTCGGTGATCCAACAGCGGGTCAGAGGAGGAGCTGCTGCAGGACAGAGATGACAGTTGCTCTTTAAACATTATTATTTGAATTGAGTTGATTTAAATCAAACCTTTTTTTACTAGTGATTTAAATTGTGGTATAAATCGACTTGATTCAAACCAAATCCATCCTGTTTTGGGAAGACACCCTCTGGGTGTCCCCCCTGTAACCCTTTCACAGTCAGTGAGTCCTTATATTTTTTTGCTAGTGTCCCTAACAATACAGGCATACCCCACTTTTAAGTACACAATGAGGTTTATTTACTAAAGCTAGAAAGTGCAAAATCAGGCTCACTTCTGCATAGAAACCAATGAGCTTCTATCCCCAGCTTGTTCAATTAAGCTTTGGTAATAAAACCTGGAAGCTCATTGGTTTCTATGCAGAAGTGAGCCTGATTTTTCACTTTCTAGCTTTAGTAAATAAACCTCATTGTGTACTTAAAAATGGGGTATGCCTGTACAAACTGTACACAGGAATATAATTACAACTGTCATGTACTATAAGGCCACTTTCACACTGAGGCGCTTTACAGGCGTTTTAGTGCTACAAATAGCACCTGTAAAGCGCCTCTCCTGTCACTCCAATGTGAAAGCTTGAGTGCTTTCACAATAAAGCAGTGTGCTTGCGGGACGTTAGAAAAAGGACTGCAAGCAGCATCTTTGGAGCGGTTTAGAAGCGGTGTGTACACCACTCCTAAAACGCCCTGGCCATTGAAATTAATAGGCAGCACTGCTGAAGCGCCTGCAAAGCGCTTTGTGGGTGCTTTTAACCCCTTCGGGTTAAAAGCTAGCGCCGCTTTACTGCTGCCGCCTCAGTGTGAAAGTGCCCTAAACATTACGTTAATTAGCCACCTGGAAAATGTTCTGATTAATCAGAGATCTCCACTTCAGGTCAGACTTGCCGTCACCACTCCATTATTTGCTCGGTCACCCTGTGCCCCTAATAGACACAGGGTGATTTACACATAAGATAGACATGGGAAGCTGAAACAAAGGTTTCCCAGTCCTCTCCAAAAGCCCCTGTCCTGGCTAGGTCTGGATCAAACAGCCTGTTTTACACAGTGCAGAGAATTAACCCCTTAAGTTCCACAGTGTGACCGCACACTTAAGTTTGGTCCACATAAGCAGTTGAACTACTCCTGGGCTCTATGTGAAACTGGCTCAGCAGCATCCCACAGGAAAATCCAGAGACAACGTCCTCAATTTTAAAACGCGAAAGAGGCTGAATAGTGCATTATCACTAGTTTAAAAATGTATTTAGAAAAAATAACAGGGTACTTACCGTATATATACTTGAGTATAAGTCGACCCGAGTATAAGCTGAGGCACCTAATTTTACCACAAAAAAACTGGGAAAACTTATTGACTCGAGTATAAGCCTATAGGGTGAGAAATGCACAGCTACTGTAAGTGGAAAAGAGGGTCAACAATGCCCATTTGCAGCCTCCCTGTGCCCATTTTCATGCCTCACTGTGCCCATTTGCAGCCATAGGTCCCCCGAACTTCAAACTCTGTAGTTAAGGGTTTCTAGATGCCCCCTAGCTGCAGCCAAAATTTGGGGTCTCTAGACCCAAAGGGTCCCGAAATGACATTGCTGCAGATGGACACAGTTGGCCGACTTTGGGAGCCCATATCTCGGGCCACTTGGTGCTAGGAACTTAGTGTGCAAACCCAGTAGAACTAGCACTACAACATATCCAAAGCTGGGGTTCCTAGCACCAAGTGGCCCCGAGATACGGGGCCCCAAAGTCGGTTCGGAAAATGTCAAGCACTTTTCTGCAGCAGAGAATGACATTTTCTGAACCAAATTTGGGGCCCCATATCTCGGGTCTACTTGGTGCTAGGAACCCCAGCTTTGGATATGTTGTAGTGCTAGTTCTGGGTTTGCATACCAAATTTGGGGTTCCTAGCACCAAGTGGCCTCGAGATACGGGGCCCCAAAATCTGTTTGTAAAATGTCATTCTTTGCACCAGAAAAGTGCTTGACTCGAGTACAAGCCGAGGGGGGCACTTTCAGCACAAAAAAATGTGCTGAAAAACTCAGCTTATACTCAAGTATATATGGTACACATTTTAGGTGCTTTCAGCACACCAAACTATAAAAGCATTAGGCATAGGATTCCTCTCCAAACGACCTCCAAACTTGTATGTGTCAGCAGCTTGTACAAACAAGCATGTATGTCTTGGAAACTCTTTTGTACCCTTCTGAGTGAAACCTTTTGACAATGAGATCCCTCTGATGCTTTGGAAGCTCTCTGTGGACCATAGCTTTTGCTGTAGGATGTGACTGAAAATGTCAGAAAAGACCTACTAGAAAAGCTGAACTTTGGGGTTAATCAGAGGCACTTTAAATTATGGCAGGTGTGTATTGACTCCTATTTAACATGAGTTTGAATGTGATTGCTTAATTCTCAACACAGCTACATCCCCAGTTATAAGAGGGTATGCACACTTATGCAATCACATTATTTTAGTTTTTTTTTTTTACTTCTCCATACTTTCTAATTTTTACATCACAGAAACCTGACATTTTAGCAGGGGTGTGTAGGCTTTTTATATCCACTGTATGTATGTATGTATGTATATGTGTGTGTGTGTATATGTGTAATATATATAAATATATGTATGTGTGTGTGTGTGTATATATATATATATATATATATATATATATATATAGTGTATATATCCTGTTTTCCCGAAAATAAGACCTAGCGTGATTGTCGGTGATGGCTGCAATATAAGCCTACCCCCCAAATAAGCCCTACCCTGAAAATGAGACCTATATATATATACACACACACACACTGTTACACTTGTAACTTGTAACTGTTACACTTGTGCTTTCAAAGCCTACAGCCCCGGGTAAGAACTTCCAACGAATAAATATGTGTTATAGGTCTCTTTGACATCACTCTGTTGCAGTGCTTAGGAAAGGTATCCTGAAGTACAGATGAGTAACATAAAAATATCATATAACGTACGCGGTTTGAACTCACACATAAAGTGTGCCAACATCTTGCAGGAATTAAAATTTCTTGGAGCTGACGTGGTATTCCTTCAGGAGACTCACTTTCTCCTGGAGAAAAAACAAAAAATCTTCTCCAGGGATTTTCCAGTTTGGTTGTACGGTGATTCACCCACATTGCGCGCAAAAGGAGTAGCCATAGGGTTTGCCAGTGGAGTAAGGTTCGACTTACATCAGAGAAGGACGGACCCGGAGGGACGGTTTATGTTTCTGAAAGGGAAACTTAACGGTATCGAATGCTCACTGGCAAACATATATGGCCCAAATAAAAATCCAAATAGATATATGATCGAGAGGTTGGCCGAATTCAAGGAAGGTCTAGCTATAATGGCTGGCGATTTCAAGGAAAGGATAAATCGTCCCATGCGCGGGGGACGAGCACGGCCTGGAATAATAGAGTGAGACAGAAACTGCACCAGTCCCAATGGATGTATGGAGGGCGCAGCATGTTAATAGCAGGGACTATACGTTCTACTCCCCCGTGCATGGGACTTATTCTAGACTGGATTTTTTTCCTGATCGAACATCGCTGGCTGGAGGCGGTTGCTAGTTCTAACATCGGGGTAATGACCTTTTCTGATCACGCGCCTATAAGCTTAACAGTAAATACAGGACAGATTCATAATAAGAGCCTTAGCTGGAAGTTAAACGAAGAACTACTAAACGATAAAGAGATGGGGGATCTGGTATCAAAGGAATTAGAGTTCTATTTTAAAACGAATGAAACAGCAGAGGTCTCGGAGTCAATAGTATGGGAGGCACACAAAGCCTATATTAGGGGGATCTTGATTAAGGCAGGTGCGGAAGAGAAAGAGAAGGGAAGAAAAACTTGAAATAATGAACGAGATATTAGAACTTGAGCAGGTGCATAAATTAGATGGGGGGAAGGAGGTACTCTTAAGACTCCATAACAAAAGAGAGGCCATGAGAACTTTAATTGAACAAGAAACACGAGTAAAGTACAACATACTAAAGAAAGAGAGATATGTGGGAGGAAACAAGCCGGGGAGGTATCTAGCAAAGACCAATAACTACATTGAGAAAATCAAGACTTCAGACGGGGAGGTAAATTACAGAACTAGTGAAATCGCCAAAACCTTTCAAAACTATCATGAGGGACTATACTCCATCAATAACAAGATCTCAAAGAGCGAGGCAGACAAAAAAAGGGAGAGAACCAAAGTTTTTTTTTCAGGAGCTAGGACTAAAGAAAATAGAAGAAGATAAATATAATCTACTAGAGGGCCCTATTACAGAAGATGAAATAAAAAAAACATTGAGGGAGACGTCAGCGGGGAAAAGCCCTGGGCCAGATGGCTTCTCCGTACTGTATTATAAAAAATTCCAAGACTTCTTAATCCCTAAATTATGTTCGTACATGAATGGGATAGGTGTAAAGTGGGAGATGGGGAAAGAAGCGTTAGAAGCAATTTATTACCATCATATTGAAGGAGGGCAAGGACAGTTCACTCTGTTCTAGCTATAGACCAATAGCGCTTCTCAATGTGGACACGAAATTGTTTGCGAAAATTCTGGTCGAGAGAGTGAAGAACATTCTGAATAACATGGTCCATCCAGATCAGGTGGGATTCACCCCGGGTAGGGAGGAACGGGATAATGGGATCAGAACCCTCATGGTAACCCAAAAAATGAGGGACAGTGGAGCCCCAGGTCTACTCCTGTCAATCGACGCCGAGAAAGCTTTTGACAGGGTAGACTGGGGCTTTATGTTCTGTATGTTGAAGGAGATAGGATTTGGGCCAACTATGACCAGATGGATAAAGGCGTTGTATGCCAGTCCTTCAGCAAGGGTCAAAGTTAACGGAACACTATCTGAGCCGTTTGTAATGACTAACGGAACGAGACAAGGATGCCCACTGTCCCCCCTTCTGTTCGTGTTGACGCTTGAGCCCTTGCTAACAAGGATAAGGCAGAACCCGGATATCTCAGGAGTATTTGATGGAGACGAAGACCACAAATTGGCTGCCTTCGCAGACGATATCCTTCTTTATATCACCAGACCTAGAATAACTCTCCCTAACCTGCTTAAAACTTTGAAAGAATATGGGGAAATATCAAATTTTAAGATCAACCCGGACAAATCTGAATTACTAGAAATTAATAAGATGGATAAAAAAGATCGTATGGTCCACAAGGAATTCCCATTTGCGTGGGGAAAAAAGGAGATAAACTATCTTGGGATAAAGATAACAGGGACTAGAGAGTTGTTCCAGGTTAATTTTGTTCCTCTCCTTAATGAGGTCAAGTGGGAGTTGAACAGAATCACAAGAGGACAGCTGTCATGGGGGGAAGAATTAACATCATTAAGATGGCAATATTGCCAAAGATTTTATATAAAATGCAAATGCTCCCCATCCCATTACCACAAGCATATCTCAAAAAATTGCACTCACTTTTTACAAAATTTATTTGGAGGGGGAAAAAAACGCGTATAAGTTATGCAACACTGGTTAGGGACAAAGAGAAGGGGGGTTGGGGTGCACCAGACATAAGATGCTATCACGAAGCAATCATTTTATCAAGAATTATAGATTGGGCAAAAGGAAATAAAGAAAAGCGTTGGGTGAAAATGGACAACACGATTAGTAAAGTAGATATGAGTAAAGTAATTTGGATATCTCCACTTTTTAGGAAACTTAGTTCTGAGGCACGTATTATCACTAGACACACTTTAAAAGTATGGGACAATTTGCATAAAAGGGAGAAATGGAAGTATATATCCCCTTTGATCCCTCTGAGGGACACGGAATTTTTTGCACCAGGTATGGAGATTTTGAGTGGGAGATGGATCTTGCAAGAAGGAGCACAGCTTAAGGATGTTATGAAGGGCAAACTTTGTTCATTTCAGGACTTAAAAAATAAAAGCGATCTTATGACCCTCAACAGATGGCGATATCTTCAACTAAAACACTTTGTTGAAACGCTCCCCCAACCTATTAGAACGATGGACAACCTACAGCCGTTAGAGAAACTCTGTGTCGGTCAGGTAGGGAAGAAGGGGATTTCTAAGATCTATAGGGTATTGATGGATCTGAAGGGTACAGACATTCCAGTATATATCAAAAAATGGGAGACAGAATTAAATTCAAAACTCAAAAATGATGAGGCTACAATTTTATTGAAGCGAGTTCACAATACCTCAGTAAATTATAAAGTGTCTGAGTTAAATTATAAATGTTTGTCAAGATGGTACATTACCCCAGACAGAGCTTCTAAGTATCAGAGTGAATCTTCACAATTCTGCTGGAGGGGGATGCAAAGAGCTGGGTATAATGGCACACATCTGGTGGCAGTGCACAAAAATAAGGGAATTATGGGACGAGATAAGGAAAATTACTTGTGAGATAACCCAAATAGTAGTCCCGGACGATCCATGGGCATGCCTATTTCACGGTTTCAGAATGCCAACCGAGTCATATCTGGGAACACTCATACCACAACTGTTGAACGCAGCAAAAAGTCTCATTGTAAGACACTGGCAGGAAAAAAGCGGCCCAACATTACAAGAATGGTATGACAAAACAAATGAAATCCAGAACTTAGAATATCTGAGATACACTGAGGAAGTGGAAATGGAGGAGTATGAGGAACAATGGAAGGGTTGGCAAAAATTTAAAAGCTCAATAAGAGCAGTAGAGGTTTTGGGAAATGAATAGGTCTAGCTAATATAGTCCCCATGTAGTTAGTCAGAGATGGGTAAGATGCAACAGGAGTGGTGTCCATTGGGGGTGTTGACCTAGCTAGCTTGGAGGTCCATGGAAGAAAGAAATAAAGGACTTCGAGGAGGTGGGGTGGTTTGGGGGGTGGTGGGGTGGGGAAGGGAAGGGGGCTTAAGTTATGGGAGGCTTTAGATACGATCTAACCGATACTGTTGATGAGGGATGCTGCGGTGTTGCAAGCATGAAGATTAAACCAAAACGATATCTGCAATAAAAAAAAAAAAAAAGGTAACAAATGCCACTATGATGTGAGTAACGAGTCGGGAAAGTATTGAACGGTAAAGTTTAGGGCTGAAACAACTAATCGATTAATCGACAACTAATCGATTATGTAATTAATCGATTACTATTTTCATAATCGATTAATCGGCCAGTAACATAATGGGGTTAAAAAAGCTAAAATTAGCCCTATATAGTACAAAAAGAGCAAATAATCTCTACTGTAAATATTGCTTTCACTGTTGCACAGTAAAAAAACAATTTTTTTTTAACTCCATTATGTTACTAAATGTCTTAGGCCTGGTTCCCACCTATGTGTTTTTTGGTGCTTTTTGCAGAAATGCACTACAGTTCATTTAACGTTCACATCTATGCTTTTTTTCAGCTGCTGTGTATTTGGAAAGGGTCAAGGACCTTTTTCAATGCAAAACGGTGCTTTTTTGGTTTAATATACTTCAATGGAAAAGCTGCAGAAAAGCATGTACTATTACAGTTCTGTTTGAAAATCTGCAAAACAGTCTAGAATTTTATTTTTCTTTAAATAAAAAAAAATGATGAGTCCAGATTCAACCTCTAATAGTATATAGAGTATATCTCTTCTGTCTGTCATTCTCAGAGAGGATTAAAGATTTTACTCCCTAACCGTATAGTTGGTTATTTTATATTTACCCCTGCGTATAAAGATATTTAGGAATAAATTGCCTTTTTTTAAACTTTACATATTAACTAAATTATACACCACACTTTTTTTTAAGGTTACTAACCGATTAATCGAAACAATAATCGGCCAACTAATCGATTATGAAAATAATCGTTAGTTGCAGCCCTAGTAAAGTTGAAACTTATGCCCCCGAAAATGGACACTGATGTGGCAAAAAAAAAAGCCTACAGCCCCAATTCTGTTTGGGGAATTACAATTGGGGATGCTGTATAAAATATACATCTACATAAAAAGAGAGGGCAAATCTCATAAACCCGTATTTTATTCAAAATGGGGAACATATCAAATGTTTAAACTAAGAAAATGTACCTTTTTAAGAAAAAGAAGGGAATTTTGAAATTGGCAGCAACACATTTCAAAAAAGTTGGGACAGGGCAACAAAGTTGGCAAAGTGCAACCCCAATTCCAAAAAAAGTTTGTACAGGGCCATGCTTACCACAGTTTAGCATCCCCTCTTTTGACAACACTCTGTAAACGTCTGGCAACTGAGACTAGCTGCTGGAGACAAAAAAAATGGGCAAATTAACTGCTTCAGCCCCGGAAGATTTTACTTCCTTCCTGACCAGAGCACTTTTTGCAATTCGGCACTGCGTTGCTTTAACTGACAATTTCGCGTTCGTGCAAAGTTGCCCCCAAACAAAATTGATGTCCTTATTTTCCCACAAATAGAGCTTTCTTTTGGTGGTATTTGATCACCTCTGCGATTTTTTTATTTTTTGCGCTATAAACCAAAAAATTTACAATTTTAAAAAAAAAGCAATATTTTTTACTTTTTGCTATAATATCCCCCCAAAAATATATAAAAAAAAATGTCCTCAGTTTAGACCGCTATCTATTCTACTACAGTGGCTTGCGAAAGTATTCGGCCCCCTTGAACTTTTCAACCTTTTGCCACATTTTAGGCTTCAAACATAAAGATATAAAATTTAAATTTTTTGTGAAGAATCACCAACAAGTGGGACACAATTGTGAAGTGGAACGAAATCTTTTGGATTTTTGAAACTTTTTTAACTAATAAAAAAATGAAAAGTGGGGCGTGCAAAATTATTCGGCCCCCTTGCGTTAATACATTGTAGAGCCACCTTTTGCTGCGATTACAGCTGCAAGTCGCTTGGGGTATGTCTCTATCAGTTTTGCACATCGAGAGACTGAAATTCTTGCCCATTCTTCCTTTCAAAACAGCTCGACCTCAGTGAGGTTGGATGGAGAGCGTTTGTGAACAGCAGTTTTCAGCTCTTTCCACAGATTCTTGATTGGATTCAGGTCTGGACTTTGACTTGACCATTCTAACACCTGGATACGTTTATTTGTGAACCATTCCTTTGTAGATTTTGCTGTATGTTTGGGATCATTGTCTTGTTGGAAGATAAATCTCCGTCCCAGTTTCAGGTCTTTTGCAGACTCCAACAGGTTTTCATCCAGAATGGTCCTGTATTTGGCTGCATCCATCTTCCCCTCAATTTTAACCATCTTCCCTGTCCCTGCTGAAGAAAAGCAGGCCCAAACCATGATGCTGCCACCACTATGTTTGACAGTGGGGATGGTGTGTTGAGTGTGATGAGCTGTGTTGCTTTTACACCAAACATATCGTTTTGCATTGTGGCCAAAAAGTTTGATTTTGGTTTCATCGGACCAGAGCACCTTCTTCCACATGTTTGGTGTGTCTCCCAGGTGGCTTGGGGCAAATTTTAGGCAAGACTTTTTATGGATATCTTTGAGAAATGGCTTTCTTCTTGCCACTCTTCCATAAAGGGCAGTGCACAGTGCTCCTTGGGATGTTTAAAGCTTGGGAAATCTTTTTGTATCCAAATCCGGCTTTAAATTTCTCCACAACAGTATTACGGACCTGCCTGGTGTGTTCCTTGGTCTTCATGATGCTCTCTGCGCTTTCAACAGAACCCTGAGACTATCACAGAGCAGGTGCATTTATACAGAGACTTGATTACACACAGATGGATTCTATTTATCACCATCAGTCATTTAGGACAACATTGGATCATTCAGAGATCCTCGCTGAACTTCTGGAGTGAGTTTTCTGCACTGAAAGTAAAGGGGCCGAATAATTTTGCACGCACCACTTTTCAGTTTTTTAATTGCTAAAAAAGTTTAAAATATCCAATAGATTTCGTTCCACTTCACAATTGTGTCCCACTTGTTGGTGATTCTTCACAAAAAATTTAAATTTTATATCTTTATGTTTGAAGCCTGAAATGTGGCAAAAGGTTGAAAAGTTCAAGGGGGGCGAATACTTTCGCAAGCCACTGTACATCTTTTTGGTAAAAAAAATTGCAATAAGCGTATATTGATTTGGTTTGCGCAAAAGTTATAGCGTCTACAAAATAGGGGATAGTTTTATGGCATTTTTATTATTAATTTTTGTTTTTATTAGTAATGGCGGCGATTACTTATTGCTACTGTGACATTATGGCAGACACTTATGGCAGGGAAGGGGGTTAAACACTAGGGGGCGATCAAGGGGTTAGGTGTGTCCTAGGGAGTGATTCTAATTGTGGGGGGCATGGGCTACCACTCCTATGACAGCGATCACTACTCCCGATGACAGGGAGCAGTTATCTCTGTCATGTCACTAGGCATAATGGGGAAATGCCTTGTTTACATAGGCATCTCCCAGTTCTGCGGCTCCGTGACACAATCGCCGGGACACCGGCTGACATTGAGTCGGTGGGTCCCTCGGGCATGGTCACACTGTACGAGGCACGCGCCCCCACTATCCCCGCCAATAAAAGGGGACGTACAGGTATGCCCATTTGCCCACCGCTGCCATTGTACCAACGTATATCGGCATGTAGCGGTTGGCAAGTGGTTAAAGGATTTCAGCAACTTTGATAAGGGCCAAATTGTAATGGCTAGACCAGTGTTTTTCAACCTTTTTTCAGTCAAGGTGCCGTTTAAAATTATTTCAAGTCTCAAGGTGGTACAGTGGTGCTGCATTTAGGGGTGTAAAACAGGAGGTGAGTAGGCAAGCTATTGCTTCCTCACTGCTTGTCAAATGTCTGAATAGCCTGACCATGGATTGCTTTTCAGACATACACACACACACATACACACAAGCCCCCCCCATACACACACACACAAGCCCCCATACACACACACAAGCCCCCATACACACACACAAGCCCCCATACACACACACACAAGCCCCCATACACACACACACAAGCCCCCATACACACACACACAAGCCCCCCCCCCCACACACACACACAAGCCCCCCCCCACACACACACGCCCCCCAACACACACACACACGCGCGCGCCCACACACACACACACACACACACACACGCGCGCGCGCCCACACACACACACACACACAAGCCCCCCGTACACACACACAGACACACAAGCCCCCCGTACACACACACAGACACACAAGCCCCCCGTACACACACACAGACACACAAGCCCCCCGTACACACACACAGACACACAAGCCCCCCGTACACACACACAGACACACAAGCCCCCCGTACACACACACAGACACACAAGCCCCCCGTACACACACACAGACACACAAGCCCCCCGTACACAGACACACAAGCCCCCCGTACACAGACACACAAGCCCCCCGTACACAGACACACAAGCCCCCCGTACACAGACACACAAGCCCCCCGTACAGACACACAAGCCCCCCGTACACAGACACACAAGCCCCCCGTACACAGACACACAAGCCCCCCGTACAGACACACAAGCCCCCCGTACAGACACACAAGCCCCCCGTACAGACACACAAGCCCCCCGTACAGACACACAAGCCCCCCGTACAGACACACAAGCCCCCCGTACAGACACACAAGCCCCCCGTACAGACACACAAGCCCCCCGTACAGACACACAAGCCCCCCGTACAGACACACAAGCCCCCCGTACAGACACACAAGCCCCCCGTACAGACACACAAGCCCCCCGTACAGACACACAAGCCCCCCGTACAGACACACAAGCCCCCCGTACAGACACACAAGCCCCCCGTACAGACACACAAGCCCCCCGTACAGACACACAAGCCCCCCGTACAGACACACAAGCCCCCCGTACAGACACACAAGCCCCCCGTACAGACACACAAGCCCCCCGTACAGACACACAAGCCCCCCGTACAGACACACAAGCCCCCCGTACAGACACACAAGCCCCCCGTACAGACACACAAGCCCCCCGTACAGACACACAAGCCCCCCGTACACACACACAAGCCCCCCGTACACACACACAAGCCCCCCGTACACACACACAAGCCCCCCGTACAGACACACAAGCCCCCGTACAGACACGCACACAAGCCCCCCCTACACACAGACACGCACACAAGCCCCCCCTACACACAGACACGCACACAAGCCCCCCCTACACACAGACACGCACACAAGCCCCCCCTACACACAGGCACACAAGCCCCCCCTACACACAGACACACAAGCCCCCCCTACACACAGACACACAAGCCCCCCCTACACACAGACACACAAGCCCCCCCTACACACAGACACACAAGCCCCCCCTACACACAGACACACAAGCCCCCCTTACACACAGACACACAAGCCCCCCCTACACACAGACACACAAGCCCCCCCTACACACAGACACACGCCTCCACAAGCCCCCATATACAAACACACACACGCCCCCATATACACACACGCGCACACACACGCACAAGCATATATATATATATATTAATGTGTGTGTGTCACTGGTGCAAAACCACTACTTCCCCTAAGACTCTTACACAAGTATGTGTCAGGGTTGCTGCATTCAAAAAGAACCCTTCATTGAGATGGGCTAGAAATGCTGATTAGTGTGTGTGAATGCGCTACTCCCATATTACCACCACTTACTATGTTCTTTTCCTATTTTTACAAACAGTCACTTGTAAATAATATCATGTGCATTAACTTAAAACTTTGAATCAGACAAAAATATAAACATATATTATCCAATACATGAAAAAAGTCCTTCAAAAGTGCTGCAAAATACTTTAACAATTGTTGTGACTGACGTGCTCCTAGGTTCCTTCAGTAATCATATGTGACTTAGTGAGACACCTCCACCATTCAGATTGGCCACTCACCAGATGCTTATTTAAAGATGTGCCTTTGGTTCATTCAAGGGATAACCACTCCACATAAGTAACACTCCTCACCGGCTAAACTTGGACTCTAGTATTCCTCATATAAAAGCATAGGGACAAAAACCGATCACAGTGCAATATGTTTAAACTATTTATTTTAAAATCCAAAGAAAGAGTATCCACTCACATTTAAAAGTGGCCTTGAGCCGGCACGAAGCTTATCCAGCAGTTATGGACGGGTGTTGGGCTGTTTGCATGGTCCGCCTGGTAGTACTGTGCGGCCTCCATGCTTGGCTTGCGCTTCAAGCCTAGTTCCCGTTCAGACACACAAGCCCCCCGTACACACAGACACACACACCCCCCCACAAGCCCCCATATACCATCACACACACGCCCCCATATACATACACACACACACACACACCCATATACACACACGCGCACACACGCGCACAAGTATATATATATATATATATATATATATATATATATATATATATATATATATATATATATATATATATATATATATATATATATATATATATATATATATACCGTATTTATCGGCGTATAAATGGTTTAGGAGGGAATTTTAAGGAGAAAAGCTTACATTTAAGTGTCCATGTGTAGCCTTGTCAGTGTAGCCTTGTCATTGCAGTCTTCCAGATAAAAAAATGGCGCCGCCGAGATACAGAGCCGGATGTCCTGTGTATCTCGGCGGCTCTTGGGTCCGCTCACAATCACGCCCAGTCCCTGTGTTATGTTCATCATAGGGTGGGATTGGGCGTGACTGTGAGCCGAGCCGAGTACACTCGGCTATGTATCTTGGCAGCTCGATCCTCCGCTAACTATCAGCGTAGGATCAGCGTATAACACGCACCCACGTTTTTCCCCTGATTTTAAGGGGAAAAAAGTGCGTGTTAAACGCCAATAAATACGGTGTGTGTGTGTGTGTGTGTGTGTGTGTACGCATATACATACACACACATGCGCCCCCATTTAAATACACACAGACATTTTGCCAAATGCCGACTACCTGCACTATACAGGGCTGAGACCATCGGAGCTCTGAACTGTACACCGGCACAGTGAGAGCTTGATTTACACCCTTTCTCAACTAGTATGCTGCAACACCCCAGTTGTGAGAGGCTGGGCTAGACGACTGGGTCAGAGCATCTCAAACTGCAGCTCTTGTGGGATGTTCCTAGTCTGCAGTGGTCAGGACAAGACCAGAAGTGGTATGAAGAACTAGCTACAGGGTAATGGGTGGCCAAGGCTCACTGATGCATGTGGGGAGTGGAGGCTAGCCTGTGTAGTTTTACAGGGCATCAGAGTGGCTCAGGGGCCAATTGCCTCCCTGCCCCCCGGGCTACTCTGATGCCCTGTAAATAAGGCCATATCGCTTCTGCCAGAAGCGATCAACCAGGAAACTGTCGGGAGGCAAGCCGGCCAGACCACACAGAGGATCTCCCGCTGTGAGACAGGTTGGATCTGAAATGCCTGAAATGCCTGCCCCTGTAAAAGTTATGCCTCCTGGAATGGCTCCTATGATGGACAGCACTATGGTCCAATGCCGGGAAATTTAATCTGTGTGCTGTCTATCATAGGAGCCGGTCCAGGAGATAGGACTTTGATAGCATCCGGGGTTTCAGATCCAAGCTGTGTCACAGCGGGAGATCCTCTGTGTGATCCGGCCAGCTCTCCTCCCGTGATCCCCCATGCAGTGATCGGCTGCACTCATGGGCACTAATGGGCTGCACTGATATGCTTTATGTTAATATTGTTAAAGCTGTTAAATGTTTTATGCAGAATTAAGTTACAAAAATAAATGTCATTTCATGAGAGAATTTACGAGGGCATGTTTAGGGGTGGAATTGGGGGCAGGGTAGGAGTTGGGTGGAACAACTGGTGGCAGCGAGGAACTCTTAAGGCCTGGCTAGTAGTTCAGGGCTTGAAGTTTTGAGCCCTGCAATAGAAGACTGCCTTTTTTCAGAGCTGTCTTATCCAGAGTCCTAGGTGAGGCATAATCATAAAGAGTTGGAGATAGTGATGTAAGGCTACTCTGCTTCCTTGTTTGGAGCTCTCGGCATCATATGTTGATGTGCATCAGAAGCTACAGACACTATTTTGAACGCTAAGATGACCTAGTTCGAGGAAACATGGGACCCCTGGATCCCATTTTTCAGGAAACGCCTAGAGTCTCCATCCGGCCCCGGTGACAATTTGCGAAGTACTAAAGCTGCACAGACTACCTTCTTTATTCTCCATTTATTTTCGCTCTTTCTTGTTGAGCTGTACATTCACCCACAGACTAGTCCATTAGTCTGCGGGACCCCGGGGAATGTCCCTTCATATAAATCCCACTCCCATATTACCTCCCTCACCCTTCTGCTTCTCCTAACCTCTGGAGATATTTCCCCAAACCCCGGTCTCCATCATTTAACTGTACCCCATGCACCCATCACCCTGCACCCTCTGGCAACAGCCGCAATAAACACAATTTAGTTCCTATTTCTATTCTTCCCAAGACCAGACTCCCTTTCTCTTGTGCCCTTTGGAACTCCTGCTCTGTCTATAACAAACTCATCTCTCTCCATGACCTCTTTATCGCTAACTCATTTAACCTACTCGCCATTACCGAAACCTGGCTTCACAAATCCGACACTGCATCTTCTGCTGCACTATCCCATGGTGGTCTTCTCTGGACTCACTCCCCCAGATCCAGTGGACGTAAGGGAGGAAGTGTCGGAATCCTTCTAGCCCCACATAGCACCTTTCAGGTACTTCAACCACCTCCCTCTGTCACTCTCCTCTTTCGAAGCACACTGCATTCCTCTTTTCACTCCAGTTTCTCTAAGGATAGCTGTGATCTACAGGCCCCCCCGGGCCAGTATTAACCTTTCTTAATGACTTCTCTGCCTGGCTCTACTTTCTTCTGAAATCCCCTTGATCATTCTCGGGGACTTCAACATCCCTATTAATACTAACACTCCTGCTGCTTCCAAACTTCTCAGCCTAACCTCCTTCTTTGACCTTGAAGTAGTGGAAATACGCTCCTACTCACTCTGAAGGCAATACCCTTGACCTTGTTTTCTCTTACCTTTGCACTCCATGCAACCTCTCTAATTATCCATTCCCTCTCTCTGATCACCACCTTATTAGTTTTACTCTCTCCCTCTCCTCCACTTCATCTCCCTCCAACTGCCTAAAAGTTACCCGCAGAAACCTACGCCATCTCAACCCTTCTCTTTTCTCTACTCTATCGACAGCCTCTACGACAAAATCTCAACCCTATCCTGCACCAATCTAGCCACTTCTCTCTACAACGCTTCACTTCTAGCCTCATTGGACTCACTGGCCCCCTCACTACACACAGAATCAGGCCCTGACCCCTTCAACCTTGGCAAACAGATGATACTAGAAGTCTGAAAAAAACAGTCATGCTCATGAGCGCCTGGCGTAAGACTAAGTCTCGGAGAGATTTCAACCAATATAAATCTGCCCTCCAAAAATACAATTCCAGCCTCCTCACTGCCAAGCAGACCTATTTTATCACTCTCATTAGCAACTTATCATCCCATCCCCATCAACTCTTCTCTACCTTCAACTCTCTACTTAGTCTTCCACCCGCCAACTCGCTCACTGCCCAGGAGATCGCCAATCCCTTCAAACAGAAGATTTATACAATTCGCAAGGAGATCTCTACTGTTCCGATACCCTCCACGCTTTACACTTCATGCCCACAGGTACAATCATTACTTACCTCTTTCAACCCCACCACTATAGACGAGGTTGCTAAACTACTTGCTAATGTCCACCTTACCAACCTGCTCTTTGCATCCTGTTCCCTCACAAATGCTACGTTCACCCTCTGGCTCTTTGCTACACTCTCTAACCTACATCTTCAATCTCTTTCTCTTCTGGCATCTTCCCCAACTCTCTAAAACATGCACTTGTCAGACCCATACTTAAAAAGCCCTCACTGGACCCATCCAATCTTAACAACTTACGCCTCATCTCCTTGCTCCCCTTCTTATCCAAACTCCTTGAATGTCTGGTCTACAACCGACTGAGCGTCCACCTCGCTGATAATAGGCTTCTTGATCCCCTTCAGTCTGGATTTTGTCCTCAGAAACTGCTCTCCTAAAACTAACAAACGATCTACTAACAGCCAAAACCAATTGAAACTATTCTGTACTCCTACTCCTGGACCTCTCTGCTGCCTTTGATGCGGTTGACCTCCTCAAAAAACTCCATACCTTTGGTCTCCGTGACTGTACTCTTTGCTGGTTCTCTTCCTACTTATCCAACCGCACCTTTAGCATTTCTTACAACTCTACTTCTTCCTCCTCCTCTTCCTATCGGTTGGGGTCCCCCCAAGGTTCTGTTCTTGGACCTCTACTATTTTCAATATACACCTCCTCCCTGGGTCAGCTCATAGCCTCCCGGGCTTCCAATACCACCTCTACGCTGTCGACACCCAAATCTATTTCTTTACCCCTCAGCTCACTTCCTCTGTCTCCTCACGTATTACTAATTTACTATCAGATACATCAGTCTGGATGTCGCACCACTTCCTCAAACTCAATCTATCCAAAACTGAACTTATCATTTTTGCTCCCCCATATGCCCCTTCCCCTGATCTCTGTCAAAATCGATGGCACAGCTATAAGCCCATCCCCACATGCCAAGGTTCTAGGTGTAGTCCTGAACTCTCCTTTTAAGCACCACGTCCAATCACTGTCCAAAACCTGCCGCCTCAACCTCTGCAACATCTCCAAAATACGCCCCTTTCTAACCAATGACACAACAAAGCTCTTAATTCACTCACTGGTCATCTCTCGCCTCGACTATTGCAACTCCCTTATCTTTGGCTTACCTCTACATAGTCTATCACCTCTTTAATTCATCGTGTATGCTGCTGCCAGACTCATCCACCTTACCAATCGCTCTGTGTCTGCTACCCCTCTCTGTCAATCCCTCCACTGGCTTCTGCTCGGCCAAAGAATTAAATTCAAAATACTGTATATATAAAAGATACGCTGCGTTAAGGTAAAGATATCGAGAAAATAAAAAAATGAACATTAAAGAAAATAATAATATATGTGTGATATGCTATATAAATAGCCTATCCGGCCTTAGTGCAAAAATATATATTTATATATGTAGGGACAATATACATAAAACAAATCAATATATAAGTGCAACTTGTAAATATTATGTTAGATGTAATGACATCCAAACAAAAAATGGCAACTATTCAACTGGTGCCATTGTGCATAGTGAATATATATATATATATATATATATATATATATATATATATATATATATATATATATATATATATATATATATATATATATATATATATATATATATATATATATGTATATGTGTGTGTATGTATGTATGTATATGTGTGTGTGTGTATGTGTATATGTATATATATGTATATATATATATATATATATATATATATATATGTGTATGTATGTATGTATATATATATATATATATGTGTGTATGTATATATATATATGTATGTATATATATGAACATCTATTTACATAGAACAAAGTACAACATGCGAAATTACATATCATAATCAGTATAAAAAGTGCCAAGTGCCACACAGTAAGTAAATATCAAATCCAAAAACAATATAGCACGTGATCAGTGGATCCAGTATATTCATGGAATACATATAAATAATAAATACAGGGTCTGTAATAATAGTTACTTGAGCATGGTTTTCTGAGCACCAATAATATTGCAAGCACGTTGATTCATTTTGATGAACTATTATTATGGACCCTCTATTTATATGTATTCCATGAATATACTGGGTCCACTGATCACGTGCTATATTGTTTTTGGATTTGATATTTACACTTACTGTGTGGCACTTGGCACTTTTTTTTGTATTTTGCACTTATTATACTGATTGTGATATAGAATTTTGGATGTCATTACATCTAACATATTTACAAGTTGCACTTATATATTGATTTGTTTTTTGGATATTCATTGTCCCTACATATATAAATATATATTTTTTGCACTAAGACCGGATAGGCTATTTATATAGCATATCACACACACATTATTATTTTCTTTAATATTCATTTCTTTATTTTCTTGATCCCTTTACCTTAGCGCAGCGTATCTTTTATATATACAGTAACACACGGTATATGAACGTGTTCTACGCAGGCGGCTAGGTATTTTTTTCACACTTGAGGCATTATAACATTGTGGCTCGCAAGGTTTTTTTCATAAATTCAAAATACTAACAACTACGTACAAAGCCGTCCACAATTTAGCCCCCAGCTACATCACTAGCCTAGTCTCTAAATACCAACCTACTAGTTCTCTTCGTTCTTCTCAAGACCTCTTACTCTCTTGCTCCCTCGTCACCTCCTCCCATGCTCGCCTCCAGGACTTTTCCAAATCCTCTCCAATCCTATGGAATGCCTTACCCCAATCTGTCCGCTTATCTCCTACTCTATTAGCTTTTAGACGATCCCTGAAAACTCTTCTCTTCAGAGAAGCCTACCCTTCCCACACCTAACAACTGTATTTTCATTTTCTCCATCAGCTCACCCCCCCCCCCCCCCACTGTTATTACCTTTTGTTTCCACTTCTAGATTGTAAGCTCTAACGAGCAGGGCCCTCTGATCCCTCCTGTATTGATTTGTATTGTAAGTGTACTGTCTGCCCTCATGTTGTAAAGTGCTGCACAAACTGTTGGCGCTATATAAATCCTGTATAATAATAATTAGGATACTACACTATATGGCTGGATGTGCTTTTTTTTTTTTTATTCGATTTCTTTACCAGTTGTGTGGTTTTGTTTTGTTTTGTTTTTTTTGTTTGCTTTTTTTTTTTTCTTTGTTTTGTTTTTTTGTTTTTAGGACAGACAGCACTCTGAGTCCTGGGTTTTGTTTTTTTTATAGAGGGTGCCACTGGCCCCAACCCTGCCTTACCCAAAATCAAGGGGGATTTGGGGTCCTGGAAGGTGACTACCTCAATTAAACTCAGGTTTATGACCATAAGATCTTATATGGCTAGTAATCTTGTTTGTTTCTAGCCAGTTTAAACTTGTTAAATTACAATATTGATTTTTTTTTATTTATTTTCTGTACTGTATACATTCTTTCAAATAAATATAACAATAAACTATTGGCAAAAAAAACTAGAGACACATCACTCTTGCAGAGCAGCACATACAAAATAGAAGACCTGACCTGCAAAACAAGTGTTCCATATAATAACTACCTGCAAATTATAATTTAGCTGGAGTTCAGCTTTAACCTATTTGTGCATTGGAGATCTGGCACTATACACCTTATACAGTAGGGGCTATTAGATTATTAGATCTTTACTAATATGTCAATTTAGACCATCTAATATTAAGACTGAAGGATTTTTAGGACCTATTATTGCAAGATTCCAGAAAATATGGAGGAAATCCTATTTCCTTTTTGTGTCCTTTTTTTTTTTTTTTTTTTTCCCTGAGCATCTTATGCAGTCCTGTTTATAATATTCTTCGGCTAGTACAGAATAGTGATAATATGGTTTTGATCTTTTTTTTTTTTTTTTCCCCAATGATATATTGTAAATAAGTATTTAATATAAATGTAGAACATACATTATGCTGAGAAATGTAAATGTAACTGCTTATTCCATAGCTTCCATGGTGACAATTATGTACTAGTTACTGTGGCAGCAATGAATACTGTAGTTGGGTGCCTGGTTGGTCTGATATTTTATTAGAATAGAAAATAGCAGTTCTCTAGAGGATTTCTGCTCGGATATCTTGGTGTGTTCATAAAAGTGGGTATTTACATTATGCTCCTGTTCACACACTTTCTGTTATTCTTGTAGGTCAGATAGACAGTGGACACACCTCAGTAAAGCCATTTGTATAGTTAAATTATTTTGTTTCATAATTTGTTTTTTTTCATCTTGTGTGCAAAGGTTGCTTGCAGTATTGATGGAAAAGGAAAGATTATGATGAAGTCACAGCCCTTTTTGTATCTTTTGAGGCCTAATGTCCCCCCCCCCCCCCAAGTTTCGGGCTGCAACCTATTCTGCACCTCTGTCTTGTGGGTGTAAAAAGTTTGCTTGCAATAGAAGCACTACTTTATCTCCATCTACCTAGTATGCCCCCATACACCCCTTGGATGCAGCACTCCAATTCCATAGTCAAATGGAACTTTTTAGGTCACTGACCTGTAACATGTAGATTAAAAGTCCCATGCTGTTTGTTAGTCAGTGACATGGCAAGTAATACAGCCTCTCTCATTATAGGTTTCCTTTAAGAAGCAGAACGTGTACGGAAACATATGTTTTCTCCCTACCATGCTGGCTTTCAAATATAGCTGCTCAGTGTAACTTCAATCTAAGGGAAAAAAATAGCAAACACACAGCCATATTGTGGCACTAGCTACACTAATATACTTTCTCATTACCTTCAGTTAGAGGGATAATATTTATGGATTTAATTGTGAAAACACACACACACACACCCACCCTAATTTAATAACTTTCCAGAAAGGTTAACTGATAAATATTTAATGCATCGTATCCTTTTGCTTCAGAATGTGCTGTGCACACTGGGCTTTCTTATAAGCAAGCTCAGCATTGGCAGCACTTCTTGATTGCACCTGACCTGTAGATTGAAGAAATTGCTCTTAATGCTAGGAGAGTGGGGTTTGTCCCTCTTCTGTGTCATTCATCTGATGCATTTAGCTGTGTAGAGAAAAACAGACAGACAAAAATATTTAGCAAATTGCTGATAGTGTAAGTAGTAATAAAGGTTTCTTGTTTAAAACAGTAAAATTGCAAACTCACTAGTGTAAGAGTTGGAAACTGACAAATGTCCACAATGGCCAGTGCTTGAGCAGGACTTCCTTACCCTGGCCAGGGCTAGAGCTGGCTGAAAGTAGGCAGATACTCAATGATCTCTTAAAACCCACTCAATTTATTTATTTATTTTGTGGGGGTTTTTTTTTTATTATGGTAAAGCGTTACATGTTTGTGATCCCAATGGGGAGATTTTGAAATAAGGACTTTAAATAAAGGGTATTATCGGGTCACTGAAAAAGGAGGGCACAGACAACAAGGAAAACCTCCTATTTTAATGACGAGGGTCAGAAACTAGTGAGAAATTGGACAATGATAAGACTACTTTTATTTTTATAATGTACAACCCCAATTCCAAAAAAGTTTGGGCGCTGTGTAAAATCTACACAAAAACTGAATGCAATGATTTGAAAATCTCAAACCCATATTTAAGTCACAATAATAAAAAAAATAGAAAACATCTAATGTTTAAACTGAGAAAATGTACCCTTTTAAGAAAAAAATAAGGTCATTTTTAAATTGATAGCAGCAACATGTCTCAAGGTTGGGACAGGGCCATGTTTACTATGGTGTAGCTTCTTGTCTTCTTCTTTTAACACTTTGTAAACATCTGGGAACTGAGGAGACCAGTTGTCGGAGTTTTGGGAGAGGAGTGGTGTCCCATTCTTGCCTGATATAGGATTTTAACTGCTCAACAGTCCTGGGTTTCAAGATTCACCAAATATCTGCAAATGTGAAACGTCTGGCCTGCAGACAGGCCAGTTAAGCACCCAGACTTTTCTACGACAAAGCCACGCTGTTGTCATAGATGCAGTATATGGTTTAACATTGTCCTGTTTTCTATTTTCTAATGTTAGGCCATAAGGTGAACTAGGAAAAAAAATTATTTTCGTTCCCAAACTTGGGCACTATTTTTTAAATGCATTTTTGAATAGACAACACCCCGATTGACTTTATGTTAAAAGTTCTCCACAAAATATCCTGCAGTATTTTCGTCACGATCCATAAATGTATTAATTGTGAAAAAAAAACTAAATCTTATGGTGTTGGCTTTGCTTGTAACGTTATTTCTATTCATTTTAGCCACACAAAATCTCTCTCAAACTGACATTTACACATTACACATGTGTGTAATTTTGAGACAAGTATTGGTGCATAAGTATACTCGAGTGAATGTAGACCATGAAATATGGCAAAGTTGTAGAAAATATGTTTCAACTTCACAGATTGGCACCAAGCTAAATTAAACTGAGGTGCTGTATTCATCAGAATTTTTAGTAGGCACTGTGTAATCAAAGAAAGTTAAAAAAAAAAGCACACTTTGCCACAAGTTGCCCGAAATGACTCAAAATGCAACCACATCCCCCTCAATGCCAAACAATGCAAAAAATTTACAATTCTAAAATAGATTCATTACAGCTCAAAAATCACCCTAAAATAGGAAACCATGTCTTCACTCATCAGTCTCATCCCTATCACTGTCATCAGAGCTATCGTCCAATGTAGCTCTATCCTCTTTTTCTAAGGAAACGTTTGCACAATTTTTGCACCAAAATAAATCCGTACAAGGCAGTCTTGCAGACATACAGGAACACCTTCCAGTCTCACATTTGCCTTGCTTGCAACTGCAGTGGACTACCTGAAACACACTCTCAGGGACAGGATTTCTAGTCATCCAGGTCACTGTTAACTTCCCATCCCATCCTCAAGGTTCCATCTATTGCTAATGGGTGACGGGGCACACATTATACATTTTTAGAGAATGTCTCATTATGGCTGCTTAGTAGTTAGCCCTTTTACAGTGTTGGTAAAGGCGTCACTTGTCGGAGGCATGCATAGTTCTGGCATAGCTGACAATGCCAAGCAGAATGCTTTGTATCTTGCATCGTTAACATTTTTTTCAGATGACTGGCCATACAGGTGCCACACATTTGCAAAGTAATTCAAAAGTAGTCTGGCCCAGGTTAAGGCTGGGTTCACACTGGTCCGACAAACGCTCCGACATTGGGAGCTCATGTCGCATGACGTGTGCAATCCAATGTTTCCCTAACTGGTCCGACACAAGTCGTTCCGACTTTAGAAATGCTCCCTGTACTACTTTGGTCCGACTTTGATCCTACTTCAGCCCATTGACTATCATTGAAGTCGGATCAAAGTCGGATCGCCGTCTCGCATGATCCGACTTTGGCATGCTACTTGTGCTCAAATGATCTTGAGGGGGAACTCCGCGCCAAATTTTAAATAAAAAACCGGCATGGGCTCCCCCCCCCCCAAGAGCATACCAGGCCCTTAGGTCTGGTATGGACCTTAAGGGGAACCCCCCTACACCAAAAAAAGGCATGGGGGTCCCCCCCAATCCATACCAGACCCTTATCCGAGCACGCAGCCCGGCCGGTCAGGAATGGGGGTGGGGACAAGCGAGCGCCCCCCCCCTCCTGAACCGTACCAGGCCGCATGCCCTCAACATGGGGGTGTTGGTGCCTTGGGGGAGGGGGACGCGCTGCGGGCCCCCCCACCCAAAGCACCTTGTCCCCATGTTGATGAGGACAAGGGCCTCTACCCGACAACCCTGGCCGTTGGTTGTCGGGGTTTGCGGGCGCGGGGCTTATCGGAATCCGGGAGCCCCCTTTAATAAAGGGGGCCCCCAGATCCCGGCCCCCCACCCTATGTGAATGAGTATGGGGTACATCGTACCCCTACCCATTTACCTAGGGAAAAAGTGTCAATTAAAAAAAAAAACACTGCACAGATTTTTAAAGTAATTTATTAGACAGCTCCGGGGGTCTCCCCGGTTCTTCTCCGCGCTCCCCGGGGTCTTCTGCCGGGCTCCTCCGCTCTCTTCTGCTCTTTTGCCACTCTTTTGCTATAGCGGAGGAGCCCGGTCTTCGGTCTTCTGCCTTCTGCCCTCTTGTCTTCTTCTGATGTTGACACGATGCTCTCTCTGGCTGGAATGCTCTCTGTGCGCTCTGCTATGGCTTATATAGGCGGGGTCACCGCCTATATAAGCCATAGCAGAGCGCACAGAGAGCATTCCAGCCGAGAGAGCATCGTGTCAACATCAGAAGAAGAGAAGAGGGCAGAAGGCAGAAGACCGGGCTCCTCCGCTATAGCAAAAGAGCGGCAGAAGAGAGCGGAGGAGCCCGGCAGAAGACCCGGAGAGCGCGGAGAAGAACCGGAGAGACCCCCGAAGTCGGAAGAAGACCCCCGGAGCTGTCTAATAAATTACTTTTAAAATCTGTGTAGTTTTTTTTGTATTGACACTTTTTCCCTAGGTGAATGGGTAGGGGTACCATGTACCCCATACTCATTCACATAGGGTGGGGGGGCCGGGATCTGGGGGCCCCCTTATTAAAGGGGGCTCCCGGATTCCGATAAGCCCTCCGCCCGCAGCCGACAACCAACGACCAGGGTTGTCGGGAAGAGGCCCTTGTCCTCATCAACATGGGGACAAGGTGCTTTGGGGTAGGGGGGCCCGCAGCGTGCCCCCCCCTCCCCCAAGGCACCAACCCCCCCATGTTGAGGGCATGCGGCCTGGTACGTTTCAGGAGGGGGGGGCGCTCGCTCGTCCCCACCTCCATTCCTGTCCGGCCGGGCTGCGTGCTCGGATAAGGGTCTGGTATGGATTGGGGGGGACCCCCACGCCATTTTTTTCGGCATAGGGGGTTCCCCTTAAGGTCCATACCAGACCCAAGGGCCTGGTATGCTCTTGGAGGGGGAACCCATGCCGGTTTTTTATTTAAAATTTGGCGCAGAGTTCCCCCTAAAGATTCATACCAAACACAGTGCCGTGCATTGGCGGGGATCCAAGTCGGATCCCCATTCATTGAAAGTCAGACACATGCCGGCTTCATGTCGCAGGGCAAAGTCGGATCCAAAGTAGGACGGCTGTCGTGTCGCACCAGTGTGAACCCAGCCTAAAACTGCTACCCAGATTTGTAAATGCAGTCAGGTTTTCCTCTTTCTTGCAAGCAACAGAGAAGGCCCTTCATTTGTCTCTGCCGTAAAAGGCGCCTGTAGAGTCACAACCTGAGAAAGTATGGATCCCAATAAGTGTCAAATACACACTGGTGCCAAGAGCTAATGTGTCATGTTTTGTTGCCAACCCCTGTGAAAGAATACAATCTACATGGTAAATCTTGCTGAAGACTTAGAGGAGCCTCAGCCCCCCCCAAAGAAAAAAATTAAAAGCCAGCAGCTACAAATACTACAGTTGCTGACTTTTAGTATTGGGACCCTTTTACCTGTCCAGGGTTCCCGTGATGTCGGCACCCCAGCTGATTTTTGGATCGACTGTCAGGTGCTGCCGCAGCCATACCTGGTAAGGAAAACTGGCAGTGAAGCATTTTGGCTTCACAGGTGGTTCCCTACTGTGCATGCACTAAGTACGCTGTGCACCATCTCCGGAAGTAGGTAACTGTACCTGTCATAAACAGGTACCCATTACCCCCCCCCCCTCCTCCCTGAAAGGTGCCAAATTTGCCACTGGAGGGGGAGGGGGGGCGGGGGAGAGACAGATAAGCAGAAGTTCCACTTTTGAGGTTGATCTGATCTGGGGACTACATTCAGTTTTTCAAATTTTCCAATGAAAGAGGGGAAGTGGTGTAGTTAGGAAAGGTGCAAAGTAGTTTGTAAATTTGAGACGGTGAGTGCCTAGCAGGAATTTTGCCTAAGCATACATTTTCAAATCTGTGGTAGTCCCTAATAAGGCAGTTTGGCGGGGGATGGTTGATTAAACGTCTCACCTGTAGTGCGTTTCAGTAACTTATGGGTGAGTTTAGCAGAGATAGCATCTCCTTCATTGATGCCCCGTTATAGGGGAAGATGGAATCCCTTACACAGAATTGATTTGCCTCAAGAAGTCCCTTCAGCTTTTCCTTTCTATGCCTGGTCAAAACTCGGGATTCCCAATGAATTAGAGTCTTGGGGAAGGGTTAGGAGAGTTGGCAAGGAGTTGTAATGTGGTGTATATGACTCATAAAGACAAACAAAATAGCGCAGGTTACATGGTTCGTATTATATTCTGATGTTGTTAGAGAAATGTCCTTTTGAGCAATGCGCTCTCCGTGAGATGCAAACAGTCTATGAGTAGGGCAGCCTTTAGATGGGAGGTGAAGCCGCTCCAAGTATGCAAAGGAAAAAAACAACAAGAAAGGCGCCTCTTAGTAAACTGTATATTTAATGATGTATTAGCATTAAAAACACTCACATTTAAAACTTAGTCCGGCATGGGGAGCTCAGTATAGGCATACAGGATAGCGTCCTCCTCTGTCCCACAGTCTTTTTCCTCTCTTGCTGACGGCTGGTCTGTGTGGCGAAGACTTCCGGGATCAGTGATAATCCAGAACGAGGCTTGGACACCGCCGAGCAGTCAATTGGGAGGCTGGGACACTGGAACGCACACCCAAAGTATGTGCTGTACTGCCGTAAAGCGACGCGTTTCAGAGCATGCGCACTCGGGCGCGCTCCTTTCTCAAGCTAGGGAGAATACAAGAGACTGCAGCCTATTTAAGTGCTCTAATGGCACTGCCACCTAATGGATATAATAGTAATTACATGAAGAATACAGGCAAAAAAAGGGGCAAAACGAAATGATATATGTTTATGTTGAGTAAAGAGGTTAGATGTTCGTATTGTGTGCCTACATTAATATGTATGTAGTGGTTGGACAATGTGTTTTACATATTTTTATGCAGACTACTGCCGCATTTATGAATGGATTAAATGTATGAATGGATAAACTATAGCGGTTGGTCAACTGGTGAACTATATATTTATATAATGACCTAAATAAACTAGTGAACTATATATATAATTGCCTAAATGCAATATATAGGAATAATCAGTATTATTGTGGGCACATATATGTATACATTATGCATGATGACACTATATAACTGAATAATACTAATAATTTAAAATAAATGTTAAAACTAGAATTAAAATATAATTAAAACATATATATATATATATATATATATATATATATATATACTAAAAATATATATATATGTGTGTTAAATGAATCTCAACTACTACTAGCAGGGCATATTTGTCAGTAGTGTATTTCAGGGATATGGCAGAATTCTTATTACATAAATGAATATTGAGCAAATGGTACACTCTAAGCCAGTATTATTACAAAATGGTGGATATTTCTAATTCTTCGTTAATTCCACCAGGATTTAGGGCATCCAAGGAATAAATCCAGTAGGTTTCTCTTTCACATAATCTGTAAAATCTTTCAGCTATGGGTAAATTTTTTGGTATTTGTTCAATAACCCATACCTCGAGACCTTCGGTGGATTTTGCATGGTGTTCACAGAAATGACGGGGGACACTGTGTTTGTCCCTCCCACCTTCTATTTTTCTTCTGTGTTCCCCGAATCTTTGCCTTAGTGGGCGTATCGTGCGCCCCACATAGATGAGATTACACGGGCAACTCAGGCCATAAACTACAAACTCCGAGCCACAATTGTAGAAATTGTCAAGCACGTAGGTTTTTCCTTTAGTGGTAAACTGTTTTTTTCCATGCTTGACAAAAATACAAGTTTTGCACATGGCTTTTTTGCATTGGAACATGCCCTTGAGAGGAATCATGTGGGCCTGTGCTGGTGCGATTTCTTTAATGGGCTTTAATTTGCTGGGTGCTATTTTGTTTTTTATATTAGGAGCTTTTCTATAAGTTATTTTGGGATAGTTGGGTAGAACTGGTTTGAGATATGGATCCTCAAGAAGGATGGGCCAATGTTTTCTGAATATTGATTCCATTTTTGAAAATTTTGTGTGAAACCTAGTGATAAACCGTCCTGATGGATTGGATGTGTTTTCATTTTGACGTTGGGTAGCGGGTATAGGTTGTAGATACTGTTTTTGCGCTTGGTCTACCAATGACTCTGGATACCCTTTGTCTTTGAGTTTTTTTCTGAGTAGATGGCTTTGTTCCATATAGTCAGACATTTGTGTACAATTCCTCCGTAGTCGGCAAAATTGCCCTTTTGGGATATTATTTTTCCATTTTTCATAGTGGCAACTTTTGTAATGTAACAAGGAATTTCCTGCTGTAGGTTTGAAGAAGTTCCTTGCGTGTATCTCGTTGCCAACATGAAAAAGGTCAAGGTCGAGGAAAGCTAATCTCTTTGTCCATGACATGAGTGAAACTCAGACCACGTGGGTTATTATTGCAGTGGGCCACAAACTTGTTAACAACATCAACTGGACCATCCCAAATAATAATGATATCGTCTATAAAACGACCATAAAAAATGAGATGCCTGAGAAAGGGATTATTTTGCCAAATATATCTGTGTTCCCATAAACCCATTGCTAAATTAGCATAAGGGGGCGCAAAGTTGGCCCCCATAGCTGTCCCCTGAATTTGTAAATAGTATTGTTCATTGAATGTAAAATAATTGTGGGTTAAACAATATTTGGCACAATCCAAGATAAACGAGGCCTGTTTGTTGCTCATATATGGGTCCTGAGATAAAAAATGATTGAGTGCTGATATTCCAAAGGTATGAGGAATAGACGTGTACAACGAGTTCACGTCTAGGGATATCCAAATATATTGATCCTCCCATCTATACGGTTTCAATAAATCCAACAGATGGGTTCCATCTCGGATGTATGACTGCAGTCCTTGAGCTAGGGGCTGTAGATGGTGATCAATATATTTCGATAAACCAGAAGTAATACTATCCATGGCAGCGATTATGGGTCTATGGGCGATATATGACTCATAATGTTATCTTGATAGTAGGGTGGATTAGAGTGGTGTTAGTCTTTGATAAGAAGATATCAATGTGTACCCAGTGCTGAAACATTTAATTTATATTTAATATGGATGAACTGAAAGAGACTGCTACTCTTTGGTCAGACTAAGCACAAAAAATATGAGTTCCCAGGCCTCTGGGAGCACCAGAGGAGAGAAGCCATGCACAAACATTTTTGCTGAAACAGTTGCATATTTAAGGCTAAATCCTCATTCCATCCAGTTCAACCTGTGTGGGTGTGTGTAAGTATTATGTCCCTCAAATTTCCCACATCTCTGAATATTGTGTTCAATAAGATGTCCATCTAAGAATTTTTTTAATTGGCTACATTTCTCGCTGCAACCACCGATTGTGAAAAGGATTTCCACATCCTTACCGCTATAACGCTAAACCAACGCTTAATGCCGTTTAAGGTTGAACCTTTTTCTTGTCCAACTTTGAGTGGCCACGTGTCTTTTGAGTGACCTGAGACTGAAAAGTTTCCTCCTAATGCTGGAATCCCCATTAGGATATTTGTATTTTGCTATCATATCCCCTCTTAAGATCCTCCAGTTTCGAGGAAAGACTACATGTATTACGCTTATTGAACACACAGCGCCTAAATCGCCTTAACATGCAAGATCATTTTTGCAGTTAATATGTCCACAATTCTGCTTTTCCCAATAGGTCCAAATGATTGCCTGTTTAAATCGAAGATTTTTTTTTTTTTTTTCAAAAGTAATGTGCTTTAAAAACCTCACTGTTTTCCACTTAACTCATGTTTTTATATGTAAGAAATCTTTTTTTAACCCCTGTCAAATAATTATGTCATCCAAATCTTCAGAGAACATTTTAAATCCAACTAAAGGATAAATGTTGAGATATATTTGACACTCCTGATAAAGCATTTTAGTGACGATTAAATTAAATCTAAAGGATTAATTATAGTATATTGAATGTAAATGTTAAGAACTCTGTTTTTTCTGTATTTAATTTTCCTTGCTTTGATGCAGGATTATTTACTGTAGATTGTGTAGCCCTTGTAGCTTATTTATCTTGTATTTTAGAAGTGACCATAGAAGATTGTTTTGTTCTCTAATTTACAATGATTACTTAAATCTGCTGTGGATAACACAGATCCTTTTTTTTAAATGATACGCCATATGTAACGCCCATTCTATCCTTAATGAATGTGCTCTTTTATTTATGTGTTGGTGTTACATTATATACCTTTTGTCATACTTTGAAATTTTAGTAAATTTGTCACAAACCGCAATTAAAACTGACCATAGGATGAAAATTGCAGAAGCACAGGTTAAAGTGATTGTAAAGCTTCAATTATTTTTAAAAAGAAAATAACAAACATGTCATACTTGCTTCCACTGTGCAGTTCGTTTTGTACAGAGTGGCACCGAACACCAACTTCTGGGGTCCCTTGGCAGCTCTCGCCACTCCTCCCCGCATCAGATAACCCCCTAGGAGAAGTAGTCTCCTGGGGGGTTACCTTGCGGGCGCGCTCCCGAGTCCATCATTTGGCGACTATAGCCGCCGAATGTATGACTCAGCCCTGGCGCCCGCGTCGGATATGATTGACAGCAGTGGGAGCTTAATGGCTGTGCTGCTATCAATCCATCCAATTAAGTGCAGAGAACCCCCGGGCAGGGGGACAGCGTGTCCTCGCCACAGGAAATTCCAAGGCTCAGGTAAGTAAAAGGGGGGGGGGGGGTTTCCCTAATGCATAGGATACATTAAGGTGAAAAATGTGAGGGTTTACAGCTCCTTTCATTTTAGTGTAAGCCACATCAATCACATGTTAAAACAATCAGATTTAGGCTGTGACTTATTTTCAGTAATTTTGAAATGAAATTAACATTATTAATGGGCAGAAGAGGAATGGCCTTAGGGAGGTTTTGCTTAATCTGAACCAGCCATTCTCAAACTTTTTACGCCAGAGAAACCCTTAAGCCCAGGTTCACACTGAGCTGCAGGATTGAAGCTATGCAAATTCAGCTGAACTTGCACGATTTCACTCCCGCATGTCAGTCCCGGTTTCGGCCACGATTTCAGACATCTGTGCGGGTTTCTGCACAGATGTCAATGGAAATCGCACCCCGAAATCACAAAAAGTGGTACAGAAACCACTTTTTGAAATTGGGACGGTGCAATTGCCGCCGATTTGGCATGTCAAATCCATGTCAAAACGCACCAGTGTGAACCAGGGCTAAAATTATTTTTAGGTAAATGAGTATATTTTCATTTTTAAGCTCCTTTTGTGCCAGGGACATCAGCCTCCAGGCAGTCACGATGGCTTCCGCAATCAGGTTTAGTAGGTAATCCTCACGGTTAACCCCAGGGAGGAAAACCTACAAGATACTGTAGCCTCCTTATCAGGAGGCGCCCCACTAGCTCAATAGTGGGAATTCTTCTGCAGTTCTCATGGATCTGACAGGAAGACGAATGAGGGACTTCCTCAATAGCTCCAATCTGGAGTTCCAAGAGTTCCCGTCTCCTCGTTTTTTCTCAGATTAAACGTTCCTAAGGATCCAGAGAAAAAGAAGTCTTTCTCTTCGCATGGAATTTATCCGATCACTACAAGGGGGAGAACTTCTGGTGTCTATCGACATCAACAATGCTTATCTCCATGTGCTGATCTTCCCCGCTCACAAGTAATTTCTACGCTTCGATTCTGTGGGTCAAAACAAAAAAAAATCCTTCTATTTATCTTTGCATATGTTTATTGGGAAAGATGGTGGCTTCTTCGAGGCCGTTCCTTATGCACAATTGCATTCAAGTCTGCTGCAAAACAGTATCCTGTCAACTTGGAACAAGAGGATCCAAACTCTGAACTTCCGTTTATCCGCCAAAGTGCGTCAGAGCCTCAATTGATGGTCGATATCCAAGAATCTTCAAAAAGGAAGATCCTTTCTACCAGTTACCTAGAAAGTGGTAACAGTTGCCAGCCCTTTGGGCTGGGGAGCAGTCCTGGAAGAAACGTCTGTCCGAGGGACATGGTCCAGATCAGATATGACCTTGCCCATCAATATACTAGAAGATTCAGGCAGTGCGCCTGGCCCTGGAGGCCTGGACGCTCAGACTATAAAATTATCCTGTCAGGATCCAATCCGACAATGCCACAGCTGTGGCTTATATCCATCACAAAGGAGGCACCAGAAAGGGTGCGGCCCAGAAAGAGATGAATTATTTTTCTGTCTTTGGCAGAAAGCAACATTCCTTGTCTGTCAGCAATTTTTATTCCAGGAATGGAGAATTGGCAGTCGGACTACTTGAGTCGCCAACTATTGTTTCTGGGAGAATGGTTATTCACCCCGGGATCGTTCTGTCAATATGCCAAGGATGGGGAGTTCCGGACGTGGGTCTATTGGCGTCCGGGTTCAACAACAAGATCGACAACTTTGTGTCAAGGACAAGGGATCCGATGGAATACGAAACGGATGCCTTGGTATTTCCATGTGATCAGTTTTCACTGATCTATGCTTTCTCTACTGTTCTCCTTCCGCACCTTCTTCGTAGGATCAAGCAAGAAGGGAAGGAGGTGATTCTTGTGGCCCAGGAGATCTTTGTTTGCCAAATCATAAAGATGGTGGTAGGGGACCCTTGGTCCCTACCACTGTGGCCAGACCTTCTTTCGCAAGGTCCGGTATTCTATCCTTATAAACGCTAAGTTTAACTGTTTGGCTATTGAGACCCACATTCTAAAATAAGACCGTGGGCTGTCAGCTTCAATAGTTTCTACTTTGGTTAATGCTAGGAAGCCAGCCTCCAGTGTCATATACTAATGAATCTGGAAGGCATATGTCTCCTGGTGTGAATCCAGGGATTGGCACCCCAGGAAATATGTCATAGGTAGGATCCTTAAATTCCTACAGATAGGATTAAAAATAAAGCTGGCCTTGAGTACTATCAAAGGCCAGATGTCGGCCTTATCGGTCTTTCTTTTCAACGTCCACTTGCTTCTCACTCTCTGGTTCGTAACTTTATTCAGGGGGTAACGCGGAATAATCCTCCAGTTTAGTCACCCCTGAACCATTGGGACTTAATTTTTGGTCCTGTCGGCTTACAGAAGCAGCCTTTTGAGCCAATACAGAGATATTCCGTAAAAATATTTTTTCTTGATTTGCCATATCTTCTGCAAGAAGAGTAACGGAGTTGGCTGCTCTTTCTTGTAAAGAGCCATATTGGTTGTTCATAGGGATGAGGTTGTATTGCAACCTCATCCTGAATTCCTACCGAAGGTAGTATCGGGTTTACATTTAAACCAGGATATTGTTCTGCCTTCATTTTTTCTTTTTTCCCAGAATCTCGTTTCTGTGGAAGAAAGGTCACTACATTCTCTTGATGTGGTGAGAGCGGTCATGGTCTATTTGAAAGTGTCCGCTCAGATTCGCAAAACAGATGTTTTGTTTGTATTGCCAGACGGTCCTAAAAGAGGACAGGCAGCATCAAAATTTACTATTTCTAAATGGATTTGTCAAGTGATTATTCAAGCTTATGGTTTAAAGAGGAAAATTCCTCCTTTTAATATTAAAGCGCACTCCACTAGGGCTGTTAGTGCTTCTTGGGCAGTACATCACCAAGCCTCCATGGCTCAGATCTGCAAGGCCGCAACCTGGTCTTCAATCCATACATTTACCAGATTCTATCAAGTTGATGTAAAAGGTCATGAGGATATCGCCTTTGGACGCAGTGTACTGCAGACTGCAGTACAAGTCCTCTAGTCTCTTGATGCCCTACTTTTGTTGTGTCTCCCTCCCTTCAGTTGGCATTGCTATGGGACATCCCATATAGTAATTACTATGGCTCTGTGTCCCCTGATGTATGAAAAGAAAATAGTATTTTTAAAACCGCTTACCTGTAAAATCCTTTTCTTTGAAGTACATCAGGGGACACAGAGGTCCCTCCCTTCTTGGTATACACGTGTATTGCTTTGCTACAAAACTGAGTTACTCCCAGTAGTGGGAGGGGTTATATAGGGAGTGCATTTTTTAATTTGGGGCATGCCAGTCTCCATCACCTGAAGGTGGCCTATAACCCATATAGTAATTACTATGGCTCTGTGTCCCCTGATGTACTTAAAGGAAAAGGATTTTACAGGTAAGCTTTTTTAAAAATCCTATTTTTTGGTGCAGCACATTTCTGAAATGCAAGGAAATGCACAGATGTGAATGGAAACTTATTGTAAATGTGTTATCGCACCAACTTCACTTTCGGGCCCCATTCACATCTAGCATAGTGGGAGCGAACGTTGTGTCTCGTTTTTCCTGTGACACGCATAGGGCAGCCTGCTGATTTAAATGGGCTGCGCTGTATGCGGGTTGCATTATTTTTTTTTTTTTTTTTACTGTGCGATTTGCAGCATTTAACAAACAAAATAAAGTGCAGCGCAAAAACTTGAGAGAAAATGAACACAGAGAGTCCCATAAAAAACATATATATGTATCCTCCTCTGTCTTATATCTTCTTGCTAGGAGACACCCAAAATCTTCAGCATAACTGAGCAAATAAACTGCTTACCAGAAAGAAGATCAAAAAGGGCATAATTAACACCGATGCTGGGAGAGTCCGGAACAGCTGGTCTGACGATTTCAGATGGTATCCAGCAGCTAATCTTCCAATACAGCATGTGATAAGGAGACACCGATGCTGGAGAAGTCTGGAACAGCTGATCTGGTGATTTGAGAAGATATCCGGCAACTAATCTTCCAGTGCAGCAGGTAGTAAAGCAACTCCAAAGTGCGGTGAGGCAAAAAGAAAAAGAAGGGACATCTAAGAGCGTTCCGTTTAGCTCAGTATAAATTTATTTAAACCGTGATACAGTCCATAAAAGAGCGCATAGGGAAGCGCCAATAAAAACAACTTCAAATGAGGATAAAAAGACTGTTCGCGTCCGAACAGCTGTGACAAGATGACAGCGGGTGACGTGAGACTACTGAGCTAAACGGAACGCTCTTAGATGTCCCTTTTTCTTTTTGCCTCACCGCACTTTGGAGTTGCTTTACTACCTGCTGCACTGGAAGATTAGTTGCCGGATATCTTCTCAAATCACCAGATCAGCTGTTCCAGACTTCTCCAGCATCGGTGTCTCCTTATCACATGCTGTATTGGAAGATTAGCTGCTGGATACCATCTGAAATCGTCAGACCAGCTGTTCCGGACTCTCCCAGCATCGGTGTTAATTATGCCCTTTTTGATCTTCTTTCTGGTAAGCAGTTTATTTGCTCAGTTATGCTGAAGATTTTGGGTGTCTCCTAGCAAGAAGATATAAGACAGAGGAGGATACATATATATGTTTTTTATGGGACTCTCTGTGTTCATTTTCTCTCAAGTTTTTGCGCTGCACTTTATTTTGTTTGTTATGTCGTTTGGGCTTGGTGTATACCCTTAAGAGTTCAGCCTGCAATTAGATTAATTTGTTTAAGGTTTTGCGCTGATTGTACACATCTTTGATTTGCAGCATTTGCCATTGTTTTTTGTCTCACTTGCCAAAATGTGTGTTTGCTGCTGTGTTTGATGTGTTAACAATTAATGGCACTGAAAGAGCAACTAGTGATTTTAGGTGTATAAAGGTGGCCATACACTATACAATCTGATTGTACAATCTCCTTTAGATCTGCCATCAGTTATGTAGTGCAAGGGCCTACCTGATTGGATATAGAGTGATTGGCTAGATAGGTGTTTCCTCCTATTTTATATAAATTTGGTAAATCTAAAGGAGATTGTACAATCATATTGTTTAGTGTATGGCCACCTTTATACACCTTAAGTTATTAGTTGCGCTTTCATTGGTAACGACACACCAAACACAGAAGAAAACACACATTTTGCCATGTGAAAAAACGAATGCCAAATGCTGCAAAATGCACAGTAAAAAACACGCAACCCACAAAACACCAACATGTCCCATAAGCCACATATAGCACAGCCCATTTAATTCAACGGGCTGCCCTATGCGAGTCACAGGAAAAACGAGCCACAAAACGTTCACTCCCACTATGCTAGATGTGAATGGGGCCTGAAAGTGAAATTGGTGCAGTAACACAAGAACCAATGAGGCTCAATATAACAAACGAAGAAAAATGCTTTTTTTTTTTTTACAAATTTTCAGTCTTTTTTTTTTATTTATAGCGCAAAAAATAAAAAACCCAATGGTGATTAAATTTCACCAAAAGAAAGCTCTATTTGTGTGAAAAAAAGGACAAAAATTCCAGGTTCAATGTTGCTTGACTAATTGTCATTCAAAATGTGAGAGCACTTAAAGCTGAAAATTTGGTCTGTTAGTAAGGGGGTTTAAGTGGCCAGTGGTTAATGTAAAAAAAAAAATTTAGTTTGTTATAATTTTGCAAATAAGTAATTTTTCTTCATGAATTTAGGCCAAAATGTATACTGCTACATTTCTTTGGTAAAAAGAACCCTACAAACATTGGGGTTAATTCACTAAACGTTAAAGAACGGCCCAAAACAATACGGTAAAAAAATGCTTGCGGTAAATAGGTGCAATTCAATAAGATTTTTGCGTTAAATACTGAATGTAGTATTCGATTTAGCTTAATTATTTAATACAGTAATTTATCGCATTGAGTTGGCTGCTAAGGAGCGGGCCTGGAAGCCAGCCACCGCTTCCTTAACGGATGACTCAGCTGTCAGTTCCCTGCTGAATGTAAAAAAAAAAGCTGAAAATTAAAAAGTATGAATGCATACCATCTGTAGCATGTGTAGAACATGCCGCAGCAAAAATTACAGTTCTAAAGAAAAAAATAAATGAAATTGTATTTCAATTGCCAGCAATACAATTGCCAGCAATAGAATGTGAAAAAAAAAATGGTGTGGGATCCCCCCACTCCATACCAGGTCCTTATCCGGGGGAGGGGGTGGAAACGAGTGCTCCACCCCCCGAACCATACCAGGCCACATGCCCTCAACATGGTGGGTGAGTGCTTTGGGGCGGGGGACTCTGTCCCCCCATCCCAAAGCACCTTGTCCCCATTTTGTTGGGGTCAAAGGCCTCATCCCCACAACTCTGGCCGGTGGTTGTGGGGGTCTGCGTCAGGGGGCTTATCTGAGTTTGGACCCCAGATCCGGTCCCCCTATGTGAATGAGTATGGGGTACTTTTTGCCGCCTTTTTGGTGAATGGGTACTGGAACCATGTACTAATACTTTTTCACATGGGGGGGGGATCTGGGGCCTCCCTTGTTAAAGAGGGCTTCCAGATTCCCATAAGCCCCCTGCCCGCAGACCACCACAACCACCGGCCAGGGTTGTGTGGATGAGGCCCTTGTCCCCATCAACATGGGGACAAGGTGCTTTGGGGTGGGGCAAAACCTCAGTACCCTGATCCGAGAATTACAAATTCTGGAGAAAAACGAAAACTGTTTTACTCTACTCTAAAGCCCCACATATGTGAGACCCCTGTGGCTGAGGTCCATGCAAATAGTAGGCAGAAACATGGTTGATAATCCAGACGGCAGACAGAGACATCCTCAGTAAACAGGCCAGAGTCAGTTAAAGTGGAACATCATTCTCCCAATCAACATTGATTATTTTTAATCCTCCTGCTGATGGCATCAGTAAATAGATTGGAAAGTATATCATATTTACTTCTGTTAAACTTTTTTTTTTTTTTTACATTTCTTCAGTTACTGCCTGGTTTCTTACCTAGGCAAATGCCATACATCCCAGGAGCCTTCAGGAGAGGAGGGGAGGAGTCGGCGGAGGGGTTTTCTCAGCTAAGCACACTCTCCTGCATGCATGCTTGAGCTAAGGGCAGATGAATTCCAGGAAGTAAATGCTACATGAATCATTTGTCCTTACTCAACATGGCCACATCCGGGAATGCTAGGGAGGTGATTGCTCAACAAAATAAAGCATGGAGGCATGGATGGATCAGGGAAGTTTGCATTCAATATTTAAAATGAATTAAACAGTGTTTTTGGTTTGTGGTGCTCAAATGCAATAAAGATCCACTTTAAGGTGAAAGGCAGAGTCCTGGTCAGTCGAGGCAGCAGGCAAATGATCAGCACAGATATTAGAAACTGGGAAATGACAGGCTGTTAGAAATATGGGCACTATACCTTCACTAATGGCAGCAGAAGCAGTCACTGAAATAGGCCCAGTTGGGAGTGACATTGGGGACAATGAAAACTGGTGTCTCTAACTCCACTCCTAGCACCTATTTTGTGATGTAGCTTCTTTTCATTAAAAACCTTCTTGGAAAACTTCTTGCTGATCCATGGTGTGCTGGCAAAGATGTACGTTTGTCTGATGCTTCCAGAACCCAACTGGTAATCGCTGCAGCACCCACTTTTTATGTGCTATTTTACCAGGAACGTTTGCGATTGGAATATTGAATAGAATAGTCTAACTCCACCCCGACATTTTTTTTGGTGTCTTCGGCCTGCTTCTGTTGAAATGTTCTCTGGAAAATGTCGGTCATGTAGTCTGCTCACAGAACCAGATTGACTGTTTTCTGGTAGAAGTCCTTGCTGGTATGAGTGAAGTGACAATATCTTATAAATGCCTAAATGAACATAGTAAACTGCAACTTTTCGTACCAGAAATTGGACTTTCTTGTTGCTAAATTGGGCTGTAGGATCTGATCATTGAAATCCCCCCCAACATATAGAGGTTACAATCTTGGTTGCATGCAATCTTTTAGATGAGACCGTGTTGTCAGTGAATTTTCATCATGGATGGTGGACAGGATGTACATATCTCTTATCCCTCCACTTCAGGGGCCAACACTTCATCATTCCTCAGACTTGCTGATTACTCCTTTGTAACCTTGTGGGAATCCCTTCCTGTTTGTTCGGGTGGTACCACAGGCCAAGATTTTCTGGAGGTACAGGTTGCAGATGTGTATAGGATTTATCCAGGTAGATCTGATGACCCTTTTTGAAAAGTGGAAATGCCCGGTCCCAGACAATTTTTCCACTTGCAGCGACGTAGACGTAGGTTGGGCACTTGGGGCTGGAGCTGGGAATCTTTGCCTTCGTACACACGGAACGCATACAAATACCCAGTGGCTTTTTCACAAAGTTTGTAGCACTTTACTCCATATCTTTTACTGGGAATGTACTGCTTGATTCCCAGCTGGCCACTGAAGTGAACAAGGGACTCATCCACACTGATTTCTTTGACAGGGACATACAATTTAGCAAATCTCTGGGAGAAAAAAATAATTAGGCACATTTTGTAGAGCTTGTCATAGCCAGGCTGATCTCTGGGAGGCCACTCTATATGGCTGCCAAAATGAAGGAAAAGCATGATCCATTTCATAGCCTGACCTGGGCATTGCAGCTGAATAAATGGAAATGTGATGGATGGGGTGAGTGGACCAAGTAAGCATGCCCCCCCCCCTTTTTTTTTGTTAGCTCTGTGTTAATTGTAAGGCCAAAAATAATTTGACCACCTCCACTGTGAGATGTCTCCATTCAAATGGACAGGCAAAGGATTAATTGGGGATATTTGCAATATATTGCTGGTCAAAAATTTTTTGGTTTTGGTCCACAATCAACTGAAGTAAATCGTTTGGGGGAAAACTAGGAAAACTTTTTTTAAACATTTTCAGTGTTGGCCTGAACACCTGGCTGTGTGTTAAAAGGGGGATACTTCCTAATCCTGAGTTGGAGGGCAGCCATAATGGGTGTGCAAGTGCATATGGGAGAGTTGTTTGGGCCCTAATTCTTGGGGTCTGATGTGCATACCCCAGGTTTGAGTACTGGGCCTTTCATTCAGGAGTCTAGCGCAGTTGAGGTGTATAGCGCAGCTGTTGGGTGCCTGATTTTCAGAGAGCCTTATCCTTTTAGGAGAGAGATTCCTTCCACCTCAAAATCAGTCGCTGATCTACTATTTTTGACGGGTTTGTGCTCTGAATCAGATGGCAAGAGCGCCCTGCTGCTTTCATCCTTCATACTGAGGATTTCCTCACTAGTATAACATTTTTTAGACAATGCTGGCTCTGGTGGCGTGGGGACGGATGCACTGCTGATGGGCGGCTGTGACGGGTACACTGTTGATGGACAGCTGTGTAACGGGTACACTGCTGATAGCGACACTGATGGGCAATGTGCAACAGGTACACTGCTGATGGACGATGTGCAACAGGTATGCTGCTAATGAGTGTATATGTATAAATGGGGTAATGGCGCTCCCTAGAATTTCATTGGGCAGGTGACTAATATAAAGTGCCACTAATAGTTGGAAATGATATATAAACTCCACACCGAGTGGCCCCACCCGGATAAATTGAGTGAATAAATAAATAAATAGGTACTAAGCAACCGTGGCGTAAAAAATCTCCCTCCACGTCCGTGAGTGTGCAGGTGAAAAATAATAAAAATGTGCTAAGGCAGTAAAGTATAAACGTTATAAGTGATAGTATGGTAGGAAAGTCTACCCTATTTGAACCATATTAATGTAACTGTAGCAGGTGCTTAATTGAATAAGCTAAACATATAAGTGTGCACACTCCAAGAATATGTGATAATGTGCCTGTGATTTAACAAAGTGTAAATATCTGAAATAAACATTAGGTACCAATAAACCTATAAGTGTCTATACAATTGAAGGCCCAAATACAAGTTGGTTGAGCACCCAATCACACATTAGGCCTCTGCCGGATTATAAAGCCATACCCGTATGCATAAACCAAAGTGCTTTAAACAAACATCTTCCTGCTTTAAACCCGGAAGGTTTTACCCCCTTCCTGACCAGAGCACTTTTTACAATTCGGCACTGCGTCGCTTTAACTGCTAATTGCGCGGTCATGCAATGCTGTACCCAAAAGAAATTTGTGTCCTTTTCTTCCCACAAATAGAGCTTTCTTTTGATGGTATTTGATCACCTCTGCCGTTTTTATTTTTTGCGCTATACACGGAAAAAGACCGAAAATTTTGAAAAAAAATGATATTTTCTACTTTTTGTTCTAAAAAAAAATCCAATAAACTCCATTTTAGTCATACATTTAGGCCAAAATGTATTCGGCCACATGTCTTTGGCAAAAAAAAATGTCAATAGGTGTATATTTATTGGTTTGCACAAAAGTTATAGCGCCTACAAACTAGGGTACATTTTCTGGAATTTACACAGCCTTTAATTTATGACTGCCTATGTCGTTTCTTGAGGTGCTAAAATGGCAGGGCAGTACAAAACCCCCACAAATGACCCCATTTTGGAAAGTGGACACCCCAAGGAAATTGCTGAGAGGCATGTTGAGCCCATTGAATATTCATTTTTTTTGTCCCAAGTGATTGAATAATGACAAAAAAAAAAAATTACAAAAAGTTGTCACTAAATGATATATTGCTCACACAGGCCATGGGCATATGTGTAATTGCACCCCAAAATACTTTTAGCTGCTTCTCCTGAGTATGGGGATACCACATGTGTGGGACTTTTTGGGAGCCTAGCCGCATACGGGGCCCCGAAAACCAATCACTGCCTTCAGGATTTCTAAGGGCGTACATTTTTGATTTTACTCCTCACTACCTATCACAGTTTTGAAGGCCATAAAATGCCCAGATGGCATAAAACCCCCCCAAATGACTCCATTTTGGAAAGTAGACACCCGAAGCTATTTGCTTTGAGGCATGTTGAGTCCATGGAATGTTTTATATTTTGACACAAGTTGCGGGAAAGTGACAATTTTTTTTTTTTTTTTTTGCACAAAGTTGTCACTAAATGATATATTGCTCACACAGGCCATGGGCATATGTGGAATTGCACCCCAAAATACATTTAGCTACTTCTCCTGAGTACGGGGATACCACATGTGTGGGACTTTTTGGAGCCTAGCCGCATACGGGGCCCCGAAAACCAATCACCGCCTTCAGGATTTCTAAGGGTGTAAATTATTGATTTCACTCTTCACTGCCTATCACAGTTTCGGAGGCCATGGAATGCCCAGGTGGCACAAACCCCCCCCCCCAAATGACCCCATTTTGGAAAGTAGACACCCCAAGCTATTTGCTGAGAGGCATGGTGAGTATTTTGCAGCTCTCATTTGTTTTTGAAAATAAAGAAAGACGAGAAAAAAAAATTTTTTTTTCAATTTTCAAAACTTTGTGACAAAAAGTGAGGTCTGCAAAATACTCACTATACCTCTCATCAAATAGCTTGGGGTGTCTACTTTCCAAAATGGGGTCATTTGGGGGGGGTTTTTGCCACCTGGGCATTCCATGGCCTCCGAAACTGTGATAGGCAGTGAAGAGTGAAATCAAAAATTTACGGCCTTAGAAAGCCTGAAGGCGGTGCTTGGTTTTCGGGGTCGCGTACGCGGCTAGGCTCCCAAAAAGTCTCACACATGTGGTATCCCCGTACTCAGGAGAAGCAACAGAATGTATTTTGGGGTGTAATTTCACATATTCCCATGGCATGTTTGAGCAATATATCATTTCGTGACAACTTTGCGCTAAAAAAAATAAAAAATTGTCTATTTCCCGCAACTTGTGTCACAATATAAAATATTCCATGGACTCGACATGCCTCTCAGCAAATAGCTTGGGGTGTCTACTTTCCAAAATGGGGTCATTTGGGGGGGTTTTGAACTGTCCTGGCATTTTATGCACAACATTTAGAAGCTTATGTCACACATCACCCACTCTTCTAACCACTTGAAGACAAAGCCCTTTCTGACACTTTTTGATTACATAAAAAAAAAATTTTTTTTTGCAAGAAAATTACTTAGAACCCCCAAACATTATATATTTTTTTTAAAGCAAATGCCCTACAGATTAAAATGGTGGGTGTTTAATTTTTTTTTTCACACAGTATTTGCGCAGCAATTTTTCAAACGCATTTTTTGGGGAAAAAACACACTTTTTTAAATTTTAATGCACTAAAACACACTATATTGCCCAAATGTTTGATGAAATAAAAAAATATGATCTTAGGCCGAGTACATGGATACCAAACATGACATGCTTTAAAATTGCGCACAAACGTGCAGTGGCGACAAACTAAATACATTTTTAAAAGCCTTTAAAAGCCTTTACAGGTTACCACTTTAGATTTACAGATGAGGTCTACTGCTAAAATTACTGCCCTCGATCTGACGTTCGCGGTGATACCTCACATGCATGGTGCAATTGCTGTTTACATTTGACGCCAGACCGACGCTTGCGTTCGCCTTAGCGCGAGAGCAGGGGGGACAGGGGTGCTTTTTTTTTTTTTTTTTTTTTTCTTATTATTTTTTTTTTTTTATCTTATTTTTAAACTGTTCCTTTCATTTTTTTTATTTTTTTTAATCATTTTTATTGTTATCTCAGGGAATGTAAATATCCCCTATCATAGCAATAGGTAGTGACAGGTACTCTTTTTTAAAAAAAAAATTGGGGTCTATTAGACCCTAGATTTCTCCTCTGCCCTCAAAGCACCTGACCACACCAAGATCGGTGTGATAAAATGCTTTCCCAATTTCCCAATGGCGCTGTTTACATCTGGCGAAATCTAAGTCATAAAATGCTCGTAGCTTCCAGTTTCTTAGGCCATAGAGATGTTTGGAGCCACTCTGGTCTCTGATCAGCTCTATGGTCAGCTGGCTGAATCACCGGCTGCATTTTCAGGTTCCCTGTTGAGACAGGAGAGCCAGAGAAAACACGGAAGACGTTGGGGGGGTGGGGGCAAAGCACAGTAAACGGTAAAGTATAAAAAATTGCATACCTGAAAAGCAAACATGATAAAACATAATAACAATAAAACATTGCAGAATAGAATACAGTAAAAAAGAGCAGAACAATAGAGAGAAGAGAGAGAGAACAATAAAACGACAACTATTTTTTTTTATTTTATATTTTTGTATGTGTGTGTTTTTTTTGTTTTTTTTTTCACTTTTTTTGTAGCTAACTTTTATAACTGTAACCGGTTCCAGGTTCAGGTCTCTCAAAATGCGATGGCATCTTGGGAGACCCTGTGAAAGTGTGCCTAGTCTGTGCAATGCTGTACCCTACGCTAATACTCAACTAGTGAATGGTAGCGTTCAAAACATTCACCAATGCAAAGACAAGGATTGTCAGGACAGGAGGGACAATAATAGCGGGTGTCACACCTATATACGCGCTTGCTGCAGACACAACATCTTTTTCTGGGGGGTTCGTTGGGTAGGGGTACTCGGGAGGACATAAAAAAAATGCCTCTCATGCAGCCGACTGCATTTGGTTGGGGATGTGAATGGGGGAAGTACGGGTGCTGCAGAAGCGGTGGGTTCCCAATTAGGATTGGCGAATGCAGCAGGAAGGGCACTATGGGCACAACGGGCCTGTGTTTGTCTTTTTGGTGGCAGCGGGACACTACTTGTGCTTGCCACCTCACCAGCTTGAACTGCACTTATGGGACTCGCCACGTCACCAAGTGTTACTGCAGTGCTGGTTTGACTACGACCGGGGTGTACTAGGCCGCTGGCGCATGCCAGTTCACCAAAACGCTACAAAAAAAACTGTTAGCGATCGCAGGGATCAGGCCTGACTCTGCGAACGCTGCAGTTATGCATGTAGTGTTTTGTAGGTGTCAGTGATCGATCGATACTGCACTTGAGTGGGCTGGGCTGGGCCAGGCGGAGGGGCAAAACGCAGGTGCTAGCAGGTATCTGGGCTGATCCCGCTAACACTGCGTTTGTGGGAACCCTAAACTGCTGGGGACGCTAGTATAGATCTGATCAGATCAGATATTGATCCGATCAGATACTATACCACTAAGGGAGGTGTACGGTGCGTGCGTGGGTGTTAGCGGTACTGGCGCTAACCTGACGCTGCCTGGGGCTGGTGCTTGCCAGTTCACCAAAACGCTACCAAAAAAACTGTTAGCGATCGCAGGGATCAGGCCTGACTCTGAACGCTGCAGTTATGCGCTTAGTGTTTTGTAAGTGACAGTGATCGATTGATACTGCACTTGGGTGGGCTGGTCCGGGCGGAGGGGCAAAACGCAGGTGCTAACAGGTATCTGGGCTGATCCCGCTAACACTGCGTGTTTGGGAACCCTAAACTGCTGGGGACGCTAGTATAGATCTGATCAGATCAGATATTGATCCGTTCAGATACTATACCACTAAGGGAGGTGTACGGTGCGTGCGTGGGTGTTGGCGGTACTGGCGCTAACCTGACGCTGCCTGGGGCTGGTGCTTGCCAGTTCACCAAAACGCTACCAAGAAAACTGTTAGCGATCGCAGGGATCAGGCCTGACTCTGCGAACGCTGCAGTTATGCGTTTAGTGTTTTGTGAGTGACAGTGATCGATCGATACTGCACTTGGGTGGGCTGGGCCGGGTGGAGGGGAAAAACGCAGGTGCTAGCGGGTATCTGGGCTGATCCCGCTAACACTGCGTTTTTGGGAACCCTAAACTGCTGGGGACGCTAGTATAGATCTGATCGGATCAGATATTGATCCGTACAGATACTATACCACTAAGGGAGGCGTATGCTGCGTGCGTGGGTGTTAGCGGTACTGGCGCTAATCTGACGCTGCCTGGGGCGACGCATATCACCGCCGGGCGATCAGGGGGCTAAACCTTTATTCGGTAATAAACGGCGGGTGCCCTGACACTATAAAAAAATAAACGAACTAACCAGCATCAACCGTAACGGTTATACGGTGATCGGGGGTGAAAGGGTTAACTAGGGGGCAATCAAGGGGTTAAAACATTTATTAGATAAAATATGGGGGTCCCTGACGCTATAAAACGCTGACGGCGAACCTAAATATTTAGCTCCCTAACTAGCGTCACCGGCGACACTAATACAGCGATCAGAAAAATGATCGCTTAGTGACACTGGTGACAGGGGGTGATCAAGGGGTTAAAACTTTATTAGGGGGGGTTAGGGGGGTACCCTAGACCTACAGGGGGCTAACACTCACTGCCCTAACACTGTTACTGTCACAAACTGACACCAATCAGTAATCAGAAAAAAAAAAATACTGCTTGGTGTCAGTTTGTGACGGGGGGGGGGGGGATCGGGGGGGGTCGGGGGTGTTTTATGTGCCTGGCATGTTCTACTGTGTGTGTTTGTGTTTTGTGCACTTACATGTCTTCTCTCCTCGGCGCTGTAACGGAAACTGCCAAGCCGAGGAGAGATGACATCACATCCTCTGCCTGTGTGAAACTACACACAGGCACGGGAGGATTCCGATTGGCTGGGAGCGATCGCGAGGGGGGGGCCACGATCGGATGGTCTCCCCCTCGCCTCCCAACGCTCCCAGTGAAATGCCGACCGCCGCTGGCACCGGGGGGGTCCGATCGGACCCCCCGCCCGCGGGAGGCAGATCACGTATGGGTACGTGATTCTGCCTGCCCGTGCCATTCTGCCGCAGTATATCTGCGTTAGGCGGTTGGCAAGTGGTTAAACCTTAGTTAACATTCTAAACATATTAATGAACAGTCCAAAAATGTTAACCAGTCCGTGATTGTGAGAAAAAGTCTTCAATACGATGTGGAAGCACCCCAGGAAAAAAACTTATAAGCAAGATTAAAATTGTGACTTGAGTGTGTTCAACGTTCTTGGTGACTTAGTGCTCCCTCAAGGGTCCCCACTCACCAGATCCATCCACCCCAAAGGGGTAACCCGCATAAAGAATGTGGCCTCTATGATCCTCCTGCCGGCACGGTAGGTAGGTTTCCCAGGAAGGTCCTCAGCATATATAGGATGGAGAAGTTTAATCACTCATGCAGAAAAAAAGGAAAGGTGGACTCCCATAGTGTAGTAGTATTTGGATTTATTCCAACATAAAAAACTTTATTAAAAAACCTTACGTTAAACTACAGTCCAGATCAGCTGGCTGTAGAAATGAGCATCAGACTAAAATAAAAAATTAATAAAATAGAATAAGCACACCATAAGCCTAGGTATGCAGCATAAACTGTGCCTTACACAGCCGCTCTCGTACGATAGGAATATCCTGGCCAGGTGGCCCGTGACACAAGGTGGAAGTGCAGCGAGCATTTGCGCTCCACCTGCGCTCCACCGGCCTGGTAAGCGGAAATAACGTAGCGTGCGTGGCGCCGTCGTACGCGTTTCGTCAGACGTCCTCAGCGATGGTACCCGCACGACTTCTTCGATCCATATTTGCTATGTCATTCTTCAACTTGTGTTTAACGTGTTTAATTTATATCCTTTCTCCTGGAATCTTTCAATCATGATATCCGCTTGTTGTGAGTAATCTTCAATGGTGACCCAGTTTCTCCTTAATCTTATAAGCTGGCCTTTGGGGATATTCCCTTTCCATCAGGGATGGTGACAGCTGGTGATGGGGATATACCCGTTTCTGTCCGTGGCCTTAAAAAAGGTTTTGGTATGTAAGCGGTCGTCCATTTTGAAGATATCAAGGTCAAGATAATCGATCTTATGATTGTCCCATTTTCCAGTGAAGGTTAGACCGTACCTATTGGTATTTAGATTTTCCAGGAAGTTTTCAAAGGTCTCTGTCGTTCCTTCACAGAGTATGAACAGGTCATCTCTATACCTACGGTACATCTTCAACTGGGGGATCCCCTTGGCATAGATGTATTCTTCTTCCCACATATTCATCATGAGGTTCGCTACACTCGGAGCATATCGAGCGCCCATAGCCACTCCTTTAGTTTGGGCATAGTACTCTTGGTTGTACCAGAAGTAGTTACATGATATAGCCAACTGTAGGCCTTCGAGTATGAAATCTATCTGTTCTTGTTTTAGAGGGGTTAGTTCATGAAGGGCTTTTTCTACCCCCAACAGCCCATCTTGTTGCTCGATACTCGTATACAAAGAGTTTACATCAATGGTAACTAATAGCCAGTCCTTAGTCCCATTTATATGTTGTAATTCTTCCAAAAGTTGGGCACTGTCACGTAGGTAAGATTTTCCCATTTTTACTAGATGTTTCAAAAATTTGTCTAAATATTCACCAAGCCTGGAAAACACAGAATTGATGCCACTAATAATAGGTCTCCCGGGTGGCTTATGTAATCTCTTGTGAATCTTGGGTGTGTAATAGATAACCGGGGTTTTGGTGGCACTAGAGACTAAATATTCTGCTGCTTTGCTATTAAGAATGCCCATATCCTTCCCTTTTTTGACGTACGCTTTCAGTTTCTTTTCATATATGCGCTTAGGGTTCTTATTGAGTTTCTTGTAGGTGTCCTCAACCCGTAGCAGATTCTCCATTTCTTCCTCGTAGTCTCTCTTATTCAATATTACCAGCCCCCCCCCCCCTTTATCTGCGGGTCGTATGACCACTTCCTTTCTTTCTCCCAAAGTTTTTATAGTCTTCCAGACGTGTTTAGTCCTGTGATTCCTACGCTTATCCAATTTCCCTAAGTCTTCTTCTACCATTTTTTGGAAGGCTCCCATACACTGGTTTCCTGATGTTGTCGGATTGAAGATAGTTATTCTTCAATCCAGTATGTACATACACTGACTCCTTTCTGATTCTACATTCTTTATTCGTTAGAAAATGTTTCTTTAGATTCAGTTTACGCATACATTTTTTTAGATCAATGTACGTTTCAAACTTGTCAAGAGATTTCTCAGGTGCAAACTTAAGTCCTAAGTCCAGAATTTTCATTTCCTCCTCTGTGAATATAACATCACTGAGGTTGAAGATACCCTTTCCTAATATTCTCGTCTTCTTTTTCTTCCCTCCTCGTCTTCTTCTTTCTTCGGGTCTTTGTACATGTCTCACTTCTCTCACATGGTTCCTGTCCTGGTCTTCCCTGCGGTATCCCTGTTCCATATGTGGTTGGTATACTCCTTCCAGGGTCCTGTGTTCTCCTCGAATATCTCTTCTGTCGGTATTCATTTCTCTCCATCCGGTGTTCCTGTAGGCGGGCCGAGTCTTCCATCTCCTCGGTGGCCTGTCTCTGGCCCATCACCTGGGAAAATCCCTAGAATGTCTTAAATCATTCCGATGGTAGGTGTAGGGCGGTTCTTCTTGGCTACTCCCATATCGGACGCGCCTGTTGTCTCTCAGTGGTGAGAACCTATTTCTAATAGGTACGTTGTATCTGGGCGTCAAAGGGGTTCTATACCCAGGCTGGTCATGATAGTTATTTCTATTTCCGGTTCTTCTTATATTTCTATGTGGTGTCTCTCGTTGCTGTCTGTATGGGATTCCACTGTTTGCTCTAGTTGTTTGTTGGGGGGTATTGTACATCTGTCCCTCCATTTCCATCTCCATAGAGGTATCCGGACTGTCATTTATTCCCATATCATCTTCTGATGTAAATTCAGGGTCTACACTGGCTGTTTGCCATTTATATACATTCATACTCTGGTAGTCCAGTGTGTCTCTTTTAAATTTCTTCTGCTTTTTAATCTGTATTTGGGTATCATATTTTTTGATACTCTCCTGGAGTTCTTTCTCTTTATTTTTATACTCCGTCTGGCTGGCAAATGGTATCAACTGATTTTTAATTTCTGAGATGCTGGCTTCAACTCCCTTTAATTTAAATCTTCTCCTTTTAATCATTTTATGCAACAGTTCATTCTCGCAGCCATTAAAGAATGAGTACCACTCCTCCATTAGTTCTGGGTCACTGATACCATCATTGGGGTCTAGTTCCCACCTTAGTCTCCTAGGTGTCATTTTGGCTTTGATATAGGTTTCCAAACTCGCTATATCCCACCAGACCCTCAGTTGTTTTTCCAGTGTGTGTCTCAATTTTTTCATCAAATTGTGCACATCTTGTGTGTTAACTATATCTTGACTGAAGATATCTCCTAAATCAATATTCCTATTGCCCATATAGCCAAAAATATCCATAGCTGCGGTCTAATGTCTCACCCTAAGGTGTTGACTAGATAATTAAATAAAGTAAAGTGACTGCGCTTAGGACAGGTGTAAAGGTGTGCAGCCCCCCTAAAGAAACTCCCCAGATATAGTATCTTTAGTTCCACGGCCTTCTTCAATATACTATATATATTTATTGTCTATTATATATTTTATTATATATTATATATTTCATTGTTTATTATTTATTATTATTTGTTATTATTATTTTCTATCATTATTTTTATCATCGTTATCACTCCCGTTGCACCCGTTATTATGGTGATTTATGTAAAAAATGTTACAGCAGGTATATCCCTAGATTTATACTTGTGTTTACATCTATTTTTGGGGATGAGTATACATGTCCACGTATGAGATATATTCCACGGTGTATACTTTTAGATTCTATGTCCATATTGGTAACAATGAATACCTGGATTATTAAGTGGTATTTAATCATATCTCCGTGTTATGGATTGTATCCCTCATTAGTGGTTCGTCTGTAGGAAATCAGCTATAAGCATACAGACGCCACACACCTATAGATCTGACCACCTTTGCGTACACTTTTGGGGAGAGTAGGTGTGTATTAGGCACGTAACCCCTCCTACAGCTAACCATGATGGGTGCCTCTGTCATGAGGGGTGTTTCCTGAATGGCTGCTTCCCTATTAAATGATGTGGTGTGTGGCGTGCGGGTACCGTCGCTGAGGACGTCTATGACTAAACGCGTATGATGGCGCCACGCACGCTACGTCATTTCCGCTTACCAGTCCGGTGGAGCGCAGGTGGAGCGCAAACGCTCGCTCCACTTCCACCTTGTGTCACGGGCCACCTGGCCAGGATATTCCTATAGTACGAGAGCGGCTGTAAGGCACAGTTTATGCTGCATACCTAGGCTTATGGTGTACTTATTCTATTTTATTATTTTTTATTTTATTTTTGTCTGATGCTCATTTCTACAGCCAGCTGATCTGGACTGTAGTTTTTTAACGTAAGGTTTTTTAATAAAGTTTGTTATGTTGGAATAAATCCAAATACTACTACACTATGGGAGTCCACCTTTCCTTTTTTCTGCATGAGTGATTAAACTTCTCCATCCTATATATGCTGAGGACCTTCCTGGGAAACCTACCTACTGTGCCGGCAGGAGGATCATAGAGGCCACATTCTTTATGCGGGTTACCCCTTTGGGGTGGATGGATCTGGTGAGTGGGGATCCTTGAGGGGGAGCCCTAAGTCACCAAGAACGTTGAACACACTCAAGTCACAATTTTAATCTTGCTTATAAGTTTTTTTCTGGGGTGCTTCCACATCGTTTTGAAGACTTTTTCTCACAATCACAGACTGGTTAACCTTTTTGGACTGTTCATTAATATGTTTAGAATGTTAACTAAGGTTTAAAAGATGTTTGTTTAACGCACTTTGGTTTATGCATGCGGATATGGCTTTATAATCCAGCAGAGGCCTAATGTGTGATTGGGTGCTCAACCAACCTGTATCTGGGCCTTCAATTGTATAGACACTTATAGGTTTATTGGTACCTAATGTTTATTTCAGATATTTACACTTTGTTAAATCACAGGCACATTATCACATATACTTGGAGTGTGCACACTTATATGTTTAGCTTATTCGATTAAGCACCTGCTACGGTTACATTAATATGGTTCAAATAGGGTAGACTTTCCTACAATACTATCACTTATAACTTTTATACTTTACTGCCTTAGCACATTTTTATTATTTTTTACCTGCACACTCACGGACGTGGAGGGAGATTTTTTACTCCACGTTTGCTTAGTACCTATTTATTTATTCACACTCAATTTATCTGGGTGGGGCCACTCGGTCTGGAGTTTGTATATCATTTCCAACTATTAGTGGTACTTTATATTACTCACCTGCCCAATGAAATTCTAGGGAGCGCCATTACCCCATTTATACATATACACTCATTTCCGAAACACCTTGGGGAGTTTCTTTAGGGGGGCTGCACACCTTTACACCTGTCCTAAGCGCAGTCACTTTACTTTATTTAGATATGCTGCTAATGTCCACTGATGGACAGTGTTCGACAAGTACGCTGCTGATGTGCTCTGATGGGCAGTGTGCGACAAGTACACTGCTGATGGCGGCACTGATGGGCAAAATGCGACAAGTACGGGACAATATACGCATTATTCATCTATCCCTATGCTGGTATTCTTTAAGAGATCCCCACGACTCAAGATGTTCAGAGGGATACCCAAAAGAAAAAATGCTTCTTATAGTGTAATTCTGTGTTATTAAAATACAACTAAAACCAATAGGAGGCCTACTCGCATGTTAAAAAGTGTTACTAAACCCAGGACCCTGCATTCACTATTTTATCTCCCATAGTACACAGAACATGGAAATGCAATTATCTTAGTAAATATAAACTACTAAATACACTGGTTAAAGCTTGTAGGAGGAGTTTTCCGACTGCCCAGAGACTGCAAGATCCCTGACTCTGTCTGGGCAGTGCTGATTGGCCCTGTGCTGATCACATGCGCACTCCCAAGAAAAAAAACCTCTAGCAATACACACCAAACTGAGCTTGTGCAGCCTGACTCCATAGTCTCTGTGTTATCAGGAAATTATCAGGGGACAGTGGAAGGGAGGAGAGGATCTGCATACAGGATCAAACAGCCTTTTTACACAATGCAGAGGATTAACCCCTGAGGTTCCACAGTGAGTATCGCAAGCATGCTTTACTGCATATACAGACTGATTTTACTGTTGTGGGTTTAGTAGCACTGTAAAATGCCACCAAACCCACATCATAAAAAAATCAAATACTGTTTTACATGCTGGTCATACTCAGACTATCCAATTTGTTTTATGTATTCTGCAAAAAACCTATTTGATCCTGCTGTTCTCTATCTCCACCTTCTATTCATGTCCCCAACTCAGCTAGGGATTTTGTAGCTGTGGTGGTAACTCTGCACATTTTCAGTCAGTTTTCAGTAAGTTTCTAAGCTGAGCATTTCCTCCCCTTTTCACATCTGAGCAGCCCATGTGACTATTGTCTCACATGTGAGTGTATACACAGTGCTAAATGAACAGCCCACCCCCTCCCTCCTGCTCCATGCCCAATAACAAGTTAAGCACACAGGGGGTGGGATATTACATATAGCTTAATGGAAGCTTCACCTCCCTCTTCTAAGACGCAGGCTGTAGGGACATGACAGCTCACGACTGGCAGAAATCCGCCCACATCAGTTTTCCACAAAATATTAAAGATATATATTTGAAATTAAATTTGTATGCCAAAAAGATCTCCAGTTCTGCTCAGCCTCCCTTGTGATCCAGTCACCCTGCCAGACATCACAGCCAGGTCAGTCCCCTCTCTTTTATCGACTACTTGGTCACCAGCCTTTTATTGGCCAGTGAAATGGCAGCAATATAGTACTGGTGGGGAGTAATACCTTAGATTTATTCTCCCTCCTTCTGTGACCATATCTTCTGTAAGAAATTATGCACTGCAGCAGACTCCGGGTATTCTTTTATACTGCTCTCTCTCCCACTGGGAGTACTACTGTACTGTACAAGACTAATTCAGTACTCGACACTAGTTGCATTTAAAAATGCCTTTTGAATTATTTTAACCAATACATAATTGCAGTAAATGTTTTTATTTTTATAGTTAACTAGTAAAATAACATAAAAAGATTTGCGTTGCGCTTGATTATATATCATACGGGGTAATATCCAAAATCACTTGTGTAGTTAAAAACTATTTACATCACTGCTCACATGTAATGCGCATAACCGTGCAAAAAATACATAAAAAAATTTCCGTTGTGCTTAATTATATATCATACGGGGTAATATCCAAAATCACTTGTGTAGTTAAAAACTATTTACATCACTGCTCACATGTAATGCACATAACCGTGCAAAAAATACATAAAAAAATTTCCGTTGTGCTTAATTATATATCATACAGGGTAATATCCAAAATCACTTGTGAAGTTAATAATTATATCACTACTCACATGCAATGTGCATACAGTATATGTATGTATATATATATATATATATATATATATATATATATATATATATATATATATATATATATGTATATATGTATATGTGTGTGAACAGATAGGATGTAAAGTGCATACATGCACCTTGAATGGTGCCAAAAACAATTGTGCATAAATTGAATACCAAATGCAGTGACAAAAATAAAACGCAGTGACAAAAATAAAACATGCAATGCTCTTGTAACGTGCAACATGCAAATATCTATTGGAATATTAAACATAAACGCACAATGCGTCTTTAGAAATGCAATCAATAATTCTCAATTGGTGAAATTCTCATAATAGTGTCCAAAATTAAAAGTGCTTCCATATCCATAAAAATCAAAAAAAGTCCAAATCCTCCAATGTGCTGAATTCCAGTGTCCTAAGTAACCGGGATGTGCCTCAGTGCCCCCCCACAGTGGTTGTGCTCACCTTAGAGCGTGTGACACAGTGTTTAACTTGTGTCAAAACGCGTAGGGGGCCAGGACGGAGTGAGCAGCGAACAGCTGAGCCGGGAGAAGCGCATACCCCGCGGCAGACCATTCGATATATCTTTTACGGCTTTCGATTGTTTGGTGCACAATAGCACCAAGGGAATGTGAGTACCCCTTTGTGGGAAAGTTGTCTTTTGAATAAATACTTTTTAAATGGATTACACTATATAGTCTCTCTTCATTTTCATGAATGATGTCTATGGAGCCTAACTTACCCAGTGGAGATCGATCTAGCTTACCATACATAGCCCAGGGGGCAGCCACACAGCGTGTTTTGACACAAGTTAAACACTGTGTCACACGCTCCAAGGTGAGCGCAACCACTGTGGGGGGGGGGGGGGGGGGCACTGAGGCACATCACGGTTACTTATGACACTGGAATTCAGCACATTGGAGGATTTGGACGTTTTTTTGATTTTTATGGATATGGAAGTACTTTTAATTTTGGACACTATTATGAGAATTTCACCAATTGAGAATTATTGATTGCATTTCTAAAGAAGCATTGTGCGTTTATGTTTAATATTCCAATAGATATTTGCATGTTGCACGTTACAAGAGCATTGCATGTTTTATTTTTGTCACTGCGTTTTATTTTTGTCACTGCATTTGGTATTCAATTTATGCATAAGAAAAATAAGGGGTTGCGCTAATACTAATAAAACATAATGAATAATTTACAATGAAGAAAAATTCATATAATGATCATAAATGAAAATAAATCAATGTGCAAAAACGTTTGGTGATAATGAAAAAAAAGTCCCATTAAATAAACATCAATTAAGTGTCGTGAAAAATCCAAATCACCAACAATATACAAAAAAAGTCCAAGTGATAATAATGAAGTTCTGTGACAGCAAAGAAGGGTCCACCACCAGAAATGGAAGGGGTTACTCCTTACCAGAAGGCCATGACCCCCCACCACAGAGGATCACAGCAAGCAGGAATCTTTAAAAGCCAAAAATGGGAACTGCCAGCGGTGTCCACCAGAGGTCATCTCATCATCAGCAACTCCAACGAACCCGGGACCACGTGTTCAGCTTTCAGTTCCCGCTGTATCTTCTCCTTCAGAGCCTCAACGCTCACCGTTCCTTCCCCAGCCCCGTATTCAATTTATGCACAATTATTTTTGGCACCATTCAAGGTGCATGTATGCACTTTACATTCTAACTGTTCACATATATATATATATATATATATATATATATATATATATATATATATATATATATATATATATATACTGTACGCACATTGCATGTGAGTAGTGATATAATTAATTATTAACTTCACAAGTGATTTTGGATATTACCCCGTATGATATATAATTAAGCACAACGGAAATTTTTTTATGTATTTTTTGCACGGTTATGCGCATTACATGTGAGCAGTGATGTAAATAGTTTTTAACTACACAAGTGATTTTGGATATTACCCCATATGATATATAATCAAGCGCAACGCAAATCTTTTTATGTTATATTCTTTGCACGGTTATGAGTACGTGAACTGCGTCTGCTGCTAGATATTTATCTTTAATATATTCTCTCTATATATAACAACTCATTACTGCCTGTATAATGAGCATAGGATTATTGTGGCTCGCAAGACTTCTATCTTTTGTAACTAGTAAAATAACATTGCCATCACAGTGGTCCCTAATAACCAACTTTATATATAATTTAATTTGCTACAATCCTGAGACCTGAAAACACTGTTCACAAATAAAACATTTGATGCTTGCATAGTAGTGAGAGGTTTGTCTCTTTTTCGCTATAATTTTGTTCTGTTGTGACTCATCCACTTTTCTGTTCTTTTGACAGCTTTAAAGAGCGGTACAAAGTGCAGATGTAATAGGAGTGTGTTATTGTATCTGAAAAGATCCAAAAATTAACAGTATGAATGCTCCTTTAATGTGAGCTTTGATTTTAGAAGATAAGTGCCTGTAAACCCTGTGTGTATATACTCTGCCTTTAGAAGAGAAGTGCTTGTAAACATGTTATATATATTCTGCCTTTAAACCTAAACTCTAGACAGACAAAAAAACGCAATGTACCTCTGTAATACATACTTATTTTTAAAATGCAAACATGTAGGTACCTGAATTTGAATTATCAGACTCTGTCTCTGTATAGCAGAGCTGGATTGTGTGTTAAAGTGAGAAGTACAAGGATCCAATCAGTTCTTGTGAAGAGAAGAAGCATGCTGATAAGTGCAAGGAGATGAGCTTATTACCATGCTGTTTCTTCTTTCACTATCCAGTTACAGGCTGGGGCAAAAAAAGTGATTGCAATGCTGCTGGCCATCAGGCTGAGGACATCTGGTGGCAGAAAAAAGTACTGTGGGGAATGGGAGTCTGATTTTGAAGCTGAATATTGCAGTATTGCAAGCATTAGCTTGGGTTACTCTTAACAGACTAAACATTTTTTTCTTTTGATTTGGCGGGAGGTATGCTAAGGGATGAGTGCATGTAAACTTTGTATTTGTACAATTGAATCTTGAACTAAGTTGGTTTTGTCAGTATGAGAATAGGTGTGCATAAGCAGTTTGTTCTTCCTTAGATGTAAAATATGAATATTGCACTTGAACAGGCAGTAGAACATGAAAGGAATATAAATGTGGCATTGAGTGCCACGCTTGGTGTGTATAGCAAAAAATGGCCATTAGAGTCCATTGCTTTAATAATGCATGTGTGAGAAACCCTTTTTTATTGGCTTTAAAACCTCTAGCAATGCTGACCTTGGGTGATCCCTGCTAGCCAGAACATGTAAAAGAGACAGGGTGCCACAGCTTCAGTGTAGATTAATTAAAGTTATAACACACACAAATGGCACTCACTAGAAGTAAAGTGTAAACCTGTCATGCAGTCTCTATGGTGGTGGTTCCTCAGGTTCCTTTGCGGCAGCCCCATATAATCTCCCTTAAGCCAGCTTCATATACTTCTACATTCACCCCTTTTGAGTAGAATTCTCACAAGGAATCTGTCGATGTATCGCATAACGACTGTTTAGAGACGCACTTCTACAAGCTTTCTTTTTAGGAGGTTAAAGAAGAGATAAAAATAACTGCATGAAAAAGGGAAGATACAAGCACAATGTCAGAAGATGACCATTCATTACACAGTAAAGGTTTGAAATTCACTCCCTCTACCAAACCCAACCCCTTTTATGCTATTTAAAGATTTAACCAGATTTGTGAGTTTTACCCCATGAGTGCATCAACACTAGTTTTCAACATTTGAACCGGTATCGCTTTATCTGTTTTTTTTGATCACGATGATCAACCTATTCTAGGGATGTTAGAGGAATTACCATGTTAACATGATGATTTACTAACAGACATGTCAGACTGGATGTCACACCACTTCCCCAAACTCCATTTATCCAAGACTGAGATCAGAATATTCCAATGCCCCCCCCCCCCCCAGTAAAGATCAACAGCTCAACTATCAACTCATTCCCCGTATGCCAGTGTGCTAGGTGTAAAATAAAAATACGCCCCTTCCTAACCAATGACACCACAAAACTCCTTGTTCACTCATTCACCTTACCAACCACTCAGTGTCTGCTACCCCTTTCTGCCAATCCCCCTACAGGCTTTCACTCAACCAAGGAATTAAATTCAAAATACTAACAATAACTTACAAAGCCATTCACAACTTGGCCCCCAGCTACATTACTAAACCTAGTTTCAAAATACCCACCAAATTGTTCTCTTCATTCCTCCTGCTCGCTAGCTCCCTTGTCACCACCTCCCGTGCTTGCCTCCAGGACTTTTTCTGAGTCTTTCCCATGCTTTGGCATTCCCTACCCCAATCTTTCTCCTACTCTGTCCATTTTTAGACTGTTCCTGAAAACCCTTCTCTTCAGAGAGGCCTATCCTGCTCCCACCTAATGACTGTATTTTTATTTTTCTCCATCAGCTCATCCCCCACAGGTATTACCTTTTTTGTCACTCTTCACCCTCCCTGAAGATTTTAAGCTCTAATGAGCAAGGTCCTCTGATTCCTACTGTATTAAATTGTATTGTAATTGTACTGTCTGCCTTTGTGTTGGAAAGCATTCTGTGAACTGTTGCGGCTCTATAAATCAAGTAATTCTTAATAATTACACATTGCCTATTCAATATACCTCTAGACCATGTCAGTTTTTTAGCCTGCCTATATGCAGGAGTATAGCCAAGAACTGTCAAACTTTTCAGCCATCATGGCTGTACAGGCATACCCCACTTTTAAGTACACAATGGGACAAGAACATGTATGTAAAATGAAAATGTACATAAAGTGAAGCAATACCGTTTTTCACTTCTCGATTCATGTACTGCATTGCAATAGTAGGGATGGGGTGGTCCACGTGACCAAGGTGCAGGGTCAGGTTGACAAAGATTCCAGCCAGCATGGTCTGGCTATGGCACTTGGGTCCACCTGGCTGTTGTAGTTCGTGAAAAAGCATAGAGTGCTGTGGCAGGCTGGCCTCACAGCACTTGTTTATTGCTTCAGCTCCCTTCAGTAGCAGCACAGTGCGGCATCTCCAGTCCATGGGCTCTCTGAGGGAGATCTCCGTGAAGGAGCAGGGCTGGGAGACGAGCCTGAGGTGTCCTCCTTTGTTCCGTGAAGCCGGCTCTCATAGGCTGCACCAGTGTGCTGGTAGTTTGTCCAGCAGAAGTATGCACCGGAGGGCTCTGTGCAAAGGGAGGACACTGGACTGAGCGGCAATTTATGGGGCAGGACAGAGGGGCCAGCCGAGGACGTTGGTGGAGAATGTGACAGTGAATAGCGGCTGCCTAATGCTGGTGCCTGCCCTGAGCGGAGCGCCTGTGCTTGTTAGGACATGCAGGCCAGCCCCCCCCCCGACCCCACTGTCTGTACTTGTGTGTGTGTGTGTGTGTGTGTGTGTGTGTGTATATGTATGTATATATGTATATATATATATGTATATGTATGTATGTATGTATGTATATATATATATATATATATATATATATATATATATATATATATATATATATATATAATATAAAAAAGTTTACACTCTGGTGACATACTGCTGTGGCAGTGATCATGTACGCTGGCTGCTCTGATATCACTGTCAGTGCTGCCAACCATCATCTGACTGCTGCCGCAGCAGTACTATGTCACCAGACCAGTGCTGCCAGTCATTGTCCCCAATCACTGCCACACCACACACACATTGTCCCGATGACCATCACACCTGTCATATAGTCCCTGATCATTGCCACTCCAGTCCCAGTGTCCCTTATGACTGCCACAACAGTCATATTGTGTTAGAAACCATTAAATCAGGCGGAGACAGGAGTACAGTTAAATCACACTAGTTTAATAATGAAAGTAAAAAGAACAAATATAGTCAAAACATAGCCAAAGTTCAGTAACCGGAATGGAAAGTCAGCCAAGCCATAAGTCAGGGATCAATGTAGTGGAACAGTAAGCAGGATCTGGAGCCAGAAGGGATGTCAGCAGAGCAAGTCTTGAACAGGATCGCAGGCAATTACTTTCTGTGATGTTGACCAAGGCAAAGGCAGAGCTCCTCTGGACTGGACGGCTTAAGTAGGAAGGACTGACGAGCAGGATATCATCAACAGCTGAGTAACTATGGAGAGATAGGAGCTGGCAATTAGCCGACAGCTGAGCGGCCAGCTCAGTGAAGCCCAGCCCTGACATATTGTCCCTGATCACCACCACACCAGTCATTTTCTCCCTAATCCCTCTCACACCAGTTATATTGTCCCTGGTCACACCCCACACCAGTCCCAGTGTTGCCACACCCGTGTAAGCCAGCAATAGTGTTCTTGATTGTCACCACACCAGTCCCAGTGTCCCCTGACCGGTGTAAGTTGGCAGCAGTGTAATTGACTGCTGCCCCACTAGTCTTCAGTGTCACCAGACCACCACACCAGTGCAGTGTTGCCTCGTACTGACCCTGGCCTGTTTATTGACCACATTTCTGCCTGTTGCCTGGACTGATCCTTTGCCTGTTTCCTGAGCGACCATGTTTTTGCCTGTGGCCTGAACTGACCCATTTGCACGTCCAACGGACTATGTTCCTGTGAGACAGCAGTTCCAGCCATCTCCTGTGGACAATTGCACTCCTGGAACCACAGGGATTTTTTTGTCCTTTTTTTGACATTCCTGACATTCCTGGGGGTAGCCGTGTACCAGTAGGCTAGGCTTGCTTGGCTTATAGGAACTGAGACTGCTATATGTGACCCTACATTAAGCTGTATACTCTGACCACTTGTTTAGAGACAACCATTACAGTATTACAGTACATTGGTTTTGAAACAATTGGTTGATTTGTGTGATACGTGAGATACAATGTCCTGTATACTGTAAAATCAGTCCAAAAAAGTAAGTCTCACACGTGGTATCACCATATTCAGAAGAAGTAGCAGAATGTGTTTTATGGTGTAATTTTAAGTATGACCAGATTGTGTGTAAGAAATATCTTCTTCATTGCTATCTTGTTGGGCCCCCTCAAATGTGGCTATCCAAATGCATTCTGACTTTCATGGTAAGGGTAGGATAATAAACACATTTCTCAGATTCAGATGCAGAATGTTATGTATGATTTATATAGTACCAACAGTTTGTGAGCTTACAAAATAAAGGGAGACCGTATAGTTACAATTCAATGCAAGATGAGGGGATAAAGGCCCTGCTTGTGAGCGCTTACAATCCAAAGAGAAGGGCAAGAGATACAAAATGTTATAATTGTGTGGGTATGAGATTGAGAGGGTAAAATTCAGTTGTTAGCTAGCAGCAGGATAGGCTTGACTAAAGGGATGAGATCAGGGACAGAAGCAGGACGGGGTGAGATTTTGTTGTAGAGGTTGTCAGCAGAATAGAGATGGATTGATGTGGCAAATGTTTCTACAGGTAACTGCTGGTTGAAGATGGGGGTAAGTGTGAAATTGATAAGGCTGTGGTCACAGATTACAGCCATCTTTAGAGAAAATGGGGGGAGGGATGAATGAATACAGTCAGTTTTTAAAAAAAGAGAAGGAGGTGTATGAAAGACTTTTAAAAGTGTTTTGTGATACCATCCTCAAAACGTTTCCTGCTCTAAAATCTCAAGCTGATCTTCCCCCTAATGAACGCTTCCGCTACCTCCAAGTTGCTCACTTTGCCTAAACAGTAATTGGCTCGTGTTCCTCCCTGGATGGCTTCTCTATTTTCAAAGGTATTTGTAACTCTGACCCACATGCCCCTGGCATTATTTCATGTCTCTATAATAACTTCACCTCACCTCCAGCCAACCTCCCTTTCTATGCTGCACAGTGGTCCAAGGACATACAGATCGAATTGGATGCTGAAGATTGGACAAACATATGGGCTAATACAAAATCTTCATTTCATAATATTATTGCGCTGAAGCAAATTATAAGGTTCTCATGCGGTTGTACCTGGTCCCTGCAAGGATATCAAAATTTCTACCGAACTACCCATCTGTATATTTCCGAGGCTGTGGAGGGAGGGGTACTCACCTTCATATTTGGTGGACATGCCCCATTGTTCAACAATTTTGGACAATCATATTCCATATGGCCTCTACATTACTAAATGAAACTATAGACCCTGACCCATCATTGGCACTATTGAATTATGTGCAAAGGGATCTTACTAAAGCCCAACTTCGCCTCCTTTTTCAACTTACAACGGCGGCTGAGCAGGTGATAGCCAGAGCATGGAAAACCCCGAAATTAAATATAGTAGAAGTGAAAAATAATCACCCAAGCTATGATCCATAGTAAAATTGAGGTCACCATTCTTGACCGAATCCCCCAACATAGTAAAACCTGGACACCCTGGGTAGAACATTTTCTTCCTCCAGATTTTGATTTACATTTGCTTGAACCATAGCCCTCTCGCAGATATTTTAATACCACACCGTAATCCTCTGGGGGCCCGTGCGGTCCTGCCGACTGACTCTCACTTTCTTTTCTTTTCTTACCCTTTCCTTACTCTTTTCCTAATCCTGATCTTATCTTCCTTATCTATTTTTAATGGTCTCATTTATAATCTCTACAACAGTATTATTACTTGCTGACCAGACCTTCTTACGGTCTTTGTCTCCCTCTCTTGCAGTTGAATATTGTTGTTTAATTTTGTTATGATTGTACTTCCTCTTAAGAATCAAAACCTTCAATCGATTCTATTTATGTACGTAATTCACAGCACTTAATGTCGTCTATAATGTTCTGTTCCAACACGTTGGTTTAAATTTCCCACCAATATTTCTGTATAAGCTGCACATGAGATGCACTGTAAGTTTTGGTCTCTGTTACACAACTGAGATTGTTTGTTACTGTATTCACTGATTATGCTCAATAAACATTTTTGAACAGAAAGTGTTTTGTGGGGATGGACTTCCAGCTCCACATCCTTTTGGAGTGAGTCCAGTAGAAGCCACCATGGAAAAGGGTAGCTGGCGAGGCAGAGACAGATTTCTGAAGCCAGGTTTCAGTACATCTGTTTAAAGGTTGTTGGATAACAGGACTTGGATTGGGTGAAATATCCCCAGGAGTCAGGAAAAAGAGGGTGCGGGAAGTGAGATGTGAGTGAGCTTTATATGAACGCATATGACCCCAGTGTTCTAGATATTGTGTCAGCATCCGAGTTCTAAATGATCCAGGGGATATACAGTTGTGCTCATAACTTTTCTTTCACTTATGGTTAGTATTTGGCTGAAGTCACTTATTATCAATCAACTGCGTTTACTCTTTTTAAATCCTAATGACAACAGAAACTAGCCAAATGACCCTGATTAAAAGTTTACATACCCCAGTTCTTAATAATGTGTATTGCCCTCTTTAACATCAATGTCAGCTTAAAGTCTTTTGTGATATTTGTGAATCAGGCTCTTTATCTTCTCAGATGGTAAAGCTGCCCATTCCTCTTGGCAAAAAGCCTCCAGTTCCTGTAAATTATTGGACTTTCTTGCATGAACTGCATGTTTGAAATCTCCCCAGAGTGGCTCAATGATATTGCGGTCAGGACACTGAGATGGCCACTCAATAAACTTCACTGTATTCTGCTGTAACCAATGACAGGTTGACTTGGCCTTCCTGGCTGATGAATGCAAATGTCCCTCCAGTAATTTTTGATAACATACTGCAATTATCTTGCCATCAATTTTGACCAAATTTTATGTGCTGTTTGTAGCTCACACATCCCCAAAACCTCAGCGATCCACCTCCATGTTTTACAGTAGGAATGGTGTACCTTTCATCATAGGCCTTGTTGACTTCTCTCCAAATGTAGCATTTATTGTTGTGGCCAACAAGCTCAATTTTGGTCTTATCACTCCAAATGACTTTGTGGCAGAGGGTTTGAGGCTTGTCTCTGTGCTGTTTGGTTTATTGTAAGCGGGATACTTTGTGGCTTTTGCATAGTAATGGCTTTCTTCTGGTGATTTGACCATGCAGCCCATCTTTCTTCAAGTGCCTCCTTATTGTGCTTCTTGTAACAGCCACACCACATGTTTTCAGAGAGTCCTGCATTTGAAGTTATTTGTGGGTTTTTCTTTGCATCCCGAACAATTTTCCTGGCGGTTGTGGCTGAAATTCTAGTTGGTCTACCTGACCGTGGTTTGGTTTCAACAGAACCCCTCATTTTCCACTTCTTGATTAGAGTTTGAACACATTCTCTTGGATATCTTTTATATCCCTTTCCTGTTTTATACAGTTCAACTACCTTTTCCCGCAGATCCTTTGACAATTCTTTTGCTTTCCCCATGACTCAGAATCCAGAAATGTCAGTGCAGCACTGGATGAAAGATGCAAGGGTCCGTCAGGAGTCCAGAAACTCATTGTCATATATATATATATATATGTATGTATGTATATATATATATGTGTGTGTGTGTGTGTGTGTGTGTGTGTGTGTGTGTGTGTGTCTGTGTGTGTATATATACACAGACACATTACAAGCAAACACCTTTGTGTCAACTTGTGTGCATGTTATCAGGCCAAAATCACTAGGGTATGTAAACTTTTGATCAGTGTCATTTGGGTAGTTTCTGTTGCGATTTATGATTTAAAAAGAGTAAACACAGTTGATTGATAATAAATGGCTTCAGCCAAACACTAACTATCAGTGAAAAATGTTTGTGTTTAGCATTCATATTCTCTGAAAAATGGCCAAGAAATCATAAATTCTGCCAGGGTATGTAAACATATGAGCACAACTGTATAAATAAGCTGCGGGTTGGCAACGTGTGGTATAGGAATGAGGATTTAAAGAGAGAAGACTTGCAGGGTGGGGAGCAGTAATCATGGAAGGAAAATGCTGGATGGGGATATACAGGTTCACCTGCAATCTGTCAGGATCACTGTTTGTAGATGCTTTCTTGTTTGTGCCTTTGTTAAAGTGTTCATTGCAAGAGTGCCTTCCTCCAAATGCTGCTGTAAACCTATAGCAATACAGGGTGGGGTGTATTTGCCATTTATTCATTGAGGAACTGATAAAGGACAGATGGTTCCAAGAGCAGTTTTCACACAAGCCACAACCATAATAACCTCATATCTCTGTGATCAAACAAAACAAGGAAGTAATCTCTATAATACTGTAGATGCAGGATGCGTTGAGCACAGGATGGGTTTTACACGGACGACAAGTAAAGTAGAGGTTCATTTGGTGTACCAATACAGGAAGGGTTACATATAGGATGAGTTTCACACAGACAGTAAAGCAATGTTTAATTTAAAAATGAAAAGTACACCTGTTTATCTCATTCTTACCAAATGCAGTCTGACAAATTTTTCATTGTAAGCGAAAGGCATGATCATAAGTAAATATACTTGCATTCAGTTATGCTGAGGCATGTTGGAAAAAATACTGCATTTTGCAATTTTTACTTTTTCTGCCATTCAAGCATTTTAACAGCATACATTTTCAAGTAGATCTAGTGAAAGCAAGCATCCTTATTATGTGTTTTGGCTTAAGGCCTTATTCACATGAGTACTGACACCTGTAGTCCATGAATAGGCCATGTGTTTGTGCAGCTTGAGCCGCCAGGTGCTTGGTGCAGGCAGCCCATTCATCTTTATCGGAATACAGTGGCTTGTGCAGTTTATGGAAGCTGCTGGTCCAGATTTGACAGTGGATGTGGGTGAGTGGCCCCAAACACACACTGCATTTGGGGCCATTCACCCGTATCTGCATGGCTAATTGGGACAAGCATCTGTCTCTGCACAGCTGATCTGGCCCTATAGACATAAATGGTGCCTGTTTTAAGGGGCCCTGAGGATCTAGCACACTGTACTCTGCTATATTTCAGTCAATGGGAAGTTCTCCTTTAAGTGCGTATTATGAAATCCTTCAGCTGTGCAAGTTATTTTTTGTTGCACTTATAGGGGATAAATAATTTAAATTTTATATGTAGAATAGATTAGCATGACATAAATCGTATGTATGTCTGTGATTCTATTAGCTATGGGGCTGCACTTTGATAAAAAGTATCAATGGGCTTAAAACTCTCCGCTCCCTGATGCATCTGAGCAGTCTCCACGTCGAACGGGATCGCATCTGCGCACTCTCCACCTCCAGCTGACGTCACTAACATTCGGCTCATAATTGGAGGAAGCAGTTTGTCAAGCTATGACCAGCTACGCACCCGCGCAGCTCTCTCCCAGGCTGACTGACCGTGTATAAGACGCTGCTCGATTTTCAGTCAACAATTTTAGGAAAAAGTAGCGTCTTACACACAGAAAAATACGGTATGCATTTTAAGGAGTGTCCAGGAATACAGGTAAGAGGTGGGAAAAAAAACCCAAAAAGCAGCAAAACCAAACACTAAGCCAGTGTAAGATGATACTCCCACAGCCACACAGGTGCCGGCTCTGCACGATAAGTAGATAATGAATCAAAGAGCTCCGGACTGCTGTGAAAAAAAGCACCTTTATTTCATAAAATGTTGCAGGTCACATCAAAGTGGATATATAGGACAAAAAGCAGCTAACACGTTTCACATCAATGGATGCTTACTCATAGCTAAGGGACAGTCATCACAACTGAGGTATATAAGGGGAGGTGATTAATCAAAAGCATATATAACACCTGGAGATAAAACACTTGGCCAAGCAGATGAAAACCACACCTCTCGGAATACATGCAAGTTGTGAATGCCCAATTGCAATGACAATCAAGCAAAAAATTGGTTAAACCTAAAAGAAAAATAAATTTTAAAAAAACACAATATATACATTCGTGAATTTTCATGAAATTAAATAACATGAAATACAATCATGCAAAACTGAGCAGTCATGAAATAATGACACAATGTAGCAAAAATGAAAAACAAATAAAAGTAAAAAACGAAACATAAATTGCTATGTTTATGATAAATGGTGTCATTGTAGCAGACATGATCTAAACCCCTGTAAATATAGAAGAGTAAAGTCTCTTTTAAAGGTACGTCCGTCAAATGAAACGCCATTAAATGTCATGACATCAGACATACTAGGTGGTATTATTCTTCATGAACCCAAACACCAGACAAGTATCCAGAAACCCTGAATAGTCTGGAGCTAACACTGGAGCATAACAGAACGGAATTGCCAGATCTCATCGGAAGACCGATAAAATCTGTGGCAACCATTCCTAAATTACGTCCTGTGGGCGGGACTTCATCAGCGTGGGGCTGATGAAGTCCCACCCAAAGGATGTAACGCGTCCGGGTGCCAGGAGCGCATGACGTCACCCGCGGTTGTCAGCCTGTGTACGATCACACGCTATCCAGCCGGCACTCGGTCCTGGGTGCTTGTATTTGTGAGTGCATCATTTTATTCCTTTTTTAGCAATTAAAGTATATAGAGAGAGCACTATATTGTTTATGCTTTATTTACATATACTACATCTATGCCATCTGATGAGAGTGGGAGTATGAGAAAGAAGTCAATATCGCCTGTTTCAGCTTATCCTGTATATGGTTTTGATGCTGTGTGACCTGTTTCAGGTCGAAGATTGAGGTGAGGGGCCATCCTCATGTGGTGAAGGGATTTTAGTCACCTTAGATTCAACCCTTGGCGTTTTGACTGTCCACTGGGGATCTCATCTCCTATCCTCGTTTTGCTTCATTTTGGTTCATTATTTAACGGACAATCCACTTGCGCAGCACTCCTTTATTATTTTTATGTCATTTTGAGGTTTTTGTTGAATTTACCTTTGTGCTTGCTTGCTTGCATTTATCGTATATTGTCTATGTATTAGTCAGCGCTGAGTTGATTTTTATATATTTTTTTTTTTTTTAAATATTTACAAAAAGTTGAAACTAAATGATATATTGCTCACACAGGCCATGGGCCTATGTGGAATTGCACCCCAAAATACATTCATTTGCTTCTCCTGAGTACGGGGATACCGCATATGTGGGACTTTTTGGGAGCCTAGCCACGTACGGGGCCCCGAAAACCAATCACCACCTTCAGGATTTCTAAGGGCGTAAATTTTTGATTTCACTTCTCACAACCTATCACAGTTTTGAAGGCCATAAAATGCCCAGATGGCACAACCCCCCCCCCCCCCCCCCCCAAATGACCCAATTTTGGAAAGTAGACACCCCAAGCTATTTGCTGAGAGGCATGTTGAGTCCATGGAATATTTTATATTTTGACACAAGTTGCGGGAAAGTGACACTTTTTTTTTTTTTTTTTTTTTTTTTGCACAATGTTGTCACTAAATGATATATTGCTCACACAGGCCATGGGCATATGTGGAATTGCACCCCAAAATACATTTAGCTGCTTCTCCTGAGTATGGGGATACCACATGTGTGGGACTTTTTGGGAGCCTAGCTGCGTACGGGGCCCCGAAAACCAATCGCGCCTTCAGGATTTCTAAGGGTGTAAATTTTTGATTTCACTCTTCACTGCCTATCACAGTTTTGGAGGCCATGGAATGCCCAGGTGGCACAAACCCCCCCCCCCCCCAAATGACCCCATTTTGGAAAGTAGACACCCCAAGCTATTTGCTGAGAGGCATGGTGAGTATTTTGCAGCTCTCATTTGTTTTTGAAAATGAAGAAAGACAAGAAAAAACTTTTTTTTTTTCAATTTTCAAAACTTTGTGACAAAAAGTGAGGTCTGCAAAATACTCGCTATACTGCCACCTGGGCATTCCATGGCCTCCGAAACTGTGATAGGCAGTGAAGAGTGAAATAAAAAATTCACGCCCTTAGAAAGCCTGAAGGCGGTGCTTGGTTTTCGGGGTCCCGTACGCGGCTAGGCTCCCAAAAAGTCTCACATGTGGTATCCCCGTACTCAGGAGAAGCAGCAGAATGTATTTTGGGGTGTAATTTCACATATTCCCATGGCATGTTTGAGCAATATATCATTATATATATATCAATATATCAATAAAACATAATAACAATAAAACATTGCAGAATAGAATACAGTAAAAAAGAGCAGAACAATAGAGAGAGAATAGAGAGAGAGAGAACAATAAAACAACTATTTTTATATATATAATATTTAGGTTCGACGTCAGCATTTTATAGCGACAGGGACCCCCATATACTACCTAATAAATGTTTTAACCCCTTGATTGCTCCCTAGTTAACACTTTCACCACTGATCACCGTATAACTGTTACAGGTGACGCTGGTTAGTTCGCTTATCTTTTATAGTGTCAGGGCACCCGCCGTTTATTACCGAATAAAGGTTTAGCCCCCTGATCGCCCGGCGGTGATATGCGTCGCCCCAGGCAGCGTCAGGTTAGCGCCAGTACCGCTAACACCCACGCACGCAGCATACGCCTCCCTTAGTGGTATAGTATCTGAACGGATCAATATCTGATCCGATCAGATCTATAATAGCGTCCCCAGCAGTTTAGGGTTCCCAAAAACGCAGTTAGTGGGATCAGCCCAGATACCTGCTAGCACCTGCGTTTTGCCCCTCCGCCCAGCCCACCCAAGTGCAGTATCGATCGATCACTGTCACTTACAAAACACTAAACACATAACTGCAGCGTTCGCAGAGTCAGGCCTGATCCCTGCGATCGCTAACAGTTTTTTTGGTAGCATTTTGGTGAACCGGCAAGCACCAGCCCCTGGCAGCGTCAAAAGTTAGTTACAAAAAAAGTGTAAAATATATATATATATATATATATATATATATATATATATATATATATATATATATATATATATATATATATATATATTTTACACTTTTTTTGTAACTAACTTTTATAACTGTAACCGGTTCCAGGTTCGGGTCTCTCAAAATGCGCCACGTCACCAAGTGTTACTGCAATGCTGGTTTGACTACGATCGGGGTGTACTAGGCCACTGGTGCTTGCCAGTTCACCAAAACGCTGCCAAAAAAACTGTTAGCGATTGCAGGGATCAGGCCTGACTCTGCAAATGCTGCAGTTATGCGTTTAGTGTTTTGTAAGTGACAGTGATCGATCGATACTGCACTTGGGTGGGCTGGGCCGGGCGGAGGGGCAAAACGCAGGTATCTGGGCTGATCCCGCTAACACTGCGTTTTTGGGAACCCTAAACTGCTGGGGACGCTAGTATAGATCTGATCGGATCAGATACTATACCACTAAGGGAGGTGTACGGTGCGTGCGTGGGTGTTAGCGGTACTGGCGCTAACCTGACGCTGCCAGGGGCTGGTGCTTGCCGGTTCACCAAAATGCTACCAAAAAAACTGTTAGCGATCGCAGGGATCAGGCCTGACTCTGCGAACGCTGCAGTTATGTGTTTAGTGTTTTGTAAGTGACAGTGATCGATCGATACTGCACTTGGGTGGGCTGGGCGGAGGGGCAAAACGCAGGTGCTAGCAGGTATCTGGGCTGATCCCACTAACTGCGTTTTTGGGAACCCTAAACTGCTGGGGACGCTATTATAGATCTGATCGGATCAGATATTGATCCGTTCAGATACTATACCACTAAGGGAGGCGTATGCTGCGTGCGTGGGTGTTAGCGGTACTGGCGCTAACCTGACGCTGCCTGGGGCGACGCATATCACCGCCGGGCGATCAGGGGGCTAAACCTTTATTCGGTAATAAACGGCGGGTGCCCTGACACTATAAAAGATAAGCGAACTAACCAGCGTCACCTGTAACAGTTATACGGTGATCAGTGGTGAAAGTGTTAACTAGGGAGCAATCAAGGGGTTAAAACATTTATTAGGTAGTATATGGGGGTCCCTGTCGCTATAAAATGCTGACGTCGAACCTAAATATTTACCTCCCTAACTAGCATCACCAGTGACACTAATACAGCGATCAGAAAAATGATCGCTTAGCGACACTGGCGACAGGGGGTGATCAAGGGGTTAAAACTTTATTAGGGGGGGTTAAGGGGGTATCCTAGACCTAAAGGGGCTAACAGTAGCTGCCCTAACACAGTAACTGTCACAAACTGACACCATGCAGTAATCAGAAAAAAAAACAAAAACTGCTTGGTGTGATTGTGACAGGGGGGGGAGGGGTGATTGGGGGGCGATCGGGGGTGTTTTGTGTGCCTGGCATGTTCTACTGCGTGTGTGTGTGTTTTACACTCACATTGATGTCTTCTCTCCTCGGCGCCGGAACGGAAACTACCGAGCCGAGGAGAGATGACATAATTTCCTTTGCTGCTGTTTAGCATACAGCAGCAAAGGAATGTTCTGATTGGCCGGCGGTGATCGCGAGGGGGGGCCACGAACGGATGGTCTCCCCCTCACCTCCGATCACCGGGGGACAAAAGAGGACCGCCTCGGGCACCGGGGGGGGGTCCGTTAGAACCCCCCACCCGCGGGAGGCAGGTCACGTATATTTACGTGATTTTGCCTGCCCGTGCCGCCTTGCAGACGTATATCCGCGTGAGGCGGTCCTTAAGTGGTTAATACACCATAGCACGAATCCATATATGTAAAGAATGCCACTGAAAAGACTACAGACTATATATTGGAATGTCAAACCGCAGCATTACAGAGCGGGAAGTCTCACCTCGCATGCTGCAGGCTTCGATTGCATAGAAAAAAAATCAATGCCTGACAGGCTTAAATCAAAATGAGCCTGATTCCTAAAGTGTCTCTATAATGCCGTGTATGTAAAAACTGCTACTAAAGAAACTACAGACTCTGTATTAGAAAGCCAGATTGCAGCATTACGGAGCGGGGAGTCTCACTCCGCATGCTGCAGGCTTCAGATGCAGAGAAAAGACCAATACCTGGCAGGCTTAAATTACAAACATACCTAAAGTCTAAGGTGTCTTTACCGTTGTGCACCGTGGCAGGAATCCGTATGTGTAAAAAATTCTGCCAGAGAGACTAAGACTGACTGAAAAACCAGACTACAGTGTTGTGGAGCGAGAAATCTCTCTTCACGTACTGCAGGTTTTGATTATAGAAAAAAAAATATCTAAGAAGGTCTCTATCATTGTGCACCATGGCTAGGATAGTGTTACTTATATATGGCACTATAACAAAAAATTCTAAAATATTGATACTGAGTTCAATATCGACGGCAGCAAGAAACAGCATAAAATAGTGTCAAAAAATCAAAACACAGCCAAAGGAAAACTATGTATGAACCACTTCAGGCATAGCATATAAAGCTGAAAAAGATGGAAAGGCATATTCTATAGACTGGAACCTCGGGCTGCAGCGCTAAGAGGAGAGAAAGCCCTCTTCCTCATGTGCTATAAGCACAGGTGGCCAGGAGAACTACAATGTCCATAGAGTCTATATGTTAAAAGTAAATGTAGATATAAATATAAGAGTCAAACAAGAACTAGAAAACATGTAATATTTAAATATAAACATGGTGATATAGACTAAACTGGAATAGAGAGCCTCAAATATTGAATTGAAGTACAAGACTGCAGGGAGAAAAAAGTCTCACTTCATGCGCTGCAAACTATGGTTGTCAAAAATCAAATCGTTGTTAATGAGAACTATATGTAAAGGATAATAATGGAAGCCAGATTAGGGGCCATCGTGGACCACAAGAGGCATTAATCCAGAACAGATAAAAACTAATTAATCATAATATGACTAAATATGGGATACAATAGAATCCCTAGATAGCCAACCGAAGACATTATTATCAAACTTAATCCAACCACAGCATGGATGTAGTATGTATAGGGTATGATGAGTAAGCCTCTAAAACAACTAATAAAAATGGGATACATCCCATTCAAAGTTTAACCCAGATGGTTGACGGGTTTCTAAAAAGAAAATCCATTTAACCTCCTGTCTACACAGAATTTTGAATTTATCTCCCCCTCTAGGTGGTCTCTTAATTTTTTCTAAACCCTGAATAGCAAGACTGGTAGTGTCCTTCAGATGGTGGACATTCCAGTGCCATGCTATATTGGTTGGATGGTTTTTAGTAATGTCGTATAAATGGTCATAAAGCCTATCTTTTAGTCTACGAGTGGTCCTGCCAACATACTGTACTTGACATTCTTTGCAGGTGATTACATATATGATGTACCTTGTGTTGCAGTTTATAAATGAGCGTAATTTGTGTGTACGACCTGTGGAAGTAGATACCACTTTGTCACCTTTTAGAATGAAAGGACAATAGGCACACCCATGGTTACCGCATTTAAAAGTGCCTCGAAACGATAACCAGGTATCAGTTTACTGTACTGGGGAACAGACTGGGCGATAGAAGGCTACCTAGGGATGGGGGCCTTCTAGATACCATTCCTATCCCCCTTTTAAGACTATGAGAGTAAATGGGATCATGTTGCAATACCGGAAGGTATTTATTAACTATTTTTTTGATTTTAACAAACTCTTCACTGTACGAGGTAGAAAAGGTAGGGATGTTAGGCTTTATGTGTTTACCCTGGGGTTTCTCGGTGAGTAAAACATGTCTGGGGGTACGATTGGCTATATTAAAGCCTCGATCGATAATGGAACTTGAATACCCCTGCGACTTGAATCTAGCTGACATAAGTCTGGACTCCTGTTCAAAATCATTTCCCTTACTACATATCCTTTTCAACCTAAGAAATTGACCTACTGGGATGCTGTTTATGGTGTGACTTGGATGGCCAGAATCCGCTCACAGCAATACGTTCCCAGCACTAGGCTTCCTAAAAAGGCTGGAGACTATCTTGCCCTCCACCCCTGTAAGTTTAACATCCAGAAACTCTATTGTGTTGAAATTCATGTTTCCTGTAAACTTTAGATTAAGATCATTGTCATTCAAGTATGATAACCATTTGTCAAAATCATCCACGGGGCTTAGAAACAATAAACAGAAGGTCATCGATATAGCGACAGTAAAAAATGGTATCTAAACGACGAGGGCCACCAGCCCCAAAGATGCGGTGCTTTTCCCACCACCCCATGTACAAATTGGCTAGGGACGGAGAGAATTTGGCCCCCATCGATGCACCGCACCTTTGGAGGTAGTGGCCCCCGTCGAACATAAAAAAATTATGAGTTAGCAGAAACTCCAAACACATCAAAATAAATTCCTGTAAAGCAAAAGAGAAGGTCCCTGATTTACGTAGAAAGTAAGACACTGCTCGCAAGCCGGAGGCATGGGGTATGGAAGAATAAAGGCTTGAAACATCACAGGAGATCCAACAATATTCATCATGCCATTCGATGGTGTCTAACTTGGCCAGTAACTGCTTTGTATCTCGAAGGTAGCTAGGAAGTTTTGTGACTAAAGGCTGTAGTTGTTGATCGACCCATTGTCCTAGTCGCTCGTTAAGAGAGCCGATTCCCGCGACAATTGGTCTGCCCGTAAGAGGAGAAAAGCCCTTATGCACTTTAGGTAAATGGTGAAAAATTGGCATAATCGGAGACTCTGGTATTAACATTTCTTTGTCTTTTATTGACAATATCCCTGTGGAGACCCCTCTGTCAAGAAGGGATGAAAGTTCTTTTTTGGACAAAAAGCAACTAACGCGTTTCACATCAATGGATGCTTACTCATAGCTAAGCGACAGTCATCACAACTGAGGTATATAAGGGGAGGTGATTAATCAAAAGCATATATAACACCTGGAGATAAAACACTTAGCCAAGCAGAAAAAAAAACCCCAAAAAAAGGCAGTATCCCACTGGATCGGGGAAAGGAGAGTACAAGACTAGTAGGGAGACTGGGGACAGGATGTAATACAATAACTGCACTAAAGATGCAGTTATACTCCAACACACATTAATATGATATACTTTAAACATGTTAACATTTACAATACCATTAAAAGCTTGGAATGATAAAATATTTTAATTTTTTTTTAAACATTGGTGCCCCCTGGCCCCTCTGTTTGCTCATCCTGCAACCTCCTGGAAGATGTGATGTGCATGTCCCAGGAGGCTCCAGGACCAGTGACACGTCATTCTGACCTAGGCTGAAATGGCAGCAGGCAGGGTGGGTATAGAAGAAAAAATATCCTGCAGTTCTGCTTAGAGTGTGGGGGTTTGTTAAAATAGAAGTAACTTACTTTTGGGAATTTAAATTCCACTCTAACCAGTTGGGGTTTAAGTGTTTGCAAATTCCTAACTACCAGAAAATGAACTTTTAAGCCCTCGTTCATTTGTCATGAGATTTGACCGTTCCAAATCATATGACAAGTTACCCCATTGCAGGCAATGGAACCATTCAAATCTCCGTGACCCATGTCCCAGCGACTTGGAAAATAGTTTGGGAACCTTTTTTCAAATTTCATTGCAACTTGCATATACTTGTGTTAAATAAAGTCGCAAGCAGCAATGAAATAGGAGATTCAAATCACACTGATCTGCGGCTTTGAGATTGCGCTGAAGTAGTCTGCAGTAGCCCACATTGTGCTCTTGATCTACTGATCACTGGTGCACTGCTTTCCTATCTCCTGCAGAAAAAAAGTATTAAATGCACTTTTTTTTTCAAAAATATGTGCAATGTTTGTTTTCTGTAAAGGTGAACTTGGCCTTTAACCACTTCAGCCCCGAAAGATTTTACCCCCTTCCTGACCAGAGCACTTTTTACAATTTGGCACTGTGTCGCTAACTGACAATTGCGCGGCCATGCAATGCTGTACCCAAACAAAATTTGCGTCCTTTTTTCCCCCCACAAATAGCTTTCTTTTGGTGGTATTTGACCTCTGCGGTTTTTATTATTTGCACTATAAACAAAAAAACATCATTTTTGGGGGAAAAAAACAACGTTTTTTACATTTTGCTATGATAAATATCCCCAAAAATGTTTTTTTTAAAAAAACAAATTTCTTCAGTTTAGGTCAATATATATTCTTCTACAGAATATTGGTAAAAAAAATCACAATAAGCGTATATTGATTGGTTTGCGCAAAAGTTATAGCTGTATCCAATCAAATATGGATGTACTCACAACTTAAGATTGGTGAAAAACCAGTGAAGTAATGTGACTTATAGGTGACCTAGGTAATATTAACACAAAAAAAACTTATTGATACTGTATGGATAAACCAGAAAATTAGGTGAACCAGGTACACCAATGTAACAGATGATAAAACTAAAAAACTTCACTGAAAACCTCAAATGGGAAAAATATCCAAACTGTGTCCAAATGAAAATGGACAAACCGCTTAGAAAAATACCAGTGAACGTGAGACACACACAATACCAATTAACAGCCTAATTGAGTGACACTAGTAAAAATAATCATCAATAAATATTTTACATAAGTGAGTCCATGTATAAAATGGAGAGAAAAAAAAATGGGGTGAAACGCCATACGGGGTTTTGCCCAGCAGAGACATTCTACCGACCATATCGGTGTGAGCCGGTCGTCAAGTGGTTAATACTTCATAATTTTGAGGATAAATTGCTCCAGAGTGAATGCAGCTACAGAGGTCAGTGAGGGTGTGTTTTAAAGTGCATATACTGACTGTTAACTACTTGCCACCTACACAGTAGTTTTACTGCAGTACAGGCAGGCTGGAAATGTACCTGTACATTGCCAGCTTGCTCCTGGATTTGAGGTCCCATGCTGTGCTTGGACCCAGCACAAGTTTGGTAGCTGATTTCAGCTAATGATTTTGGCTGAAGTCAGTTGATTGACTGGTCAATCACACACAATTCTGTGTTTACAAAAACCTAGAACTCTGTGTACTGGGAACAGCAACTCTATTTCTTCAGCCAGATAGTAAAGTAAAAGCAGTACACATTGTTAGGCACACAATTAACCCACTGATTGCCCCTAGATGTTAACCCCTTCCCAGTCAGTGTCCGTTAGTGACCCTCCCAGATAGGGTGGTGGGCAATTTGGCGGTAACCAATGCTAACAGTTAGAAGTTGCTGATCACCACCATTACAGTATAGCATTTATAGCTGTGTAAATTTAAGTGTGTGTGTATATGTATGTATATATGTATGTAGATAGAGAGAGAGTTTGTAGACGATATAACTTTCTCTAAGCGTCTTCCAGGACAGCCCATGAGACCTAGGGCTCCTCCTACCAGGACAGGAAACACGTTAACCCCCACCAGTTAAAAGGGCGGTCCTCCAGGCCCCATGTCCGTATTGGTGTTTCCTCCGGACGGGGGATAACATGTTTCCTGGAACTGGTTCCCCTAGGTCTCATGAGCATGGCTCCTGTGGTGTTTTGGGGGAGGTATTCCTACCTTCTTGTCCCAGAGCGGCACATCCACCAGGGGTATGGTTGCCACCTCATCCCTTTAAACCCGAACACATATTTATTACACAGGTTCTGTGGCTGATTAAGGTGGTAATTAAACTCACTTGGTGCCATATCTGCATTTAATTAGCCTCAGAACCTGTGTAATTCAAAGGTGTTCGGGTTTAAAGGGATGAGGTGGCAACTCTAACCAGGGGAATAAGTTTGTGGCTGCTCTCCCTGCTTCTCAGTGCATGGGGAATGCCAGCTCCGCAGTGTACTTAGAAACTCCAGTCCGCGAGCAGCATGGCAGCAGTCAGCTGTTCTCTCCCTGCTAAACAGCATGGCTGGAGTGTGCAGGGGAATAGAGGAAGCCACGCGCGTGAAGGGCGGAACTTATGTGTTCCAAGCTGGCCCACAGGAAGTATCTGGCGGGGTCACTTCCAGGGCGTGTGATGTCATCAGCGGGCGCTGGAGACACTAGTTCCTGTGTTTTAACATTGGCGCAAGGAGGCTGGTGTTTAAAACTGTGAAACCCAGCAAAGGCTGCGGACCACTACAGGGGCGGGATGGACTCCTCTGTGACACCTGCAGAGGCAGCGGAAGCAGGCCCTAACACCAGCACCTCACTGGTAAGCCTGATGTGTATTTTACTTGCTTGCACATCCTGTGAGTGTTCTCCCCCTTGTAACCAGTAGGGACTAGGTGAAGGGTGCACATTCTTCCTTTCCTCCTGCACGGGGTGTTTTGGAGTGTATGTGAATAAAATGTATTGGGGTCATTTGTTCTCTTGCAGGCCAAGACTCAGGACAAGGCCCAAGCGCAGCCACCAAAAAGGAAATGTGCAGTTTGCGGAAGCAAATCGAGCTCCTCATGGAGCAAAGCAGTTTGCTGCACCTGTATAGACAGCCTAGTTAAGGATTACCTGGTAGTCTCCTGTCAGAAAATGCTGACTTCTGTTAGAGATGAGCATACGTCCACGTTTAGCTCATTTAAAACTCTAATTGAAAAAATTGGGGTTCCCTCAGAGGGTCCATCTCCAGTTAGGACTTCTCTGGAAGAATCAGGGTCAGATACAGGGCCCAGGGGTAAAGAATCTGCAAGGGGCTTGAGGTATAAGTTATCATTGGAAGATATAGATGATTTATTAAAGGCTATCTATACGACACTTAATACAGAAGAGAAGGTACAATTGTCTAAACATGACTTTATGTACAGAGGTTTATATAAGAAAGGCTAAAGTTTTTCCCGTGCATAGTTCCCTTCTTGATACTATCAAGCTGGAGTGGGAAAATCCAGAGAAAACCTTTCTTTTCCAGTAACCTTAAAAGAAAGTTTCCAATTGAAGAGGACACAGCGCAGGCATGGAACAAAAATCCTAAATTTGACGCACCTCTTTCAAAAGTTTCTAAAAACTCTGACCTAGCGTTTGACGATATGGGCACTCTTAGGGATCCGATAGAAGAGGTGATACCCTTCTTCACAGAGCCTGTGACTCTGAGAAGTATGTTTGACACAAATACTAACACATTGTTGGCAGGTACCTCTAGAGAGCAGATCTTTCCCTCTCTTTCGTGCAGTGGAGTTTTTGGCTGATTCTTCCACAGAATCTATAAGAATGACAGCTAGGACCTCGACCTTCGTGAATTCGGCCAGAAGAAGCCTATGGCTTAAAACCTGGGCAGGCGACGTTGCCTCAAAAGTGAGTCTATGTGGTCTTCCATTAACGGGCGGTCATCCTTTTGGCCCAGGTCTGCAAGAGGCGCTAGAATGCACGGCCAATAGAAAAAAGGCCTTTCCAGAGAATAAGAAAAAGCCGACAGCCAGAAAAAATTTTCGTGACCAAAGTAGGCAGCAAGGTCCTAGAGAAGGGAACAATAGGCCCAAAAAACATTGGACAGGACACATGGGCAGAGGTAGAGGGGTCATCTTTTTTAACCCTCCTCAAGCCGCCAAGCCACAGTGACTCGTGTCTCCCAGCGGGAGGAAGGTTGAGGGCTTTTCTCCCACAATGGTCAGCAGTCACCTCAAGTCCATTCATCCTGGACCTAGTGACCAATGGGTACAGGCTGGAATTTTCTTGCCAGCCACCAGAGCCATTATTGGTTACCTTCCCTCCCCAAGATCGGGTAAAAGCGAGGGCCCTGGGTCTCCAAATTAGAGACTTGTTAGATCAAAAGGTCCTGATCCCGGATCCCTGGTTGGATCAGGGATTTCATTCCCTTATATTTGTCATCGCAAAGCCGTCAGGAAAATATCGGCTTATCCTGATCCTCCGGTCTCTAAACCAGTCGATCAGGTACAAGCACTTTCGTATGGAGACGGTGGTTTCAATCAAAAACCTGCTTTACCCAAAATGCTTCATGGCCATTTTGGATTTGAGGGATGCCTATCCATCCAACCTTCCAAAGATTCTTGAGATGGGGACAGAGATTCGGCACTTTCCAATTCCAACCCTCCCCTTCGGTCTGTCCTCTGCCCCACGTATTTTTACAAACGTTTTGGGGACGTGCTGGCTCCGCTAATGTGAAAGGCGATAACTATTATCCCTTACCTGGACGACCTCTTAGTTGTGACGGAGTCATACCGAAAAGTTATTAGCGGATCTCTAGCCAGTACAGGACTTCCTTCAATCTCTAGGCTGGTTAATAAACAAATAGAAGTCTTCCTTAATTCTGGCCCAGAAAGTGACATATCTGGGGTATGAATTTTGCTCAGTAGACCAAAAAGTTTCTCCCGCAGGTCTCAAAAATGATGCAAACAATGTCAGCCTTACAGACCAATCAGTCGGTTTCACAGAGAGATGTTTCAAGAGCAGTGGGTCTGATGACCTCTTGCTTTCCCGCAGTGCCATTTAATCAACGCCCATTACAGCTGTTTCTACTAAGGAACTGGGACGGAGATGCAGTTCCCTAGAATCGAGGGTTGTTGCCCTCCAGGGTAAAAAGAAGCTTGTGGTAGTGGAGGACACACCTTCACCTAACAAGAGGTCTACCATGGTCAATCCCTATATCTCAGAGGATCACAACGGATGCGAGTTCCTGGGTATGGGAAGCCCACCTCAGCAACACAATGACACAGGGAGAATGGTCCTCAAGGGAAGCAAGAGCTTATTCGAATCAGAGTGCGCTTCTAGCGGTTCAGAGAGCCTTGCAGGCATTTCAGACGGAAATCAGGGGTCACAATCTCCAGATTCTGACAATATCACTACGGTTGCGTACCTCAACAAACGGGGAGGTACGAGGAGTCGGATACTTCTGTTGCCTAGGAGATTTTTATCATGGGCAGAAGGGAAATCTAGCCTCAATTACAGCAGTGCACCTGAAGGGGACACAAAACTGTCTGGCAGATTATCCCAGCCATTACTGGGTATGTCGAGACAATCGGTCCCTTCATCCTGAAATCTTTACAGGTCTCAACAGATTGGGATGTCCCGAAGCGGATCTGTTTGCAAATCAGTACAAGACAGAGAAGTTCTTTTCTCTGAACCCAGCGGATCAATCATTGAGGATCGATGCTCTGGCGAATCCGTGGCCATTCGGCCTCTGTTACGCCTTCCCGCCGATCAGGCTAATTCCGGAAGTCCTTCAGAAGTTTCTTCTAGAAGAAACAGATCTTATCCTAATAGCCCCTTTTTGGCCCAAGAGGCCATGGTTTTCCCTGTTAGACTCTGGTCTCAGCGCCTCCACTGAGTCTTCCAAAGAGAGAAGACTTGGTATCACAGGGTCCAGTGTTGCCCCCACAGGTGGTTTCCCTAAACCCCTTCTCGCCGAGCGTACGCAGATGTGCATACTCGGCTTTCCGGAGTTATACCGGGATGATGCCCGCAGCTGCAGGCATCATCCCGGTACCGTTGTTTAGAGCCGGCTATCCAGATATAACAACCGATGCGGCTAAAAGCCGCTCGGCTGTTATACCAGAGCAGCGGAAGGGGACCTCCCGCCGCTCTTACCGTGCCTCCCGTGCCATCGGGAGGCCCGGTAACCAATCGGGTGCCTCCGGCGGCTGGGGGCGGGCTAAAAAGAAGCTGTGGGCGGCTTCGTTCCAGCCTTCTCATTGTAAACGCGAAAGCGACGTCATGACGTCACTTCCCGTTTACTCAGCTGCCAATGGCGCTGGTTTTAAAAAGATACACAGTATTCAGAATCGCCGTTTCCGGCGATCTGAATACTGTGAAGTGCAAAGGAGGGATCGGGGTAAAGAGTACCTGTCATCTCCTATTACTGTCACAAGGGATGTTTGCATTCCTTGTGACAGCAGAAAGAGTGATCAAAAAAACTTTTTTTTTTTAAACACATTTTATAAAAATAAAATGCATAAGAGAAAAAAAAAAAATTTTAAAGCGCCCCCGTCACCGCGAGCTCGCGCAGCAAAGAAAACGCATACGGAAGTCGCGCCCGCATATGTAAACGGTGTTCAAATCACATATGTGGGGTATCGCCGCGATCGTCGGAGTGAGAGTAATAATTCTAGCACTAAACCTCCTCTGTAACTCTAGCCTGGCAACCGTAAAAAAAATGTAAAGCGTTGCCTATGGAAATTCTTAGGTACTGTCGTTTGTCGCCATTCCACGAGTGCGTGCAATTATAAAGCGTGACATGTTTGATATCTATTTACTCGGCGTAGCATCATCTTTCACATTATACAAAAAAATGGGGTAACTTTACTGTTTGGATTTTTTAAAATTCATGAAAGTGTCCCTTTTCCCAAAAATTTGCGTTTAAAACACTGCTGCACAAATACCGTGTGATATAAAATATTGCAATAATCGCCATTTTATTCTCTAGATTCTCTGCTAAAAAAAAATATATAATGTTTGGGGGTTCTAAGTAATTTTCTAGCAAAAAATATGGATTTTAACTTGTAAACACCAAATTTCAGAAATAGGCTTAGTCATGAAAGGGTTTAACATGACGGCCTGGTATCTGAAGAAAAGATACTAGGCGCCCAGGGGTTCTCTGACAAAGTAGTCAAGACCCTGTTAAATTGCAGAAAACCAGTCACTAGAGCCATATATTCCAAGGTTTGGAAGAAATTTAACTCAAGGTTATCTGAAAATCAAAGATTAACTCATGATGATCCTTCAATTTTAGATTTTTTTTTCAAGAGGGTGTCGACAAATGTCTTTCAGTTAGTACCTTAAAGGTACAGGCGGCAGCTATCAGTGTTTTTCTTCAATTTTCTCTCTTGGAAAATCCCACTACAGCCAGATTCTAAAAATCAATTTCTAGGTCTAAGCCAGTAGTGGTTAGAAGTTATCCAACCTGAGACCTGTCCCTGGTGCTTCAAACTCTGGTAGAATTACCTTTTGAGCCCCTAGAGGATATTTCAGTTAACTTACTTGCCTTAAAAACAATTTTTCTTGTGGCAATTACCTCAGCTCGTCGTGTAAGTGAGTTACAGGCCCTATCAGTGAGGGAGACTTTCCTCACAATTTTTGAGGATCGGGTTGTTTTGAAAAATGATCCAGGATTTCTGCCTACTGTGAAATGGCCAGTACATTCCACAGATCCCAGGACATTGTACTGCTTTTGTAGTTGGGCGATCAAGAAAGAAAATTTTGATTTTAAATGTGAGAAGAATTCTTCTCATCTACCATGAGGTCACCAAGAGCTTTAGAAAAACAGACTCCTTGTTTGTCCTCTTTTAAGGAGCACACTAGGGAAAGAGTGCATCTAAAGCCACCTTGGCTAGATGGATAAAGCAAGCTATTTCTGAAACTTACAAAATTAGGGAAGTTCCTCCGCCTTTTGTCACTGTGCATTCAACAAGAGCCTTGTCTGCGTCTTGGGCTGAGAGGGCTGGAGCCTCACCGGAACAAATTTGCAGGGCTGCCACATGGTCCAGTATTTCGACCTACATTAAAGTGATACTAAATGATGATTTTTTTTTTATTCTTTTTAACCACTTCAATACCGCACGCCATCATACGACTTTGTGCAGGGATATCTGAATGATGCCTGCAGCTACAGGCATCATTCAGATATCATCATTTGCAAGCGACGATTCTGTGCACGATAAGAACAATCATAGCGGTAGTTCTGCCACTTGACAGGAGGGGACGCCTGCTATCCGGTGCTTCTCCGGGCTCTCCCATGCCATCGGGGGCCCGGAGAAAGAATTGGACACCACCGGATGGCGACCGTAGTTATTTCCAGTGACCAGATGGCCACCAGTTATCTCTGACTGCCAGAGGCCTGGGCGCAACGTTATGACGTCACGCCTGGACCCCGCATGTAAGCAAAGCTGCGATCGCGGGTGTCAGCAGGAGATCGGTGAATTTTTTTTTCCGTTCTCATGCTTTACAGCCTGGAGGAGAGATGTGGGGTCTTATTGACCCCGCATCTCTCCATAAAGAGGACCTGTCATGATAGATTCCTATTACAAGGGATGTTTTACATTCCTTGTAACAGGAATAAAAGTGATCAAAAAAATTAAATGTAAAAATAAAGTGTAAAAAAAAAAAAATTTAAAATGCCCCTGTCCCCGGTAGCTCGCGCTCAGAAGCGAACACACATGTAAGTCCCGCCCACATGTGTAAACGCCGTTCAAACCACATGTGATGTTCGAATGGTAACGGTAAAAATTTTTGGAGTTTTTTTAAGTACCTAAGTTTGGCGCCATTCCATGTGTGTGCGCAATTTTAAAGTGTGACATGTTGGGTATTTATTCGGCGTAACACATATTTCACATTATTCAAAAAAATTGGTCTAACTTTACTGTTTTGTTTTTTAATTCATGAAACTGCTTTTTTATAAAAAAAAGGCATTTGAAGAATGATTGCGCAAATACTGTGCAAGTTAAAAAGTTGCAGTGACCGCCATTTTATTCCCTAGGGTGTCTGCTTAAACATATATAATGTTTGGGGGTTCTGAGTAATTTTCTAGCAAAAAAGTATGATTTTTTACATGTAGGAGAGGAGTGCCAGAATAGGCCCGGTATTGAAATGGTTAAATAACAAACATGTCATACTTGCCTCCACTGTGCAGCTCGTCATTATAATATAATATTTCACTTTTTTGGTTTATATTGCAAACAATAAACCCAGTGGTGATCAAATTCCACCAAAGAAAACTTTCTGTGAAAAGAAGATAAAAATTTAATTTGCATAGTGTTGCATGACCGAGCAGTTGCCAGAATAGCAAAAAGTGCTCTGGTCATGAAGAGGTTAGAACCTTTCAGAGGTCAAGTGGTTAAGAATATGCAAATACTTGAATGTTCATAGCTCAGTCATATGTAACTTTAAATTAAGCACAGAAATAATTAAAAATGTGCTCACTAAAAATACTCTATTTTCGTTTGCAGTCATGACAATATGCAGAAGTGTTTTCAGTATTCTGTCAAACGTTTTACGGTTTGAAAAATATGAAAAATTCTCACATGTAATGATATATTTTTGTATTTGTTTCAAAAGCATTTGACCTACAGACTGTGATATCATTTCTGAACACAACTGTATGTTTTGCTGTAGTGCTGATTAATTTTCTTCTGTTTCAATTAGTCCTACTCATTTTCCATGCCAGCTCTTTTTATATTGATTTGTTTGCATCTTTAGAGGCCTACAGCACTTGCCAAGATTCTAGGAGTGTATAGGATCGGTTACAAGAATTCTCAGAACAACACGGAGAAGAAGTTGGATCTGCTAGTCATGGAAAACTTGTTTTATGGCAGAAAAATGGCACAGGTAACATCTGTACATCAGTATCCGTATACCTATTTTATTAAATATTTTAAAAGGCACTGTCATTTTGTAAACTAAAAAGTCGTGTTATGGTTGGCTTTGTTAGGTTTTTGATCTGAAAGGTTCCCTGAGGAACAGGAATGTGAAGACAGATACTGGAAAGGAGAGCTGTGATGTTGTGTTGCTGGATGAAAATCTGCTGAAACTGGTGCGTGACAACCCCCTGTACATCCGGTCACACTGCAAGTCTGTCCTTCGAGCCTGCATACACAGCGACTCCCACTTCCTATCCAGCCACCTGATCATTGACTACTCTCTCTTGGTGGGACGAGATGACACCACCGATGAGCTTGTAGTTGGAATTATTGGTAAGTAAATACATCCTGTTTTGTGTATGCTTCCTTCATTTTTGTTGCCCTTTTATTCACATTTTAAGCATTCATGTATGTTTGTACAGATGCCAATGTTCTCCAAAAAATGAAAATGCTTTAACGGGTTATTCAATACGATTCTTAAATTGGAAATTTGTGCTTGGTGTTCATACATATTTTCTTGTCTAATACCAATAACGGGGGTGCTGATACCAAGAAAACATTTCTGTATCTTTATACCGCTAACTCCACCCTGAATTGTTCACACAAATTAGGATGCATCCAGAGGTTCATGCAGCAAACCAGGCAAACCTGGGGTTTGGTGATCCCATGTCTTCTGTAGTCTATTTCTTTGCTGACACAAGGTATAGTCTTCTACTAGTGTCATCCACTGTTATTGATTTTTGATGAATTATTAATTCAGAGATCCTTTCAGCACACCATTCTTGAGCTGTTGTGGCCTCCATTTCAGTTTGAGCAAGTCTCTGGCCTTATTTTATATTTGCCACTATTCTCTCTATTCTTTAGAGGTTGCACTGTTTGAAAAACATAGCTCAGCAATGTCTGAGTTTCAACCACTGCATCTAGTACCTACAATCATTCTCCAGTTGCTTTTATGAAGCTTTAGGAAAAAGGGAATTGGCCCCAGGGATACTGCGGGCACAGAGAAACCTGCAAATAGGGTAAACCAAAGATGGAGTAAAAAATAGATACATTTTATTTATACAAAAATACACAATACAATATGAATGTACAAAAATCACCTAAAAACAATAGAATAAAACATCTGACCATAGAATGGGACAGCCGCTAAACTTGGAACACACCGCAGATTAAGACTGGAGGTCAGGCTGGTAGGGTGTGTATGCCAAGATACCCAACATGTTTCGGAAAGCAAAAGAGGGATTTTTTTACATATATATGTCCTTCTTCAGGGTTTACAAGAAGGCGTGCTGTTCCATTTCTATTGGGAAAGAGGGAGGGGAAGAGTATATCAATATTGGAGTAACATATACTATTCACTGTAATACATTGATCTAGCATAGCAACAGTATGGTACATGTAATGGATTGAATAAAAGTATCCTGTACTTACAGATCTGTATTTAAGTTCAATAGTGCAAGTCAATAAACGAAACGTCAGGCCCTGGATATTGTTGAGCTGCACCTCACAAATTCATTCATGTAATTCAGGATGTTTGAGAACTCAATCTCATATAGCTGATGTGCAAGCTGAAACAATTGCAAATGGATAGGAGGGAACAGGCCCAGTACATGCCCTGAAGCGATCAAACAAAGCTCACGGGGATATCCCATAAGTAATGGAGGCGGATGTCTGGTAGAAATAAATATATAATAAAATATATGTATAAAAAAAGAGAGGTAATATGGATGCATGTTAATAGTCCTCCACTGGGTCAAGTAAGCATGGATTAGTCACGACCCAAAGGGAGGACAGTGCATTGAAAGAGTGGTAAGAGCTAAAAGATGAGCAGTCTCCATTACCTGTGATTCGGATATCATATCGCATTCACAGAGGTCTCTGGCGTTTCCTGGCTGTGCAGCAATTAATGCTTGAACTGGCAGGAATATATACGCCCAGGGATCGAGGATAAGCCAATCGGATCTCTAAAAATGTTGCAGTCATAAAGTTGAGGAGGCACAGGTGCCAGGCATCATCACTGACGTTTCCCTGGATCACCTGTGACTCGAAGCTAGTCCCTATTACCGTCTCCGATGGGAATTCCCCGGCCGATGCGGCGTCACCGCTAGACGCGGTGACGTTGAACGCCAGCACGGTGGGGGGCGGATACACTGGACGATGGAAGTGTCCAGTGCGCAAGTGCGGAGAACAACTGTCTCCACAGAAGCATTTGCCCATATGACCCAGAACGAGAAGCAGCCCCAGAGCAGCATATAATGCTACTGTGGGGTCCTTGTGTGCCGGGGAGCCTCGGTGGGCCACCAAGGGCAGTACAACTCGGACCTGTAAGAGAAATGATGAAAAGAATGATAAAAATTATTTATATATATATATATATATATATATATATGTATATGTGTATGTGTGTGTGTGTATATATTTTAAGTGACAGCTTCAGCAAAGTCTTTTACCAAGGCCCTCGGTTATCGTCTAAATGATTAAATCTGTTATTTAATCGTAATGTCTGGTATCTGTAACAAGAAAGAAACAGATGAATGTAATACTATAGGCTATACAAGAGTACATAACCATAGGCAACAAGCCTATAATTGTATAGAATAGGATACCAAAAACAAAGCATGTAACCATATATGTAATATTACACTGTCACAATTAAAGAAGGAAAAAAATAAAAAAAAGGGGGCGAGAGGGAAAAAAGGAAAAAAAGAAAAGAGGGACCACAAATATGCGTTTTAATAATCTTTGTCATAAGATCCTGAGATGAAGCCTGGTAAAAAAGGCTTAAGATTAAAAGCCTCATTGAGGCCAGGGGGCAATGTGGCATTAAGATTTAATATACACCTAAGCTCTCGTTGTAGGACGAGTTTATCAAGGTCTCCTCCACGAGAGCTGGGGTGTATCCAATCCAAGACCAATACCTTGATTTTGGTGAAAATACCATTGTGAGTCTGTGAGACATGTCTGCCTAAGGGTACATCACGGTTGCTGGTCTGCATAGCTCTGATGTGGCGATATAGTCTTTTCCATAGTTTCTGTACGGTCTTGCCTACATAAAAACAATTACAGCTGCAGATTAATAAACAAACAACTGCACTGGTTTGGCAGTTTGCAAAATGTTTAGGCATGAATCGCTTTCCATTCGGTAAGTATATATTTCTTCTGGTGTCCATGTAATTGCAGTATGTTCATGAACCACAAGGAAATGTTCCTAATGTTTTACATGGATCTCCTCTTTTAGAACCCTGAAATTCACTCTTCACCAATAGACTACTTAGAGAGGTGGCACGTCTATATGTTATGGTGGGAACAGAGGGCACATAAGGTCCCACCACGGGATCTGAAGTCAGAAGGTGCCAATATTTTCTACAAATTTGTGTGATGGAAGTATGATCACTTGAGTAAGTGGTGATGATATGATTGTGGGTCTCAGGGGATTTCTTGTTAGTGGTCAACAAATCATGTCTGTTTTTATTTTCTGCCCGCTTGAAAGCCTTCTGGAGGCATTTGTGACTATATCCCCTTTCCAATAGGCGTTGCTTCAAATTATTAGCTTCTCGCTTGAAATCTGAATAGTTGGAACAATTGCGCTTGGTTCGTAAGTATTGTCCATATGGGATGGACTCAACTAAAGGCTTGGGATGGAAACTGAAAGAGTGAAGAATGGTGTTACCTGCAGTGGTTTTTCTGTATAGTTTACAGGATATATTTGTGTCATTTTTAAATCTCCCAACGTCCAAGAATGTAACCTTGGATGGATCAGAGATCATAGTAAATTTTAAATTAAATGCGTTTTTATTTAAAGCCAATAAACACTCGTCCAGTAATTTAGAAGGTCCATCCCTAACGACGAAGATGTCATCTGTGTACCTGTGCCACATATTGATGTGGCACAGGTACATAGAGAGATCCTCGTCACAAAAAATAGTCCGCTCCCATTCCCCCAGGTACAGATTGGCGTAGCCAGGGGCACAACAGGTGCCCCTGGCTACGCCCTGCCCCTGGAGGAAAAGGTCTCGGAGGGTTGCATCCTTGCAAGTATCGACGTGGAAGCTCTCTACAGTTCATTTAATGATTTCATACTCCTTTCTTTGGAATTCATACAGAGACATAATGTCTTTTCATTTGATGATCGACTTTTCCTCCAGGTGCAGGGCGTAGCCAGAGGCACCTGTTGTGCCCCTGGCTACGCCAATCTGTACCTTGGGGAATGGGAGCGGACTATTTTTTGTGACGAGGATCTCTCTCTATGTACCTGTGGCACAGGTACACAGATGACATCTTCTTCGTTTGGGATGGACCTTCTCAATTACTGGATGAGTGTTTATTGGCTTTAAATAAAAACGCATTTAATTTAAAATTTACTATGATCTCTGATCCATCCAAGGTTACTTTCTTGGACGTTGAGATATTTAAAAATGACACAAATATGTTATCCTGTAATCTATACAGAAAAACCACTGCAGGTAACACCATTCTTCACTCGTCCATTTTCCATCCCAAGCCTTTAGTTGAGTCCATCCCATATGGACAATACTTACGAATTAAGCACTTAATTATTGTTCCAACTACTCAGATTTCAAGCGAGAAGCTAATAATTTGAAGCAAAGCCTATTGGAAAGGGGATATAGTCACAAATGCCTCAAGAAGGCTTTCAAGCGGGCAGAAAATAAAAACACATGATTTGTTGACCACGAAAAAGAAACCCCCTGAGACCCACAATCATATCATCACCACTTACTCAAGTGATCATGCTTCCATCACACAAATTTGCAGACAATATTGGCACCTTCTGACTTCAGATCCCGTGGTGGGACCTTATGTGCCCTCTGTTCCCACCATAACATATAGACGTGCCACCTCTCTAAGTGATCTATTGGTGAAGAGTGAGTTTCAGGGTTCTAAAAGAGGAGATCCATGTAAAACATTAGGAACATTTCCTTGTAGTTCATGCACATACTGCAAATACATGGACACCAGAAGAAATATATACTTGCCGAATGGAATGCGATTCATGCCTAAACATTTTGCAAACTGCCAAACCAGTGCAGTTGTTTGTTTATTAATCTGCAGCTGTAATTGTTTTTATGTAGGCAAGACCGTACAGAAACTATGGCAAAGACTATATCGCCACATCAGAGCTATGCAGACCAGCAACCCTGATGTACCCTTAGGCAGGCATGTCTCACAGACTCACAATGGTATTTTCCCCAAAATCAAGGTATTGGTCTTGGATCGGATACACCCCAGCTCTTGTGGAGGAGACCTTGATCTCAGAATCTTATGTAAGGTTTGTAAACACATATTTGTGGTCCCTCTTTTCTTTTTTTTCTTTTTTTCTTTTCTTTCCCTCTCTCTCCCCTTTTTCTTTAATTGTGACAGTGTAATATTACATATATGGTTACATGCATTGTTTTTTGTATCATCTTCTATACAATTACAGGCTTGTTGCCTATGGTTATTGTGTATTAATGTACTCTTGTATAGCCTATAGTATTACATTCATCTGTTTCTTTCTTGTTACAGATACCAGTCATTATATATATATATATATATATATATATATATATAATATATATTATCATTTTTTTCATAATTTCTCTCACAGGTCCGAGTTGTACTGCCCTTGGTAGCCCACGAGGCTCCCCGGCACAGGGGCCCCACAGTAGGCAGCTTCCCGTTCTGGGTTGTATGGGCGAACACTTCTGTGGAGACAGTTGTTTTGCGCACTGGACACTTCAGTCGTCCAGTGTATCCGCCCCCCATCGTGCCGGCGGCCGTGTCGACGTCTGACATCACCGTGCTAGACGCCATCGTGCTAGACGCAGTGACGCCGGACGCCGCATCGGCCGGGGGTTTCCAATTGGAGACGGTAATAGGGACTAGCATATCAAGTCACAGGTGATCCGGGGAAACTTCAGTGATTATGCCTGGCACCTGTGCCTCCTCCCCTTTATGACTGCAACATTTTTAGAGCTCTGATTGGCTTATCCTCGATCCCTGGGCATATATATTATTATTATACAGTATTTATATAGCGCCAACAGTTTACGTAGCGCTTTACAACTTGAGGGTAGACAGTACAAATACAATACAATTTGATACAGTAGGAATCAGGGGGCCCTGCTCCTTAGAGCTTACAATCTAAGAGGGAAGGTCAAGAGATACAAGAGGTAATAACTGTGGGTGATGTGCTGATTGAGAAGATAAATCTACAGTTGTTAGGTGGGGGCCAGATAGGCTTCTCTGAAGAGATGAGTTTTCAGGGATCGTCTGAAAGTGGATAAAGTAGGGGAAAATCGGACAGATTGGGGTAGAGCATTCCAAAGGATGGGGGAGGCTCTGGAGAAGTCCTGAAGGCGAGCATGGGATGAGGTGACAAGGGAGTTTGAGAGCAGGAGGGCTTGGGAGGAGCGAAGAGAACGATTAGGTTGGTATTTTGTGACTAGGTTAGAGATGTAGCTGGGGGCCAGGTTGTGAATGGCTTTGTAAGTTATAGTTAGTATCTTGAATTTAATTCGGTGACTGAGTGGCAGCCAATGGAGGGATTGGCAGAGGGGTGTAGCAGACGCTGAGCGGTTTGTGTGGTGGATGAGCCTGGCAGCAGCGTTAATGATGGACTGAAGTGGGGATAGCCTATTTAGAGGTAAACCAATGAGGAGGGAGTTGCAGTAGTCAAGGCGGGAGATGACCAGGGAGTGGATTAGAAGCTTTGTGGTGTCATTGGTTAGGAAGGGGCGTATCTTGGAGATGTTGCGAAGACTGAGGCGGCAAGCTTTGGATAGTGATAGAATGTGGGGTCGAAAGGTTAGTTCAGAGTCCAGGATTACACCTAGGACCTTGGCGTGGGGAGATGGGTTGATAGTTGAGCCGTTGATCTTGACAGGGAGATCAGGGGAAGTGGCACCTGAGGGAGGAAATATCATGAGCTCGGTTTTGGATAGGTTGAGTTTGAGAAAGTGATGTGACATCCAGGCTGATATGTCTGCTAGTAAGTTGGTAATGCGTGAGGAGACAGATGGAGATATATATGCCTGCCAGTGCGAGCATTAATTGCTGCACAGCCAGGAATCTCTGTGAATGCGATATATCCGAATCACAGGTAATGGAGACTGCTCATCTTTTAGCTCTTACAACTCTTACACTCTTTCAATGCACTGTCCTCCCTTTGGGTTGTGACTAATCCATGCTCACTTGACCCAGTGGAGGACTATTACCATGCATATACATATATTTTATTATATATATTTTTTTTTCTACCAGACATCCGCCTCCGTTAGTTAGGGGATATTCCCGTGAGCTTTGTTGGATCGCTTCAGGGCATGTACTGGACCTGTTCCTTCCTATTCATTTGCAATTGTTTCAGCTTGCACTGCAGCTATATGAGATTGAATTCTCAAACATCCCAAATTACATGAATGAATTTGTGAGGCGCAGCTCAGCAATATCCAGGGCCTGACGTTTCGTTTATTGACTTGCACTATTGAACTTAAACACAGATCTGTAAGTACAGGATACTTTTATTCCATCCATTACATGTACCTTACTGTTGCTATGCTAGATCAATGTATTACAGTGAATAGTATATGTTACTCCAATATTGATATACGCTTCCCCTCCCTCTTTCCCAATAGAAATGGAACAGCACGCCTTCTTGTAACCCCTGAAGAAGGAAATATATATGTCAAAAAATCCCTCTTTTGCTTTCCGAAACATGTTGGGTATCTTGGCATACACACCCTACCAGGCTGACCTCCAGTCTTGATCTGCGGTGTGTTCCAACTTTAGCGGCTGTCCCGTTCTATTGTCAGACGTTTTATTCTATTGGTTTTAGGTGATTTTTGTGCATTCATATTGTATTGTGTATTTTTGTATAAATAAAATGTATCTATTTTTTTACTCTATCTTTGGTGTACCCTATTTGCACGTTTCTCTGTGCCCGCAGTATCCCTGGGGCTAATTCCCTTTTCCATATATTTTTCTTAAGGATGTGACAGAGTTTTGGGTCCTCCAAATATTCCTGGTTGGTTTCCACTTCTTTTCTTCTCCTTACTTTATGAAGCTTTAGGAAGTAGATGAACAACTGAGCCTACTTTACTGTCTACATTCTTTGCGAGTAACCTTTTGATTTACATGGTTCATGGAGAACTCCACAGAAAGTCTTTGTTTTGTAACTCAAATAGGGGGCCTCTGCATTGGAATACATGGAGATAGAATGAAGAGGCACAGCCTGTTAGACACTTTCTGGAGAGACTGTCTAGGTTTCAGAGACCGCATTATTAAGATATTTGTAGAGCCCTAAGTGTAATACTTTGTGGGGTTTAAAACGTAAGGTATTCTATAAACTTTCCTCTTTAAACACAAGGTGAAGGTGACATTAGGAACATCTTATTAGGTTAATATGCAGTGCATCACGCCATGAGTAGAGATTAATATACTATGTATTCTGAATAAGGCAGAAGAAAGTTTGAGTGTAGATTAAATGTAGTTTAGTATAATGGCCTCTGAGATGGGTTTTTGTTTTATTTTATATATTTTTCCATAAACCTAGGACAGGCATTTATAAATAAGTATGCCATTTAATAAATGGACAATCACTGCTGTGTGCATCTCAATAATTCATATTTTAAGAGTTTACGGTAATGCCCTAATGAAAACTTGTATGGCTTTAAGTGTTCCACTTCACAAAAATAATGAGAACAAACACCATCTACCTGACTGGAATCCCGAATGACTCTTAGTTTGATTATTGAGGCTTATCCAATACAGCTCTGTCAAGACTGTGCGTTCTTCTGAAAAGTAGCCTAGGCTTATCTCTCATTTGGGAAGCATTACCTTCCGATGTGTTGAGCTTTATTGATGAGCTTGAAAATCTAACTTTGCAATTTATTGGCAAGTTTAGACTTCTTTAACATGTGATATTTGAAAATGCCCCATGCTCTATTGAAAACATAAAAAAAGATTAAAAGAGAGCGCAACAGCCTTGTGCATTATCCCAAAATGTATTGATAAACAGTAAAATACTACTCACAAACATGTGATGAATAAAAGCCTGTAGAAGCCACTAAATTGTGGCAATCATTCCTGGAACCGACCGTTTCCATAGAGCAGAGGGGAAGACCACAGAACTACTGCTGGCTAAGTGAGCCAGCACTGGTTCTGAGGTCTTCCCTTCTGCTCTCTGGAGACGGTCGGTTCCAGGACTGATTGCCACAATTTAGTGGCTTCTACGGGCTTTTATTCCGGTGAAATCACTTCCGGTCAGCTGCAGCACAGATTTTAAAAGAATGACAAAAGGCCTTTAATGCTCCCCATTCCTAATGAAACCCAGGAAGGAGGACGCCAGAGAGGACATGGCAGGTGCAGGTGTGTCCACCAACCCGCACGGGGTCAGCTGGGGGCAGGGCTGGAGCAGAAAGCAGAAAGAGCTCTCTAAGCAGAGGATCCCGGTGGCTGGCCAGGTCGGACACTTCTCCATCCTGCATGTCAGGACAGCTCCAAGGTAAGCCAGAGCACTCTGGGGTCACCTCTGTCTTTACCTCACTACAAACCGTACAATTGCATTGTACACCACCAACCTCACTCAGGCCCTTTGTGCTTACTTGCAGGCAAATTCCCCAGAGGAAAAAAGAGCACAGACGAGAGCAAGGCATGCGCCTCTTGTAGTCAACGTTTTTTTTCCTGAGTGGAAAAAGCCACCATGCCAAAAATGCATAAGAAAAATGGTGGCTAAGGAGTCGAAAGGCTTCCTTAAGGACATGCTTAACTCCTTCAAAAAGGAAATAAAAAGCACTATTGGGCCAATACGCTCAGCAATAGAGAAGCTGGAAGTGCCAGCAAACTCTAGCCAAACCAGTACCCCATCTGCCAGCAATGTATATATCCCCTTGGGTAGCAGGGAAGAGGCGGATTAGCCAGAACAGGAGGTTGATTAGGATAACGCTGAACAAGACTCAGAGGGCGACTTATTCTGGGATTCTGAGGAGGATGACCCGGCATCAGAGGGCACCCTATTTCCCTCAGAAGACACGGATAATCTCCTAAGGCTCGATCTCCTCTAGTGCGACTTGTCATGTGACTTGGGACTGCAAAGTTGCATGACAAGTCATACCCCATGATTTCAATGAAGTACCATTCATATCTGTGCGACTTCAAAGTGGTCCCTGCATGACTTTGGTCCCACTTTGATGTGACTTGAGGTCCATCGACCTCAAGAATACACAGGCATAGTTTCAAGTTGCATCAAAATTGCAGCAAAAAATCGCTGCAAAAACATACGACTTTCAGGTCGCAGTAGTAGAAACCTAGCCTAAAGGTTATAGCAGACACACTGGGTATCGAAGAGCAAAAATCCACAGGGCTATGTCTGCATGACAAAATATAGAAGGGGTTGCAGCCCAGAAAACCCAGAACGTTTCTGGTGCATCAAACTCTCAAAAGCATAGTCAAGAGGGAGTGGGATAAGCTAGAAGATAAGCTCTAAAGAACAGCTACGGTCAAGCGCAGGTATCCATTTGCAGAGGAAGACACCAAGACTTGGGCGAAATGTCCCAAAGTGGATGCCTCCCTCGTGAGAGTCGCAAACAAATCCGACTTGGCTTTTGATGATGCAAAGCATGGGAAGCAGGGGTGGCGATTTTGAATCCGGCAATAGCTTCCACCTGCGCAGCTCGCACCCTGTTAACTGGCTGTCTCAACTGCAAGAGTTGCTAGGAGACGCGCCAAGGGAAGAGTTAGTGAGGACCATTCCCACACTAACCAGAGTGGCAGCTTTCCTAGCAGATGCCTCGGCTGAAATAGTAAGATATCTTCTAGGGCCACAGCCTTAGTGAGGAGAGCCCTGTGGCTGAAAGTCATGGGAGGGGACATTGCCTCCAAGAATAAGCTGTGCGGGATCCCATTCACAGGAAATTTGGTCTTCGGGTCAGACCTGTGAACGGTCCTGGACAAGGACCGCAGCGAAGGGCAAAGGGTTCCCCCCAAGCAAAAAGAAGCAGGGGAAGGCGCCCTTTCGTCTTTCCAGTTGATTTAACAAGGAAGCGTTCAACAGAAGAGCGTGGGGTATGCATGGCCACAATAGACTTGAAAGATGCATACCTACATGTAAAGTGCAGATAATATTGCGCTAACCTATAGGAAGAAAATGATGAGCAGCTACATAAGACTGTGACAAAAATTCCTAAAGTTAAGATATGTGTAAATGTAGCGCTAATGGTGAAAAAACAGTAATGATAAACTGTGCAATACTCAAATGGATAACGTTCCGAGTCCCAACTGTGTGTAAATAAGAGAACAAAAAATAAGTCCCAGGTGGGTCAATCCAAACAGAAGATGAGATTCACCCTGGCCAAATAGTTGTTCTCATAGGGGAGCAGGTGAATATGTACAGCATCCGAAGAAATGTGACATTCGAAGAGAGATAAGATTGATTACTCTTACCGGAACCAGTGGACCTGGATGTCAGCGACACCAGGTCAATCAGGCATGGATATCCAGATCAACAGATCCACAGGAACAATCCAAGGGGTCCAGTGAGGTTCCCATCCACAGATCCAAAGGGACAATCCAAGAGGTCCAGGGGGTCCAGAGATCTCTCGATGTTGTCTCGATGGTAACGACAACCACTAAGCCATTGGTGACCGGTTGGAAGGGCCAAACAAACTCGCATCCCAGAAGGTAATCTGGGTGAAAGTCAAGTTTTTTTTTTTTTACATGATGGAACCCTACTGCCTAATCCAGACAGCTAAAATAGTCTTCTCGCCAAACCAAGTTTTTCTACCAAAAGTCTCTTCAAGCTTCCACAGGACACAGAATGTGGTTATCGCATCTCTTCCTAAGTCAATGGATAGCAGAAAAGAGACACGTACAACAAGCTAGAAATAATACTCATAACTTATCTTGAGAGAACGAAGGGCTGGCAAAGAACTACCAAGTAATTTGTCCTCCATGCAGGAGTCAATAAGCACGATGGCCAGATGGATAAACCTTGCCATACAGATGGCCTATCAAGCACAAATCCTTGCCCCCCAAAGTGGGGTCAAAGCCCACTCGACCAGAGCCTGGGCAACCTCGGTCGCAGACAAGGCAGGGGCAACACTGGAGCAGATCTGCAGGGCAGCGACATGGTCGAGCATCAGCACCCTCGCGAGGCACTACCGCATCGACCAGCTGTCCACTCAAGACCAGACATTGGTTGCAAGGTGCTCCAGGCCTTATCCCCACCCTAGTAAGTATTGATACAGCCTCTCGAATGCTGCCCTGGAAGACGATTGGAAAAAACAGAGTTGGGTACCTGGTAACTATTTTTCTAAGACGTCTTCCAGGGCAGTACTAGTTCCCAGCCTAAGCGATTATACCAGGTATCGTGGGGACGCAGTGGCTTACTGAGAGTTCCTTTGGTGCTTTAATACTACTGACGCACACAGGTGAGACTAGCAAACTTATAATGGTGGACTAATGTGTTTCCTGTTGCAGGAAGGAGGAGCCTATCTCTCGGATGCTGCCCTGGAAGACTTTTTAGAAAAAGAGGTTACCAGGTACCTAACCCTGTTTGTTTTTTTTAAAGCAGTATTAAAGGATAAGTTCACCTTCAGGAACATGTTCCTGCTTCTGCAACTGCTCTGTGTGACAGCAGTATGGGGAGCTGTCACTATTTGAAAAGAGCCTTTTCGTGCGGTGCTCTGCCCATATGGCTGCATCATTCATTCACAGAGATCTGTGAATGAATCAACTACAAGTACAGACATCCTTTGCTGATGTCGGCTTGTAGTTCTCAGTGAACTACCACTGCGCTAATGATCGCTCTGGTGGTTAACTGACTCCTCCTGTCAGTGTAAAACTGCCTGCCCATACGATGTACAGGCAGACAGCTTATGCTGATGGTCTGCAGGAGGCCTGCATTGCACTGGTGCAATGTTTTCCAGGCTCAAAAAAAAAAAAAAAGGAAATGCACCTATATTTTATTCTATTTTTTTTACCAGCAAAAAAATGTGCATTTATTTTTTGAAGGTAAACTTATCCTTTATCCCCATAAACATATTTTTTTATATCTTCTATTGCAGCTTTCCAATTCTGAGATGTGGTGGCTGCATTTTTTTTTTTTTATTTGACAGAGGAGTTTACAATGGTAAATACATTTAAGTAAAACCTTTAACCCAAATGGAAAAACAGTTTTGTAGTAATTGCCTAAAGTGTTTAGCTTTTAGGAATTCAGCTTTAACTACTCCCCCACCCCCACCCCCCCAGGACAAGTGGTTATACCAGGATCATGGCTGCAGCAAATGCGAATATACACACAGGTCCCGTACGCATATTTAAACAGTAAGTGCATTGCACATGTGAGGTATCACGGTAAAGGTTCGATTTAGAATTCTAGCACCAGAATTCACGTTTAACTCTAAACGTGTAACCTGTAAATCAAAAAAACAGTCAGCGCAACACACCTAACGAGAACTAAAGCCGCTGAACACTTAAGGCAAATATAGAAATCCTTTCAAGATATACAATAACAGATCGTGCAGCACTGAAGGGAAAGTCTAACAACTACAAATAATGATAAAATGTCCATATAAATTCATGTGCGGAAATAAAGTATTTAAGTTTTAGCTATGTGTGACCTTCCTGTTAGCTCAGGGGTCCATGTTGTAAGGTGAGCGGTTTGGCTAGCAAGTGGTGTGAGCACGGATTAAGGAGCACTTCAGAATTTGCATGAAGCACCCTTTACCACCATTGACGCTTCCGGCTTTCCTACTACATTTATGTCTTTCCGCACATGAATTTATATGGACATTTTATCATTATTTGTAGTTGTTAGTGCAGCGCTGAAGGGAAAGTATCTGTTATTGTGTAACCTGTAAAGGCTTTTAAAGTGTTGCTTATGGAGGTTTTAAGTAAGTTTGTCCTCATTTCACGGTCATGCAAAATTTTAAATCGTGATATGTCTGGTTATCTACTCAACACAACATCATTGTGATGGGAGTCACTATTGGGCGCAGGGTGACCAAGAAAAGAATGAACCCTGAGAATATGATTGGATTACTTAAAATGGGACAGTAATATCTATACACAGTATTTCCCAGGATATATGTAAAGACTATTCTTGGTTTGTTTGATTCTGAACTCGACATGTTAGTTGAGAGAGCTGATCACATTGGCCTCTAGAACTGGGTAGGAGCCGGAGAGACTACTCCTACTATAGTTTGTTGCCTACTAGGCTGAGGAGGGGGGGAGATCACTGTTTGTATTGTTAATTGTAATTAGCTCCTGCTATTGTGAGAAGGTGTCCTGTGTTTATACTAATGTGTGAAGCTCAGTGACCACAAGTCTGTCCTAAAGGTCATGTCTGAGTCACCTAGTTTGGGTAAATTATTTAGTAAACTAGCTCATGTTAATTAGGTTCTGTTTACAGTTGTATTGTTAGAGTAATATGAGCAGGAGGGGAGAACCTCCTCTTTAACTGTATATAAAGACTTTTGGTTCTAATAAAGAGTCTGATTCCTGTTTTTAACCCTCCGTACAGAGCCTTGTCTCGTACTTAGGGGGAAGAATTATTTGTATGGGTTTCTTGTTCGGCTGATTGGAGTGTTCGGTAGTTCGGTAGACCCTGCGGCTTTCTCTCCTCTTCGCCTGCGGTGACAGGAGGACGGGCTTCGTGGGTTCTGAGTGGTCAGGGCTGCCCATGCGACGGCGTCGACCAATTAGAATGCTCCTAAATGTACCTCCTGACGAGGTACATTTTGAAGGTTAAAGCGGAGTACCATCCAAAAGTGGAACTTTCGCTTTAAGCACTCCTCACCCCCTGACATGCCTTATTTGGCATGTCATTTTTTTGGGGGGGGAAGTGGTTACTTAGAATAGAGTGGGACTCCCCCTAGGCGCGGCCCCTCCTTGCCAGCAATCTTCTGGGACATGTGACAGGTCCCAGAAGATTGCCTGGCCACTAGCAGAGCGCAGCGCGACTCACACATGCAGTGCGCGCCCGGCTGTGAACCCGAAAGCTGTCACAGCCAGGTGCCCACAGTGGCTATGACGGCTCCGGCGGAGAGGAGGGGGAGAGAAGCGAGGCTCCAGGCAGTCCGCATCGCTGGACCATGGGACAGGTGAGTGTCTGTTTATTAAAAGTCAGCAGCTACTCTTTTAGTAGCTGCTGACTTTTAATAAACTAAAAAATATGTGGAACGCCACTTTAAGCTGCAGGGGATTTCTAAGCACCGGAGAGTGAGGTGGGTAACCGCCATGCTCCAGGACAGCAGGATGGGAGGGGGTGAGGAAGGGGGTCTTGTGTAAGTTCACCTTACAGATTTTTCTGTAAAGGTGAACTTGCCCTTTTTAATTGTATTTTTTTTTTCTCAAAATTTTGCTTTTGACAAATATTGTGTGACAACCTCCATTTTTATTTTACAGGGCTTCTGCTTCCCAAAAAATATATCATGTTTGAGTTCTAAGTACTTTTCTAGCAAAAAGTGCTGATTTTAATGTGTGTAAAGTCCAAATTGGCCTGGACTGGAAGTGATTAATTTGTTAGTAAAGTTCATCTAAATCTGCTAGTTCATCTACCCTCTAACACTACCCTCTCCCCAGAATGACAGTGATGCTGTCCAAGGTGTCTCTGTTGCTCCTTCATGCAAAAAGACTCCTTAAGACAGTGTCGCCATGTGAAAATAAAGGGCGTAAAAAGTTAACTAATGAGCCTCCGCATTAAACGATCAGTAAGCTGCAATGTATTAGGCTGGCCATACACTATACAATTTTCTTGTTCAACTTTCCTTTAGATTTACCAAAACCATATAATATGAGTTCAAACCTAAACCCTTTCAATTTGTATGCAATCAGGCAGGCCCTTGCACTACATGGTTGAAGGTAAATCTAAAGGAAATTTAATAAGAAAATTGTATAGTGTATGGCCAGCCTTACATTTTTGTTTTTGGGTCTAATAGCGCTTTAGGTAGGGAAAGGCTAGAACCTCTTTTCAGCTTTTTATTATCCTTTTTTTTTCTCATTGAAAATTTTACCACATTTTCTGTCTAGTAAAAGATCCCTCCCCAAAAAATGTCGTAGTTGCAACCCCAATTATATCACTGTCTATCTGAGCCAGTCGAACTTGGGCCTAGCTTTCTTTCCCCATCCATGGCTATCCCTGCTGGACCTCTTTTAGTGGCCTTGATGACTATCTGCCCGCATGGATTGTCCTGGGGCCCCAGGGGGTGGGAGAGCTTTGTGAAACCTTTGAGCCCAATGGTTTTAAACTAAAGACTATTCCCTCCCCAACTACCTACGGATAACCATTGTAACTGCAATAGAAAGGGGTGGAAAAGCCAAAATGCTACATCTGTCACTGGAACAGGAAAAGTAATCTTCAAATGGGGACAGATATTCCAGTGACAAGTGTCTAATGGTGACCATACACATTTTGATAAATAAACAATTTATTTTCTGCTACACGGGAAGTGGTTTTCGGTCAATGCTCAAGATAAGATGTACAATTTCAAGATATGGAACATATTTCTGTTTCCACCATGTGATCTAATAATCTGATTAATTGAAATATGATCGTATTCCTTGACGAAGTATCTCAGCGCTGCCAATCAATTCAAAAAGATAAATTTCTGTCCTGATTGATCGACTGGTTTGATTGAATCCGATTGTAACTGAGACTAAATCCGAAGGAAACTTATGGCTATTCAATTTTTTTGTGCAAATTTGATCATTTTGATCGAATTGCCAAACAATTGTATAAAGTCAGTGTGTGTGGGCACCATTAAAGAGGATTTTCTCCTATGTTGAAAAGGTTTCACTCACTCTCTAGTCTGTAGGAGAAATTTACTTTCTGGGACACAAACCACAAAAAATAAATGATCTCAAGAGGTTTTACCCCTCATCACTCTATGCAAAACTAAATAAACTGTATTACATTAACATTTTCTTTTTTTTTTCTTCTTTTAATAAATCATGGTAAGCTCGTGAATCATTCTATAAGTGGGAGATTTTCTTCCCTCCAAGTTTTTAGTGCAATGCAAGTTTTATCATTGGGGGATTGCAATTATTTTAAATTCTTAATACAATGGTCAATATAACACAATCCCGTATTATTCATATATCATTACTGTGCATTTGGAGAAAAAATGCAAGCAACAACCACCTGTACAGAAATAAATTATGATAACCTCATTGCTCAGATTTCTCTAATATCGATGATGGCAATAATACCAGTCAATATTATTTGCTTTGCTAATTCAAACTTAGTATTGAATTACTCACCCTTGTTAGTAATTGTTTGCACATTATTTTTTCTTTATTGCTTTGTGTATATAAAGCCTAATCTTTTTGCCTACTAACAGATTACATCCGAACATTCACATGGGACAAGAAACTTGAAATGGTTGTCAAATCTACTGGCATCCTGGGTGGCCAAGGTTAGTTGACCATTTTTATAGATTTTTGCTTTGTAGCTTTTAGCATCAATTACATAAAAATGTGTTGCCTTGCATCATGATTTGGCTATATCATCTTTCTATGTTACATTCAGTGGCTCTGCTCGATTTTTCCAGAGACAGATGGCAGCTAAGATAAAGGCATTCAACTACAGCTGTAAGGGAGCTAATAATGAGTAGTGTAAAAACCTATAAAGTGTATGTGGGAATGTTCTATTCTTCCAGGTAATTGTAGGTTAGTGGCCTTATTCTGTACGCAGTACCTTTTTGCGTTTGCTTTTAAGTAGCTGGAAATATGTATAAATTAGCTTTTGTGAATAGGTAGCTTTGCAAAACACTACTTGACAGCTTATTAGGCATCTGTAAGATCAGTAAGACCGCACTCTGGATAGTAGAACTGACTACACAATGTACATTAAACATATAATTGGCAGACCTGCTGAGTGCCTGCATAGTGGTCATATATGACCACTTGTAAACTTTGTAGTGTTCCTAAACCCACAGCAGTAAAATCAGTGTGTACTGTATATGCAGTAAAGCATGCGTGTTATACTCACTGTGGAACCTATGGGGTTAGTACTGCACATTGTGTAAAAAGGCTGTGATCCTGTCTTCTGATCCTCCCCTTCTTACACTGTCCCCAATCCATCTCCTGATTGGGGGAGGGCCAATCGGCACTGTCCAGAGGGTCAGGGATCATGCAGCCTCACAGGACAAGTCAGAGGAGAATAAAAACTCCTCCGACAAGTTTTAACCAGTGCTCAGCCGGACACTGATAGAAGTCACAAGACTGCTATATACTGCTGATGAGAATGTATTTAGCAGCTTATATTTACTAAAATAGTTGCATTTCCATGTTCTGTGTACTGTGGGAGACCAGTTATAGTGAATGCAGGGTCCTGGGTTTAGTAACACTTTAGGGGCTAATTTACATATATGATTTGCACCGACTACCATATTACCACAGCACACATTATATAATGATGCATTCCAATGCCATTCATTTTGAATAGCGCCCCAACACACTAAGGCAATGCACAGCAAAAATTGAGCCATGCCTTATATTTCATGTATCGGAAGGCATGTATCAGAAGAGGTTGCACAATCTTAATACTTGCATTAAAATATTTAACATTGTTGTTTACATTTTCAAATGATACTTGATGCTTTATATCTGAGGGCAGGTTGCAAAAATGGCTGTGAACATTTCCTACAGACCAAAGTCCAGAAACTAATAAAAACTGCTGGTCTGGAAATTTAGATACATTAAAGTGGAGTTCCACCCAAAAATGGAACTTCCACTTTTTGGATTCCCCCCCCCTCCGGTGTCACATTTGGCATCTTTCAGGGGGGAGGAGGGAGCAGATACCTGTCTAATACAGGTATTTGCTCCCACTTCCTGGCATAGATCACCGCGGTGCTTGCGGCGACCTACGCCACTTCCGGCGCCTACACTCTCCTCCACCGCTGTATTCTGTGAGACCCAGAACACAGCAGGGACCAGAGAGGACGCGCAGCGCGACTCGCTCATGCGCAGTAGGGAACCAGGAAGTGAAGCCGCGTGGCTTCACTCCTTATTCCCTTACAGAGGATGGCGGCGGCATCGTGGGCTCCCTGGACAGGTAAGTGTCCATATATTAAGTCAGCAGTTACAGTATTTGTAGCTGCTGGCTTTTAATATTTGTTTTTCAGCGGACCTCCGCTTTAAGCTCTATACTATACAGCATTACAAGTACTCAATACAATGGTCAGATTAAGTTAGCAATCATTCTATCATGTATGGTGTCTAATGCCGTGTACACATGAGCGGACTATCGACGGACTGAACTCCGAAGGACTTTCGACGGAGTTCCGACGCAACGGACTTGCCTACACACGATCACACCAAAGTCCGACTGATTCGAACGTGATGACGTACGACTGGACTAGAATAAGGAAGCTCATAGCCAGTAGCCAATCGCTGCCCTTGTGTCGTTTGTCCGTCGGACTAGCATACAGACTAATGGATTTTTCGTCCGGACTCGAGTCCGTCGGAAATATTTGCAACACGTTCTATTTCTAAAGTCCGTCTGTGCATAGATTATTCGCTCAAAACACTTAATGTTTAATGGCGCACAATGAGTTTATCAGTCAGGCAGAATGTCTCTTCTGGAAGCCTCAGAAGGATGGGAAGACAGACTATTCTGAATCATTCATTTGTGTGTGTGTATTTTAACTTGAGCTAATGAGCTCTGTAAACACACATACAATAGTGGCTATCTTGGAAAACATGAAATGAGCCTAAAGCAAGGCTTGAATAGAATATTTTTACCTACATGATTATAAACAAACTTTTTTTAAATTTTATTTTTTAGTCTTGACCATAACCATAATAAGCTGTGCGCTCATTAAAGTGTATCTATACTCAAAAAGTGTAGAATTACTTTCATACAGGAAATCAATAGAAATGATAATTTTGCAGTACCCAGAAAATCTACTCCTTAATATATCAGTGGATCTCTGACACATGAGTGTACCTAGGCACTACTGTAGCCAGGTGGATATCTGCATTGCGAGACCTAAGACTCTGCTGCCTCTGAATGCTAATGTTAAAAGGTTTGGAGTTATATACTGTATATTTGGTTATGTTACTACTGTGCTGCTTGCTGGAGAAGATTCTGTGCTTAAGGACTTGCAGTGAAAGGATCTCTCTGCTTCCACATCATTCATACCGTGGTTATGTGCGTTCTGCTAATCGCTGCTTTTGGAATATTCCCCATCCAGTCATCAGATAATCGGTTATTTTTGGGACAACTCTGTCATAGGAAGCAAAGTTCCGCTTCTAAACTAAGATGGCAGCCTCCACACAGACACATTGCAGAAAAAGGTAAAAGATCAGCAGTAGGACCACAAGGCAGTTCTGATAAATAGTCCTTTGCCCTCTGCTTGCCTTTTCTGGCAAGCAGATGGAGAGAGAAATTATTGCTTAGGATGTTAAGTCAATCAAAAATGTATCCTCTACCTGGGTTACTACCATAAGCCCCAGGTCACGCCAGTGCAACTAGTCATGTGATTTGATCAAATCAAAGTTTCAAATAGCATGACAAGTCACACCCTATTGTCCACAATCGGGGTCGCAATGATTTTGAAAGCAGTTCTTGCACTACTTTTTGCAAGTTCAGGTGCGACTTGCATAGACATCTGTGCATGTAGTCGCACAGATGCTTTCCAAGTCACACCTTAAGTTGCACGGACATGCAGCTTAGAAATTGTGTAATTTCAAGTGAAGTTGCATGATTTCAAAGCGGTGTTACCAAAGAAAAAGTACCATAAGTACTTGTTCACACCAGTAAGTCGTTAGTGTGTGTTGATTGGACTAGTACATATGTGCCTATCCCAAATCATCACATGGTTTCTTTAAAAAAAAAAACATTAAATGTCACAAGTTATGTTTCATTCCATTCTATTCTCTACAGCGGCCTTGTGATGAAGGTTTGCTTTGCACAACATGCTGTAAAATGGAGTGCATGCCGTACATTTCAGTCCACAGCACTGCAACATGATGTGAATGGAATTCATAGAAAACTAGGCAAATTGCCTTGTCCTTGCAATGGATCTAAGAATGTAGAGGAATAGGAAACAAGCAGGCTGAAAATATGCTGGGCATAAAATTGGCAGCATTTTTCTGCTCCCAGAGGGGCGCGAGTGCCTGCGTACAGCCTGCGTTTTATGTGAATGGCTACATGCGGGTGTGGTCTCGTAAAAGCTGATGCTTTTGTGCATCCGAGTTTACCCGCACATGCAGGTACAATGTATTTCTTGAACATGAAACTTCCACATTTAGGAAATACGTTGTACTTGCTTGCCTGTGTAACCGTCAATGCACAGAAGCGTTGGGGTTTACAGACAGCCCATTTCACTAGTATGGCAGTCTGTGTGTGAGGCCTAAAATATTTCATATTGGTGTACCACTTTACTGAGATTTGTCTTTCTTGAATATATTACACTCTTATAACATTCTAATGGTATTCATGCACACACAGGGAGGATAGGATAGTCATCCCTGTAGGACTCGTATATCTGCTTGGTGTGAAACAAACACACCGCCGGGGTGCTAGGGCCAGAAGGAATGCTGTGTAAAAAAAATTGCTTGTGTAAAACCGCCTGATTAAGCCAAAAATTGAGACAAAGACATCTGGCAAAGGTTAAAGCTATGTTTTTGTATGGGAGATGTGCATATGACCTTATACCTGTCTGGCTGCTGCCACAAGGGCAGGAGGACCTGAATCCCGGGTGAAAGTTGCATGAAAATTGTGTGAATACAATAGCCCCCTTAAGGCCCATTTAGATCTATGCATGTGCGCAGGTTTTTGTAGCATTAGACAGGTGATTTGTCATTTGTCCACATGCATTTCCTTTGTGTTTCGATGATGTGTTAATGCTGGTTTTCATTGAATTTTTGAATTTGGAATCTGGAGTTAAGGTGTTAACAGCCAATAATTAAGGCTTGGTAATACCTGTTAACACATCAGAACGCACATAACCTGCATTTTATTGCAATGTTATTGACTTCTATAGGTCTCCCAAACGCAGGAAAAAAACACATTTCTATTTTTAAAATAAACCCCACCTAAACCTGTGGGCAACAGCGCTACCTAAACAAACCATCAGACTCTACATTTATATATCATGTGCAATATCGTAAACCATACATATCCAAAATGTATAATGCACTAATAAAGTCCAGTGCAATTAGTGTGCAATGTTAAGTGACAGTCCCACTCCTCACACACAGTGCTTGACAGTCTCCTGAATATAGCAGTTAGGAGCCATACACGTTAGAGGTTGCTCCATACCTCTTGAAATTTTCCACATTTTGTCATGTTACACCCAAAAACTTAAACGTATTTTATGTGATAGACCCACACAAAGTGGCACATATTTGTGAAGTGGAAGGAAAATTTATAAATGATTTTCAATTTTTTTTTTACAAATAAATATCTGATAAACATACTCTGTAGGTAAGAGTGTAGCCACCCTCTCTTGCTCGCTCCCAAGATGGACTAGGAACTATGGAATTTGTAGTGTGCGTAGAGCATATTGAAGTTGGGGGGGAGGGGAAGTTCCAGGAGCTCACAGAGGATGTTAAAAAGAAGCAGAAAAACACAGTAAGTAACAATGTAATGAAAAATAGATGTTTTCTAAAAGTTGCACACCCCTATGTGTATTACAAATGAGAGAGGTGCTTTGCATAGTTGTATTGATTATTTATACTGTTGTGGTTCTTGGCATGAAGTGAGAGAGGTTTGCTTAACACAGATTTTGCAGCAACTAGGTTATAAAATAAGCCTTTTTTTGCTACTTAAAATGTGCTGTTATTACTAGAACCTTGTCAGAGCATATAATGCATTTATGTGATCCACTCAGTGATGCCATTTTTCTGAAGAGTTGGTACCTGTTAAAATCTAACTCACTTTTTCACTTTGCAGATTAGGCTTTAAAAAGTCATCTGAAACATGACTATTCTATGCTCTGGTAGATTCCCTTTCTTCTCCAGACCCTTAGCAGCATAGTTATAGTGAGCTTGTAATCCAAGAGCAAATTCATTTGCTATAAAATATGGAATTTTCATTGTATTCATGAAGGAAAAACACAAGAGGGCATATTTAAATGTGTTTTTCAAAAAAATATCATTTAACTATAAAATGTGCTATTTTAGTTACGATTTTGTTTAATTTATCTGTCTTGTTTCCTTAATACGTAGGTAAGATGCCAACTGTAGTATCTCCAGAGCTGTATCGCACTCGATTCTGTGAAGCGATGGATAAATATTTTCTGATGGTACCTGACCACTGGACTGGTCTTGGAGGCAACTGCTAGAATTCAGAAGAGCAGGAAGTTAGTCTTCACAGCACAAAAAACTTTACTCCACATTCTCTATTTGGGTTTTATCTATATCTTTACAGCTTTTAATTACAATTATAGATTGTTGATGGAATGTTTAAAAACCTCATTTTACTGTTTGTACATAAAGAAAATTGTGACTTGTAAATCCAGGGATTGTATGTAAATGAGACCTGTTTTAGCACAAGGACCATGCGTAAATGCTATTCTGTTTTAGGAGCACTTTTCTTGAAAAACAGAAAATTTCAATATGGTGACTGCTGTGCAGCCAGTATCTTCAGACTTTGTATAGTTTCAAGATAGTCTCATGTATAGTTGTCTGGGACATTTTCAGCTGTCTGAGTTACTAGGGTGAAATTGTAAGCATCCAAATATCTGTTGATGACTTTACATCTCGTCATATATTCATCTTAGTACTAGTTTTGCTGCTCCAGGGCTTTATTGGAAAATCTATTTCTGTCTTTAAATGTCTATTCGTTATTTTTATACAACAGTGCCAGGGATATTTTCTGCCATAAATGTGATGAATGTTACATTTGTTCAGTTCTGATATTTACTGTTGCTTCTTGGAAGCTGATGTAGATAACATTCTGATATTGGCGGACTTGGCGAGCTTGAGAACAATAATTTCGAATATTAGTCAGAACTACAGATAGTTTCATGTATTGTTGGCATTGCACTCATTTTTTCCTATCAAGGACTTTATCCAACATTTCATATCTATTGGGGTTAAGCTAGGTAATATGGTAATTTTAACACAGCTCAGTGCCTCTGCTCTAGTAGTGCTCTATTCTAAAGGCCTTAATACCTCTGACTAAAGAATTTGTATTATGTGCTTCTGCCTTCAGCAGAAGTGTCATGCACCTCTGGCTCCACTGCCTGTATATGTCAAAGACCCTTAGAATGACCAGTTAAGCACTTCAATATGTAGATATGGGGCTGGCGTGGAAATTCCAGAATTATAAAGGCATCTATATCTGTACACATCAGAATGTTAAACTTTGCCAAGCTCAGTGGATCAGTGAGGTTTTAAAGGTGCCTGTTAGTATACAAGTATGAAGGCTGCCCCCAGTGACTTTCAGTTTACGAACATCAGGTTTGTTATCTTTGCTTCAGTAATTTAGGAGTCACTGAACTGCGAAATAGCAAGTTACTGAACATTTCACAACACCTGACATGCAAAATGCGTGTTCGTGTCCAGTGGCTTACTGAGCAGTAAAGGGGAATGATAGAAGTCCCAAGGCATGCTTCTACAAAAGTAAAGCAACCATGACTCCTGTAGTAAGACCAGATGCTAAATGTGTGCTGACAACAGTGATTTGTTTCCTTTTTTTTTTTCTTCTTCTTTTTTAACCAGGAATATTTGAGTTTAAGCAGTCTATACTAACACACACGGACCCACAAATAATTTTCAAGCACACCAGCCCTTCTGGTAAATTCCACAATTGTTATATTGCCGTGCCAGGGCTAGAGATCAGTCAGATTTCAGAATTAGTTTTTTGCTTAAAACGTGTGTTCTTTCATAATGCAGCATTTCTGTGAAGTTCTAAGTACAGTAAACATGTAAATGAACCTTTCATCAGTACTGTAATAGTTTTAAAAGTAGGTTGACACATGCATTAGTCCTTCTTGCAAAAGCTTCTTTACAAGGCTTCTCTATCAAGAGTGCAAAAACCTTTATAATATGTGTTCCTTTTTATTTTTGTTTTATATTGCCGTAGAAAGTTTTTTTTTTTTTTTTTTTTTGTTTCGGAGAAGAGTTTTTGTAGTGTATGAGATCAAAATTTGTCTTGCTTTATTTGCACACTTGCATCTATATGATTACTTATTGGACAGGATACTTGTACAGTTATTAAAATAGTTTAATGACATATTTTGTATTTTTATTTTATTATGTTACTAAAAAGGTCGGTCTTAAAATGTGTGTAGTTGCTTTAAATGCTTAGAAGAGGGTTTTTTTAAAAAAAAGGACGACCAAAATGTATGTGAAGGATCAGAGTAAATATACAGGGCATAAAGTTAACAATACATGCAGTTAAATACATACACAAAATGAGGCGACATAAAAAAGGTTTGAATACTGATGAATACGGCTTTATATACTTTGCTGTAAATTCATAATAGTTACAAACAGAATATTTCTAGCCATGCATAAGATCTTTAAAGTGATTGTAAAAGCAGAAGATTTTTTTAACTTAAAGGGTAAGTTCACCTTTGTTCACTTTTTTTTCTAAATTCCAGCTCCCCTATGTACCAATATAGCATTCATGTACTTTTTTTTTTTTTTACAAAAATAAAGCCGCTTTCCATTAAATCTACAGACACTTACTTTACTTGTCCTCATCCATGTTTCCAGACGTATCCATTAGTAATGTCTAATGTTTTGAAGCATTTTCACTCATCACACATAGGGCAGCCCATCCACCTGAATGGGCTGCCCTACACACAGCAATCGCCCCAGAGAAACTTCAAAACATTTTATTTAGAGTGGAGCTTGGTGAGTTTTTTTTACTGCGGTTTTTTTGGTGCAGCGCATTTCTGAAATGCAAGGAAATGCACAGATGTGAATGGAGCCTCATTGTTCTTGTGTTAAGGCACCAATTTCCCTTTCAGGCACCATTCACATCTAGTATAGTGGGAGCGCACATTTTGTGGCTAATTTTTCCTGTGACATGCATAGGGCGGGCAGTCTGTTGATTTCAATGGCTGCACTACATGTGGTTAATAGGACATTTTGGCGTTTTGTGGGTTGCGTGGTTTTTTTGCTGTGTGTTTTGCAGCATTTGCCCCTCGTTTTTTCACATAGCAAAATGTGTGTTTGCTTCTGTGTTGTTTGTGCCGTTAACAATTAATGGCACTGAAAGTCGATGAGGACAAGTGACTGTAGATTTCATGGAAAGTGTTGATATTTTTGCAAAAAAAGTACATGAATGCTCTATTGGTACATAGGGGAGCTGGAATTTAGAAAAAAAAAGTGAACAAAGGTGAACCTACCCTTTCTATGCATTAAGATAAAAAAAACTTCTGTGTGCAGCAGCCAATCTAATACTTACCTGAGCCCCATCCAGTTCCAGCAATGTTATAGGAATGTCTCGGCTGCCTGGGACTCCCCTCATTGGCTGAGACAGCAGCGCGGTGCCATTGGCTCCGCGTCATGTCAGCCAGTCAGCCAAAAGGGGGCAGCAAAACGGGAAGGGGCCAGGCTGCGGATCTGTGTCTGAATGGACACAGGGAGCTGCGGCTCGGGTGCCCCCATAGCAAGCTGCTTGCTGTGGGGGAACTCAACGGGAGGGAGGGGCCAGGAGCACCGAAGAGGGACCCGAGAAGAGAAGGATCAGGACTGCTCTGTGCAAAACCTACTGCACAGAGAAGGCAAGTATAACATGTTTGTTATTTTAACTGAAAAAAATACTTTACAATCACTTTAAAGATATGATAAGGTTATATATAATAAAGGATTTAAAGATGTGGGGTAATGACCGCTTCAAGATGCGCTATTTTGCTACAAGTCTGGGCTTTTATGTTTAAAGCAAAAACACCAGAAAGTTGTACCATTGGTTAAAGTCTTGGCTTTATCTGGGAAAACAAAACTTTAAAGAAAAAATCTGAGGACCTTCAACCAGTCATAACTTAATTTTGATGGTAGAGGCCAGGTGTCTGTAAACTGCAGCACCACTGTTTATATACAGTACTTTACAGTTCTTCCAATGATCTCAGTCTTCACCAAGCTGCTTATACTCAATAAATCAATACAAGAGGTCCATGCATCATTATGGACAGGTAGAAGTGGCACCATAGTCAGTAAGTAGGTTAAACTGGTAGAGGGCTTTATAGAAAGTGGACCTGAACACAGGGGTTTTATTAATGAACATATATGTCCCATAACTCTCAAACCAGAACAAAATTTATAGTTTGGATGAAATTATTTGTTTATTTAACATTGAAAAAAAGCTACACATAAGCTAATACATTCTAGCACCTTAATAAGCTATAGATTCTGGTGTATATAGCATGCTGTATAAGCTTGGCCTGCAGAATTATGTCATATGTAGCAGTTTTCCGTTGTGGGGGCACTGACTTATTGGGAGAGGCTCCATTGATCTGATTGCTCGACTGGGGAGAGGATTCTGCAAGTGTATATCATTGCTCATCAAAAACAATGTTGTAATAAATAATTTTTAAAATAACTGTGAGGTGTTTGGTAATGGTATACCCTATAGACATCAATGCTGTATCAACTCTATGGCCTAATAGATAATATGTATAGCCCACACTATAAAAATGCTAAAAATCATTTTGCTTAGGTATACTTGACTAACGTGATGTATGTATTGCAATTTGAATTCATCAGGAAGCTGTGTTTTAGAACATTGAACCTTTTTATTCATCTGTAGCAGGGTAGTGCATTCTGTAGATTATTTTTATCCATACAGACATTGTTGTGTTTTTTTAAATTGTGGCCTTTTGCATATGTGGTATAGGCATATTTTGGTCAAACTTTTTCACAATTTTTAGCATTTTTTTTCCCATTTAAAGAACTTTTAGCACTTTAACTTTGCCACTGTACCTCACTTGTCAATCCATCACAGTGTGTACACTCCATTAAAACATTCTTTTTCTCACAGGTATTTTCAACAAATGAGCAGATACCCCAATTATTTATTTTTTCAGAATCAGCTTGTCGTATTTACAGATTTATTTATTGATCTTTACACTTTTTGAGCTTCACTGTCTATGTAACACTTGCATTATGGCGTCTCAGTGGCTATTGGGGGTGGTTTATTATTTTTTTGTTTGTTTTTTGTTTTTTTCTTTCGATTAGCCTAGCGAGTCTATATTAAACACTCAGTCAGGTACAGCAAGTCTAGGGGAAATAAAAGTTCCCCTGCATTTGATTGGATGTTTAAAGTAAAATCAACTGCACTGCAAGAAGTGTATCACTTCAACCAGGTTGCTTTCTGTTTTACAATCCTCCTGGCCATTAACATGGTAAACTCTTCCCTGTACACTACTGCTCCTGTAAACACACACATGCATGCATGACATCACTGTGAACTGCAGCCAAAGACTGGTTGAGCCTTAGGAAATAACTTCTACACTAATATCTTCTGTATGATGGTGGATTGTTGTGAGATTACACAAATATATATTGCTGGTACTTTTACCCAACAGTATTTGCAAACAGATGTAGTAATTTTAAATTCATACATAAAAAAGGACCAAAGGTTTTTTTTATAATCGACCTAAAGTTTTGCTTTAAATATTAATAAACCATCAATTCTTTTATTTTGTTCTGTGTATTCTGATTGTTTTGTCCAGTATGGACCTTCAGTTTTCAAGATAATTAGTAGTAGTAGTGGCTATGGTAATGTTGATTTTCTTTTCGTTATCCAGTTTGATTTTAACATATAATTGGTCTTCTAGACACTGAAAAGACACTTACCCGATCTGTTTCCCCAGTGATGTGTTTCAGCTTATTTCAGCTCTCTGAGCATAAAACAGTGTTGTTTCTTTTAACTATAGGAGCTTTATGTAAACTGCCTGACCATTTGTACACATGTTCATGCGCTTATCTCAGCTTCCAGTTGTCTCTTTTAAAGGGCATCCCCTGTGCAAAACATGTTACACCCCATAGCAATATGGCACAGCTGTGGCTTATAACACTTTATTCATAACCCTTTGTATATATGCATTGCCTCTCGTTTGACTACTGAAAGATTGTGTAAAATAATTACTCCCTGGTATTAAATGTAGATAATTCATGTTAGAAATATTTTCTAGATGCCCTGTAAAGCTTTGATTGCATTATAATTATTTTCCATAATCTAACTGTGGTAAATGAATATGCTCCTAAGGCTTCATGTACATGGGATGTTTAACCTCTCCTAAACAATTTAACTTGACCGCTAGAAACCTGCCTCTAAAAACGTCCGTTTAGCCGTGTTTACAGGCTGTTACAGGCATTTGGTGTTTCAAATGCCTCTGAATATCCATCTGAACCCTTTTTTTGCATTCCAAAAAATGCTTATAAACTCAACTGCCTAGAAGCGACTATAAACGACCCTGTGTACATGTAAGATACCATAGAGGAGAATTCAGGGGCGGCTGAAAAAAGCCCAACTGCTCCTAAACGTCCGTTTACCAGCAGCAGTGTACATGAGGCCTAAATTGATGAATAAGATGTAGCATATTCAATATGCTTTGCTTTATGTAGATTTACTGCATGTCCATTTATTTTTAACTTTGTGCCACCTGTTATTAAACAGGTGTATGTAAAGTGTTTGTACATATTATTGTAGATATTTGGTTCAAAATCTGTTTTATTCCTATTTTATACAACTGACTTCTTAAAGTATTTAATAGTAACCATGTATAATTCTCCAGAAATGTACTGTTTATAATAGGTGTTCCAATAAACTAGTGAACGAACATTCTGACAAGTGTATTTTTTCATGAGATACAAATATTTCACCATGAAGGGAAGTTTTTAAAAGCGTAACAAAACAAATTCGATTTTAGATCAAAATTAAAGAAAATTTCATCTGCCTAATATGCCTGAGTGCTTTCACACTGGGGCGGGGTGCGCTTGCAGGATGGGAAAAAAGGTCCTGCAAGCAGCATCTTTGGGGCAGTGCGGGAGCGGTGTATACACCGCTCTCAAAACACCCTGCCCATTGAAATGAATGGGCAGTGCTGCTGAAGTGTGCTTTTAACCCTTTCCTCGGCCACCAGCGGGCGTTAAAGTGCCCCGCTAGCGGCAAAGCAGTTTTAGTGGCACTTTACCGCTAACACTGGTACCACCCCAGTGTGAAAGTACAACACATATCAGAAAACAAAAATTCCCAGCTCACATCCCATCAAGCCTGCAACAAACCAAATTGTCCAGTCTGTTCATGTTAAAACCAGGGGTGTGGCTTGCACATTTGCAAATCTATGCGCAAGCTGCAGGGCTACTTCACTGCACCCTAGCGTACTGCAGTCCTAACTATACAGGACACTCAGCAATAGCATAATGGCAGTGAAGGTATCCTGACAAGTATTTGAATCTCTCTCCACGCTATCCAAAATATAAAAAGTAAAAGTTTTTTTTCTTTAGTTATACTTTTATTCCCTGGCATATCAACCAGCCAACGTGCATATGAAGTCAGCTATAAAAATTAAAGAGGCTGTGAAGGCTGTTTTTTAATTTAAAAAAAAGTTATATTTACCGAGTGAGGTAATTAGTACAGCATTTCACAGAGCAGCCTATTACCTTCTTTTCTGGAGTCCATAACGGCACTTTCCACTCCTCCTGTCTTGCATGTGCCCCCATAGCAAGACAGGAGGAGCGCTCCCAAGACACACACTGCTCGGCCCTGCCCCCCCCTCCCCCGCTCCCTCACAAGATTTGACTGACGGCAGTAGGATTGCTGGATCGAGAGAGGACCTAGGGAAGTGTTGGGAGCGGCACAAGTAGTAAAATGTTTTTTTAACTTCATGCTGGGAATGCATTAAAACTGGACTCCAGCTTTCGTTACATTTTGGCCGAGCTGGCCCAAACAAATTATGTCTCTCACTAACCTGTGAGACTGTTGGATGTGCTGTATAATTTGTATGTAGCTGCGGATAAGGGTCTGGCATGGATTTTGGGGGGACCCCCATGCCATTTTTAAAAACATTTCTTCCCCTTAAAATCCATACCAGACCCAAAGGCTTTTTTTAAAAAATTTTATTGCTGGCATTCTTTTGTTTACATTCATCTGTCAGTAGGGGAAGCCCGCTGACAGCTGATGAGTCACTGGTTGTTAAGGACAACACGCCGGCTTCCTGGCATGCTCCATAAACAACCAGTATTTATTCTCACACATTTCATATTGTTCGGAAAATTTGGAATTTGCTAGAAAATGAATATACAAAACAAAATTACATGAATTTTAACAAAACTAATTTATTTTTGCACCAAAACGAATTGCCCATTTCTATCAATTAGGGTACCCACCCCAATCTCTTGTACGAATGAGAAACCCCTACCTATCTGAAGGGGTTCCATCATAAGGACAAATAACCGCGTGGATAGTGGACACCCCTGTCTGGTGCCCCTGAACACTGGGAATGACTCAGACACACAGCCATTGATTTGAAGAGCAGCCACAGGATGTTCATACAAAATGGAGATCCATTTGAGAAATGGCGGACCAATTTATGTCCAGTCAATTGAATCAAAAGCCTTCTCCAGGTCCAGAAACACCAGAGCTCCCCCAGTGGAGACCTCAGGACCCAGCCAAGTGTGTGTGTGCGCGCGTGTGTGTATATATATATATATATATATATATATATATATATATATATATATATATATATATATATATATATATATATATACACACACACACACACACACACCCTGCGCAGATTGATTTCTCCGAGTTCATCGATGGACACAGTGCCTCCTTAATCTTGACCATTGGGTTATATTGCCTTTGCAGGAGTAGGACTAGGCAGAACATAAAACTTGGCTACGCCCCATGGGCCGTACTCAGTCAGTATATAACTCTTCTCCCTGCTCTAGATCTTTTTGGTCCTAGCAATTTTTTTGTTTTCTCCTTCCATACATCTTTTCTCCTGGGAGATCTACATTCAACTGCCGGGCTGGATAGTCTAGATCCAGTGGTCTCCCCAGTCCAGCGAGCGCGTGCAGAATGCAGCTACGCGCTAGGTCAGCCTCGACATTAGTTAAATGTGTTAAACCTCTCGCAGGGTCACATATGACCGGGCTTTGGTCCAAGTCGCAGTGCCCCCCTTGCTGACAGCCCCCCACTTTGGTGGCGAGGGTCCTGTCTGGTGCGATACCCACAGCCGTGGAAGTGTAAGTACAGTCCTCCCTCCTTCTGTGCGGAGGTACTCTTCAGGGATGGTCGGACCTGCCTGCAGGATCCCTCCTTCCATCCCTCAGTTAATCTGGGGTTCCCCCCCCCATATCCCCTCCATCCCTCCCTCTGAGTATTCCCTGAGTTGGGGGGAGGGTGGACACGTGCTGCTGTGTATACTGCCCTGCTAGGTGGGGCTGCAGTGCCTGGAGCCATGGGGGTCCCAGTGCAGGGTTTTCCCCCATCCCCCCTCTGTGGGTGTTCCCCTGGGTGGGGGTGCTCGTATGGCAGTGTGGGTACAGTACCTGATGGGGGGGTCCCAATGCAGGGGGCGCATCAGGCTTCTGTGGACTTTGAGAACGATCTGCCAGCATTCAGCGGCCATTTTTCCTTAGTCTGGCTTGGTCTTCGGCCGGTGGCCATGTTAGTCTGTGACGTCACAGCCGGCGACCATTTTCCCCTGGTCTGGCACGATGCTGGAGACAAACAGAGCTGTGCAGGGACAGGCGAGCGGGTCGTGTAATCTACATAGCTTCCGGGCCCCTCCTCTTTCTCCTGGGATGCATACTTGAGACACATGGCATGCTGAGTGTTCCAATCCGGCGTTCTCCAGTCTGGTGGTGGTGAGTCCCTGGGGGTCCCTTCTGTTTACCAGCAACCAACTTTAGGGGGGTCCATAGCAGTGCCAAAACTACTTTTGTGCTGCAGGATCTCCCTTATTTCATGGCGCCTCAGGGTCGCATCTCCCCCACTGATCCCCTTTTGGGGGTTACTTTGGCAGATTCGGCAATACGACCGGTCCTAGCCTCTGCCCTGGTGTCTCAGACTTTAACCGAATGGGCCGAGCTTTGCGCCAAGGTCTGTTTATGTTGATCTGGCAGACCAGTTGGTCCAAGGGCTGCAGTTTATATGTCATGCATCTTTGGATGCGACTCCCCTGCTGTCCAAACTTTCCATTTTAGCGGTAGTGATTAGACGCATGCTGTGGCTTAAGAGCTGGTCTGCAGACCAAGCCCCTGAGAAAGCTCTCATTGATCTGCCCCTTCAAGGCAATCGCCTGGATGACATTGAGGGTGTCACCGGGGGGGGGGGGGGAGAAAGAGTACCTTCCTGCCACAGTCTAAGGAAGGGAAGGGCCCTCGCAAACGTGGGCCTTCTTTCTCAGCCCATAAGAAATTATTTTGGGCTCCTGCTGCAGACAAGGGAAACGGATCTCAAGTCTTTCCTGGGAGGTTCCAAGCATTCTTGGTCTGGTAAGCCTAAAGCTAGCTTCTCCAGTCCCAAAGACAAGATCCCTTAAGCATGAAGGTCTGCCCTCACCCATAATTGGGGTGGGGGGACATCTTCGCTGGTTTCCAGCTTCGTAGACCTCGTTCGTGAGCATCAAGGGGATCCACAAATTGATCCTTTTGAGGTAACAAGAAGAGGGGCAGTTTGTCCGCTTCAGGGGGCCCCCGAGTCTCCTTGTGTGGATATAGTTCCTGCAAAGGTTCAGGTGATGTCCGAACTACCCACAGTCTCCTCCTCTCCCCGTCCAGGAAATTGAATTGCCTGCATCGGACTCTGCATTTAATACTGACCAGGGTAGTCTTTTTTTTTTTTTCTACTCATTCTGCTCCTTCAGCAGGTTTAGTTCAACGGGGAAGTTACCGAGACTTGTGGCAATCTTGCGGGTTCCTCTAGTAGACGCAGTCGTCCTAGTTCCACTTCGGGGCCAACAACTTCCTCTTCTGTGGTGCCTGCGAAGAACCGAGGATGAAAGTCTTCTGGTGGCCGTAAACGTCCATTGGGAGCTACCTCTCAGAATCAGTTGTTCCAAGGGCTGATTTACCATCCTGCTTTACAGTTGCTGGTTTTAATGGTCTAGCCATTGAAAGCCAGGTACTGAGAGATAGAGGTTTGTCAGGATCAGTGATCCCTACTATGTCAAAGGTGAGGAAGTCTGCTTCTAGTAAGATATACCATTTTTAAAAAAAGATATACAATCTGAAACAGTACACACAGTTCCACTCTATTCCATGACCATACTTGCAGTACTATAGTCATTAGGCCATAGACATGTGCACTGACAAAAAATGTGTTCGTTCTTCGTTTCATTCTTTTTTTTGCTTTTTTCGGAAATTTGAAAATTCGGAAATCCGAAAATTTGGATTTTCACATTTGCAAATTTTCTAATTCTGGATTTTTGGATTTTCGGAAATTCGAAATTTGAAAATCCGAAAAAAAGAAAGATAATCAGTAAAATTCGAAATAACTATTAAATTATAGGTATTGGAATTTCCTTTCAAATTAGGCTGTTTGTGAACATAAAGAATACAAATTTATCCGAAGTTACGCATTATCCGAAATAACGAATGCCGTATCTAAACAAATAGAATGGAACAATTTAATAATACATAATAATAAAAAGGTTTTATTATTATTATTATTATTTTTTATTATTCGATCGTTACGTTCCATTCGTTAAGATACGGCATCCGTAATTTCAGATAAATCGTAACTTCGGATAAATTCGTACTCGTTGCATTCACTAACAGCTAAATTTGAAAGGAAATTCCAATACCTATAATTAGTAATTTCGGGGTTTCAAATTTTCAGATTTTCCTTCCTTTTTTTTGAATTATCAAATTTTCTAAATTTCTGAAATGTTGGAATTTCCTGAAATGTTGGAATTTCCGAATTTCCAAAAATTCGGAAATTGAAAAATTCGTAAATTTCGGAATTAACGAATTTGTCAATTTGTTAAAAAAATGAATTTGGAACTAAACGAATTGCACATGTCTATTATGCCATTTAAATCCAGTGTATTCTCCAGAAGGGTCTGGCTAGACATCGCAAATATGCCATACCACACAGGAGGAAACAGATATTCTTTGTTTTTTTTGGCCAGAAGTCCATGCAGCATACATGTGAATGACCAATTTTATACACCACGTTGAAGGAATGTGAGAAAATAAATGTACATTGTGTATATATACACACATCATTTTAAAATCTTTAACATTTTACATTTTAAAAAGGAATGAATGAAAGGCTTTAACTTTTTTTTTTTTTTGTTCTCTGCCTCTCCACCTCAGTCAATCAAAGGAAGTGATGTATTTTTCCTTTAAAAAAAACTGGCTTCCTCTGGCTGAGAGTACGCAGCCTAACTAAATTTTGTTCCTGCAAAGGAATTGGAAAGTCTCCGTCCTACTGACAGAAATCAGCTCTGTACACTGTACTGTATACATTTTAATTTAGCATTCACAGAGAGCACATGGATAATCGAAATTGGTTGTTTGTAAAACCTTGGTCAACACAAATATTTTTGAGTAGAATTCCAAAGCAAAATAATCATATAAATGCGCCCCCCAATCACCTACGCCGACTAACCTGTATAAGAAAGATGTATACATTATATTTTCAAGCCGCTAGGATACATTCACGTGACCTCACCTATGTCAGCCAGAAGTGACTGCAGGGAAGAGGAGGAAGGGCTGACAACAGATGGGCCATGGAAGCCTAGGTGTGTCATGCGCTCCCCATCCCCTTTCAACCAGCACTGATTGACACCTCCCAAGGGAGATTGCGTGATGGGTCTGGAGCATGTGAAGTATATACACAGGTTAGTCAGCATAAAGGTTATGGGCTACGGGGATTTTTTACGATTATTTAGCATTATTCTGTAATTCTACTGTAAGTAAAGTAGTAACATAAATATTACAATACTGGATGGGTATATCTAAAAAACCTATTCACATCATGAATAAAGGCTGCTTGGGTTGTTATGGAATCAGCATCTACAGTAATTGATACTTCATGATTTTGTGTGTGATGCATCTTTCTTTAAATTCCTCCACCAAAGATATGCACAGAACACTTTCATTTAAAGGATGAACTCGATCCATTTGATGGCAGCAAATACTCTCTTCCACTGTAGGCATTGCTCTGCAATAAATACACGTACACCATTGGGTAAGTCAAATGGGAGATGTCACAGCTGATGCTTCTAGAGGTGAATCTTCAGGTTTTTTTTTTTGGTAATATCATTTTTATTAAGTTTTTTTCCACATTACCAGTCACATCTCTTAAGTTACAAATCCTTTATCAATTATAAACAGTTATGCTAACAATATATACAAATCATACTGTATATTGTCGGTTTATTACTTATTTTTTCCAAAGTGCCATTCAATATGATTACTACACCCATGCCTTAGTACATTCGAGGAGCAAAAGAAGAAAGAAAAAAAATCCACACGGGGAAAGTACATTCTCATCGCACCATGCCCTCTGCTAATCTGCTATATCTTATGCCAGGTACCCCCATTGGAAAGCAGATCTCTAAATTTACAGTTTGTTCAAAAATATCCCCAGCGGAACACACTTCTAAAAATTTAGCATAATTATCAGACAGAATGATGGTTAATTCTTCCATTCTTTGTAGCTACTACATTTCATCCACCTATTCCCCCAAGTTTGATGGAGAAAAAGACTTCCAATGACTTGGTATAATTGATCAAGCAGTCAACAGAAAATTCTTTAGCATCTTTTAAAGCACCTCAAATATAGTTGACCAAATGAAGTATTAATTAGACATGACCACCGTAGCTGAAGCAACAAACCTAGATGATGTCAACACCGCCATGTTAGATCACATACCACACTTCCTCATTTGTCTAACCAGATATTGATACCATCTAGATAATAACTTAAAATTCCACTCTTGTATTCTGGCAATAGACATTTTATGAGTTAGCTTAAAGGCTTTAATAACACTTTTTTGGGGATCTTGTGTACTTTAATTCTTTTTCAGCAATATAATATGGAAGATTTGCAGTTAGAAGAACTGCAGTCTGCTCACATAATTTGTAATAAAAACATATTTGCCATTCTGAAGCTTCCCTCCAACCACTTTGCATATTATTTTATATATACTGTGATTCTGTACTTGCCAAATATGCTGCAGAAATCTCCCTCCACTGAGTCTGACTGCAACCATTTTAACTGTGGGCAGCTGAAGCTGCTGCCTGTTCCCTTTCTGGATTTACACATACACCATACACACCAAGGCATACCTCCAGCTCTGCAGCTGTCATTGGCCCTTTTATGACTCACCCCCCCTTCCTGGCAAACTCTCAGGAGAGTAAGAGAGAAAGCTGTGCATGATGTCATAAGCCTAGGCTAATGACCAGACAAGACACAGGAAGTGGGCTGTTTAACAGTGGGCAGGGAAAAAATGTTTCTTTTCTCGGACATCACGGGACACAGAGCCACAGTAATTACTGATGGGTTATAGGGTATCACTAGGTATTGGACACTGGTCACACCCTAATCAGGAAGTTCAACCCCCTATATAACCCCTCCCCTTCCAGGGATACCTCAGTTTTTACACCAGTGTCTTAGGTGTTGGACGTGCAAAGATGTCCTGTGCTGAAGCTTCAAAAGGAATATCCTATACTGGGGCAAGCCAGGCGACCGGATCCATTCAAAGTGTCTTTTCATGGCCGAATTGAATGGTACCCGGGCCTCGTGTCCGAAGAAACGAGGTTTTACCTGTAACGCTTCTCTTTTTAGAGAGCTGGACCCGTGGATCAGAAAATGGCTTTAAACTTCCTAATTTCTGGCGAGGTGCTTTACAGGCTCAGAACTGAAGGATCCCCCTACTGATGGGGGCCCCAGTCTCTGACGGTTTTTCACAAACGGAGCCCACCGTGAGAGGCGAAGGCTGGGTCTGTGTAAACTGAACCCTGCGGCCTGGATAAGGTAAGAGGAGATTCCACAGAATTTTAATTCTAGTGGCTCTTCTCCTTTAAAGTGAATGCATGCTGTGCCTATTGTGACCACCGGGGGCGGCCAAGAGCACAAACCTTCTCATGCTTGATCTGTCTCAGCGTCCGCTGCACAGGCTCTTCCTCCAGCTCCAAAGGTAGATGGTGGGGGGTTTTCTCTGCTGGGATGGTCCCCCCAGGCTAGGGAAAGGCTCAGGTAGGCTGTAAGGCGGGTGAGACCGCACTGTCACAGCCGCTACCGCCGCCGCCACCGAAGCCGCATTGCGATGCAGGGCCCATCACTGCCGGCCTCCTCCTTATTCCCCCAACCCCAGCCTCCCTTAAGGCTTGTCAGAAAGGGTCGGCTCGCGCGGGAAGCGCTCGTTTTTCAAAAAGGAGGGGGGGCGGGGCGTCAGCACAGCGTCAGCGTGCCCAGACGCCCACAGTGCCTGAAAGCATGGCTATTTAAAGCACACTGTACAGGTGCTCTAGCTTTGGAGAGACACAGAGCTGACAGTCACATGTAAGGTGGGACACAGGCATTCCCCTAGGCTTCATTCACTAAAGAACACCGGATTGGGCATTTGGTAGCAAGGCTTTTAGCCAGACTACATCGCTCAGCAGTCAGTGTTCGTTTTTGATACCTCACACCTTGTTGCTTTGCACTATGGGCAGAAGAGGTTCAAGCACCCCTAGAACTGGAGGCACTAGGGGGTCTCGTTCAGGTTCTGAGGACCCCCTGTCTGCTACACCATCCCCTCCTGAGGGACCAGGGGCAGCTGGACAGGGAGAGCCATTGGGGTTAGGGGCTACATCTGCTGCCGGCACTTCAGCCCCTGTGTACATTACACAAGAAGTTTTTTCCTCAACCATTTCTGGATTAGAGAAAAAACGAATGGCCACGATTACATCTTCACTGAGTGGAAGAAAACGCACAAGGCCTTCCTCTGCTCCCCAAGACCCTCAGACAGAGGAGCTCTGGGATAAAGGAGATGAATCCCTTTCAGAGGATCGGGATGGGACAGATGATTCCTCTTCGGAGAATTCAGGTGGAGAGGGACCCTCTGCGACTTCCCAAGAGGAGAAAGTCTTAGTGCAGATCCTCACTGGTTTGGTCCACTCCACATTTAAGTTGCCCCTACCTGAAACTACTACAGAAACCTCTTCTGCTTTGGGGTCACTGAAACCTTTCCAAGCAGCACATGCTTTTCCTGTTCATAATTTACTTGAAAAGCTGCTTTACTCTGAGTGGGATCACCCAGATAAGCGATTTCTTCCGCCGAAAAAGTTTTCTACACTTTATCCTATGGAAGAAAAGTTTATTAAGAGGTGGGGAATACCGGCCATTAATGCGGCCATTTCCTCTGTAAATAGTAATCTGACTTGTCCTGTAGACAACGCTCAGATGCTCAAAGATCCTGTGGATAAAAAGATGGACTTCTTATTGAAAGATGTGTTCTCTTTAGCAGGATCAGTGGCCCAACCTGCAGTAGCAGCGATTGGAGTCTGTCAATACTTAAGAGGCCATGTTAAGCAGGTCATCAAAGTATTGCCTGAACAGCAGGCCCAGGGGTTTGCTAACCTTCCTGCGGCTTTATGTTATGCTGTTGACGCCATTAGAGATTCTATCGTGCAAACCTCTCGCCTCTCACTTGGGTTGGTGCATATACGTAGAATCTTATGGTTGAAAAACTGGTCAGCCGAAGCACCATGTAAGAAGCTTCTGGCTGGGTTTCCCTTCCGTGGTGAAAGGTTGTTTGGAGAGGACTTGGATAATTATATCAAGACGATCTCCTGTGGGAAAAGCACTCTCTTACCTGATAAGAGGAAGAGTAAGCATCCCTCTTTTAAGCGGACTCTTTCCCCAGCGCCAGGGGCATCAGCCTCCAGGCAGTCACGACGGTCTCCTCCGTCTGGGGCAAGAAACAAGAGTCAACCCCAGGGACACAAGAAATCCTGGGGGAAAAGGTCTTCTAAGCAAGACACTAAGACCTCTTCATGAAGGGGCGCCCCGCTCGCTCGAGTGGGGGGAAAGACTGCTGCAGCTCTCAGGGCCCTGGCAGAAGGACTTCCAGGACAGATGGGTAATCTCCATAGTAACCTTAGGGTACAGACTGGAGTTCCAAGAATGTCCCTCTCCTCGTTTCCTCAGATCAGGTGTTCCCAGAAAACCAGAAGAGAAGCAGTCGCTCCTTCTAGCGATAAAGCGACTTTGGTCGCAAGAGGTCATTGTGGGGGTTCCCACAAAGGATCAAGGATTGAGACTCTGTTCCAATCTTTCTATGGTCCGAAAACCAAATGGGGACGACAGACCCATTTTGGATTTGAGAGATCTGAAACGATTCCCAAGGATGCAGTCCTTCCGTTTGGAATCAATTCAGACAGTAATCTCCGTCCTGCAGAGGGAGGAGAATTTCTGATATCAATAGGCATCAGAGATACAGGCCTATATGTGCCCAGTTTTCCTGCTTAACTGAAGTGTCTGCAGGCAAAGATCACTGCTCTAAGGGAGCTGATTCTGACAGTCAGGGCCAAGAAGGGTCTTTCTGTCCGCCTTTGTATGAGGCTGCAGGGGAAGATGGTGGCTTCATTCAAAGCAGTTCCCTATGCGCAGTTCCAAGCAGAACTGTTGCAACACAGTATTCTGTTGACCTGGAACAGGAAGGTGCAGGCATTAAAATTTCCAATGCACCTATCGCATGCGATGCGTCAGAGCCTCAGTTGATGGCTCATACCCGAAAACCTACAGAAGGGGAAATCCTTCCTACCGGTTGCCTGGGATCCTCTTGCAGGCAGGACGGATGCGTTGGTGATTCCGTGGCATCGGCTCTCACCGATTTATGCATTCCCTCCCATTCTGCTACTGCCACGGCTCCTTCGCAGACTCAGGCAAGAAGGGAAGTCGGCACTTCTGGTGGCCCCCGTTTGGCCCAGAAGAACCTGATAAGCAGAAATAGCAGGGATGATGGTGGGTTCCCGGTGGACCCTACCGATACACCCAGACCTGTTAGCTCAAGGTCCTGTGTTCCAGCCTGCCTCACAAATGCTAGATTTGACGGGTGGGCTATTGAATCCCACGTTCTGAAAAATCGTGGGCTTTCAGGTCCTGTCATATCTACCTTGATCAATGCAAGGAAGCCAGCTTCCAGAATGATTTATCATAGAGTCTGGAAAGCTTATGTATCCTGGTGTGAATCTAGGGGTTGGCATCCCAGGAAATATGTCATAAGTAGAATTCTGGATTTTCTACAATTAGGATTAGAGATGAAGCTGGCCTTGAGTACCGTCAAGGGCCAGGTGTCGGCCTTATCAGTGTTGTTTCAACGGCCGCTTGCTTCGCATTCTCTGATCCGAAACTTTATACAGGGGGTGATGCGTCTTAATCCTCCGGTTAAGGCACCCCTAAACCCCTGGGACTTGAACTTGGTTCTATCGGTGTTACAAAAACAACCTTTTGAACCAATACGTCAGATTCCTTTGGTCTTACTGACGAGGAAACTAATTTTCCTGGTAGCTATCTCTTCTGCTAGAAGAGTATCAGAAATAGCAGCTCTTTCCTGTAAAGAGCCTTACTTGATTATACACAAGGATAGAGTGGTACTGCCCCCTCATCCTAGTTTTTTACCGAAGGTGGTTTCAGATTTTCATCTAAACCAAGACATTGTGCTACCTTCCTTTTTTCCAGAACCTTGTTCTTCGGAAGAAAGGTCATTACATTCTTTGGATGTAGTAAGAGCAGTCAAGACCTATCTGGAGGCAACTGCTCAGATTCGCAAGACGGATGTCTTGTTCGTGCTGCCGGAGGGTCCCAATAGAGGACAGGCAGCGTCAAAAGCGACCATTTCTAAATGGATTCGACCGTTGATTATTCAAGCTTACGGTTTGAAACAGAAGATTCCTCCGTTTCAGATCAAGGCACATTCCACAAGGGCTATTGGTGCTTCGTGGGCAGTGCATCACCGGGCCTCTATGGCTCAAATCTGCAAGGCCGCAACCTGGTCTTCAGTTCATACATTCACCAGATTCTATCAGGTGGATGTAGGAATGCATGAGGATATCGCCTTTAGGCGTAGTGTGCTGCAGACAGCGGTACAGGGTCCTCAGGTCTGATGGCACCCTACTTGGTTGTGATTCCCCCCCCCCCTCAGTTGGCATTGCTTTGGGACATCCCATCAGTAATTACTGTGGCTCTGTGTCCCGTGATGTCCGAGAAAAGAAAATAGGATTTTTTCTTACAGCTTACCTGTAAAATCCTTTTATTTTGACGGACATCACGGGACACAGAGGTCCCGCCCCTCTTCTAATACACCTATACTGCTTTGCTACAAAACTGAGGTATCCCTGGAAGGGGAGGGGTTATATAGGGGGTTGAACTTCCTGATTAGGGTGTGACCAGTGTCCAATACCTAGTGATACCCTATAACCCATCAGTAATTACTGTGGCTCTGTGTCCCGTGATGTCCGTCGAAAGAAAAGGATTTTACAGGTAAGCTGTAATAAAAAAATCCTATTTTTACTATCCAAAGTTAAAACCAGGGCAGAAGATTTAATAGATGGAAAGATTAAAAAATGACTGAAGTTCCGCTTTAATTGCTTTTGTGCTAAGTGCATTAATATGGCTACATTCACCTCAAATAATGTAAGAGGTCTATGCAGAGAACCTATTTTTGAAAGAATTAAGTAAAAATATATTTTTTTTTAAAAAAAGTGTTTGATCGGTGTGTTTATCTAATCATGTGCCATTCTCTTGATGCACCAAAGACTCTTTCCCTCTTCAACCATATTTTCAATTTTAGTGTAACCTAAACAGTTGGCATAGTGATAGTAATCCATTTTTAGTTTCACATGGATTTTCCAGGTTTAGAGATCCCTTATTAAAATTAATAGACCAGATATGTAATGTACTGTGTGTTTTTTTTTTTTTTTTTTTCTGGACCTAAAATAGGATTTTCAAGTCTGGGTGTTCTGTGCGCCATCTGTTATTCTTGGATTGCCAAATTCTGGATCAGCAAATATAGGATCAAACAACCAGGTGGAAGAGTTAGTCTCTTTTGCTCCCTCCTCCATCTATCTTCTCATCCACTTTGCTTAAGCTAGCTCTCTGTCCAGGAGCTGGGAGTAAATAATATAATACATATGAGAGAGGTCAAAAAGGCATGCATAAGTATGCAGTGGAGAGATTTTGTGTGGGTATAGAACTTCAGAAGGAGCACAATAGGCATAGTGATTGCACCCTTGTGCTGCCATTGGAGAGATGATGTTTTGGTGTTAGGTGGCAGTGATATGGACATCAGTCAAGATGTGGATGTCTGTTCTTGGATAATCTACTTTGTACGGTCACTGCAGGGCTGCTAAACCCATAGAGGGATTGGTCTGTAAGGTCCATCAGAAGGTGCCATGAGTAAACATAAGGGAGCATTGGTTTGTAGCAAGAGAAATACAAATAAGCCGCCCCTGAATCCCTCTTACTCCACTGTGCCAAAGAAAAGTGCAAAGCTATATAAAAGATGTGTAAATGAATACAAAATGTGTGTACATACATAGTGTACAGTGAAAAAAAGCTGCCACTTAAATAAAAACGTAAATTGATCAGAATCCCAAAACTATACCTCTCGCATGTGTACAGATAGAGATAGTGGCGCTAATATAAATTGTGTAAAATAATGAGTCAGAGCAGCATGAAGCCTATGACCCTCTAATTATACATAAAAATAATAGTATCATGAAAATAATTTTCAACACCCAGTGAAAAGTGTCACTATCGATAATAAATTACAAGAATTGAATGATCAAGTTCAACAGTTGTTTTTCAATCTTTCTGTGTGATAAATCTTCTACTCTTCCACCACACCACCGTGATAGTGACACCACTCCCTCTGAAGAGCGAACTCACCAGATTGTATAGCCTCCCACTCTCGTGTTCGGCAAAACAGCAATTGAACCACACCTGGGTTGCATGTGATGAACCGTGACTCCAATCAAGCCAGCTCTATATGTGAAAAAATGAATAAAGTGCTCCACATAGCGTGATACCATTTTGACAGATTTATTAAAATCACTCCAAACACACTTCAATGGTTACACTCACTTTTAAACTGAAACAAGAGAAAATTGAGTACTGTCCGTGATACTTTTTTTATTTATATTATATTTATATTTATTATATATTACGACCCCCTCTGTGACCAGTATCCCCCCCCCCCCTGCATTCTATAGCTCTCCCTCTGTCTTATCTCACTAACTCTGCTGCTATCTTTATTACCATTGATTGTATGTGTTTGGTTTTCTCTTTTTTTTTTTTTTCTTTAAGGCCCCTTTCACACGGACGGATAGAATGGTGCTTTTAGCTGCAGATTTTCAAATTTTCTACCGCAGCTATAAAAGCACACAATGCTTTCCTATAACCCCATTCACACACTGCATTTAGCTGCAAATTCGATACATGCGGTTCTGTGCGGATAGAAAAAATAGAATTGACTGCGTCCAGGAGCGATTTAGCGCAGCTATCCACACATAACCGCAGGTATTCGCAGTGCACTGTGTCAGCTGCGGATAACAGCGCCAAGCTGCTCATCGGGAAAGGAAAAATGATTTTTTCTTTCCCAATGAGCGACAAGCACGGGGATCCAACTCAGATCCCCGCCAATGCCCGGCACTGTTTGGTATGAATCTTGAGGGGAAACTCCACGCCAAATTTGGGCGTGGGTTCCCCCCCAGGGGCATACCAGGCCCTTTGGTCTGGTGCACATGTTAAGGGAAACCCCTACACCAAAAAAACGGCGTGGGGTCCTCCCCAAAATCCATACCAGACCCTTATCCGAGCACGCAGCCCAGCTGTTCAGGAAAGGGGGTGGGGATGGGCGAGCGCCCCCCCCTCCTGAGCCGTACCAGGCCACATGCCCTCAACATGGGGGGTTGGTGCTTTTGGGGAGGGGGGCGCCCTGCGGCCCCCCACCACAAAGCACCTTGTCCCCATGTTGATGAGGACAAGGGCCTCTTCCTGACAACCCTGGCCGTTGGTTGTCAAGGGTCTGCGAGCCGAGGGCTTATCGGAATCCGGGAGCCCCTTTAATAAGGGGGCCCCCAGATCCCGGACCCCCACCCTATGTGTATGAGTATGGGGTACATGGTACCCCTACCCATTCACCCAGTGAAAAAGTGTCAATAAAAAAAACACTACACAGGTTTTTAAAGCAATTTATTAGACAGCTCCGCGGGGTCTTCTTCCAGCTTCGGGGGTCTCTTCGGTTCTTCTCCGCGCTCTCCGGGTCTTCTGCCGGGCTCCTCCGCTATCTTCTGCTCTTTTGCCTCTCTTTTTGCTAGCGGAGGAGCCCGGTCTGCTGCCTTCTGCCTTCTTCCCTCTTTTCTTCTGATGTTGACATGACGCTCTCTCGGGCTGGAATGCATTCTGTGCGCTCTGCTCTGACTTACATAGGCGGAGACCCTGCCCCCTTATGCCGTCACAGTCCCTGGGCATGCTGGGACTGTGTGTGACGTTTTAGGGGGCGTGGTCAACATCACCCGGTGACCACGCCCCCTAAAACGTCACAGTCCCAGCATGCCCAGGGACTGTGACGGCATAAGGGGGCGGGGTCTCCGCCTATATAAGTCAGAGCGGAGCGCACAGAGCATTCTAGCCAGAGATAGCGTTGTGTCAACATCGGAAGAAGAGAAGAGGCAAGAAGCCAGAAGTCCGGACCTCCGCTAGCAAAAAAGCGGCATGAAGATATCGGAGGAGCCGGCAGAAGAACTAGAACACCGGGAGAAGAGGCCAGAGACAGCGGGGAAGAACCAACCGGATGCCGGGAGAAGAGGAACTGGAGGGACCCCTGAAGTCGGAAGAAGACCCCCGAAGCCGGAAGAAGACCCCCCCAGCTGTCAAATAAATTACTTTAAAAACCTGTGTAGTGTGTTTTATTATTGACACTTTTTCCCTAGGTAAATGGGTAGGGGTACAATGTACCCCATACTCATTCACATAGGGTGGGGGGCCGGGATCCGGGGGCCCTCTTATTAAAGGGGGCTCCCGGATTCCGATAAGCCCCCCGCCCGCAGACCCCGACAACCAACGGCCAGGGTTGTCGGGAAGAAGCCCTTGTCCTCATCAATATTGGGACAAGGTGCTTTGTGGTGGGGGGGCCCTGCAGGGCGCCCCCTCCCCCAAAGCACCCACCCCCCATGTTGAGGGCATGTGGCCTGGTACCGTTCAGGAGGGTGCTTGCTCGTCCCCACCCCCTTTCCTGACTGGCCAGGCTGCGTGCTCGGATCGGGGTTTGTTATGGATTTTGGGGGGACCCCACGCCGTTTTTTCGGCGTAGGGGGTTCCCCTTGACATTCCTACCAGACCGAAGGGCCTGGTATGTCCCTAGGGGGGAACCCATGCCGGTTTTTTATTTAAAATTTGGTGTTGAGTTCCCCCTCAAGATTCATACCAAGCAGTGCGAGTTGGTACTGGAAATGGCAAACCGCAGCTAAACGCAACCGCAGCTAAACGCACTGTGCAAATGCAGCTGATCGCAGTGCCTGGAGTCTTGAATTTCACAGGAAAAAAACATGCTTTTAACTGCGGCAGAATAGCCGTCCGTGTGAAAGGCGCCTAACAATCTGCTTAAAAATTTGTGAATCAGTACTGCTTGGACCTTGAAGAAGGGGACATACCCCGAAAGCTTGTCCTGAAAAATTGTATGTTAGTGCAAATAAAAAAAGTATCACGGACAGTATTCAATTTTCTCTGTCACAATTGCACTAATACGGCTACAATCAAATTAAACTGAAACAAAAAAGCCTTTGAACAAAACCACAGCAAGTACAGCAAGCAACAGGATCAGTGATCCAACGGTGCACCGCGGTCATAGTGGACCTGAAGTGTGATCTGGTGTATCTCTCACCCAACCTTCTAAGGCCCAGCAATCCGATCGGTGTAGTCCTCCTCAGACAGCAGTGTCTAATGTCAGTGCGATGGAATACCGTGTAACCATGCCCCAGACATGTTTAGTCGAAAAGACTTCTTCAAATGGGATTGGTTACACAAGCAGTCCTTCAATCCTAATATACTACCCATGATCAATCATGTGATCATCATCAGTCATGTGATTCCCCTGCTCCGCACATGCTCACTCATTGTGTCCCCATGACCGTGGAGCACCAGTACACATAACTGGAATAAACAATTTTATGGTATGTTGTTAAGAGTGCTGCGTCAAGCATTATCACATAAAACATATCCTAACTTATAAAACACCACTAATTACAGTGATGATATGAATAGACAAAAAAAAAAAATATATGACACCGCAAAAATGTATGTATAAAAAAAATAAAAAAATGATTATAATCATCATGACCTCCTGCTCTGCACATGTGCACACATCGTGTCCCCCTGACCGCGAAGCACAGGTACAAAGCCTAAAATAAATTATTGGATCACAAACTTTTTTACGGTGTGTAGTTAGAATGCTGTGTCCAGCATTGCCTTATATGACATATCCTAACTTATAATCCACCACTATGACCGCGGTGCACCGTTGGATCACTGATCCTGTTGTTTGCTGTGCTTGCTGTGGTTTTGTTCAAAGGGTTTTTTGTTTCAGTTTAAAAGTGAGTGTAACCATTGAAGTGTGTTTGGAGTGATTTTAATAAATCTGTCAAAATGGTATCACGCTATGTGGAGCACTTTATTCATTTTTTCACATATGGGGCTGGCTTGATTGGAGTCACGGTTCATCACATGCAACCCAGGTGTGGTTCAATTCCTGTTTTGCCGAACACGAGAGTAGGAGGCTATACAATCTGGTGAGTTCGCTCTTCAGAGGGAGTGGTGTCACTATCACGGTGGTGTGGTGGAAGAGTAGAAGATTTATCACACAAGCAGATTGAAAAACAACTGTTGAACTTGATCATTCAATTCTTGTAATTTATTATTTATAGTGACACTTTTCACTGGGTGTTGAAAATTATTTTCCTGATAAAAATAATTTTTTTTCATAATACTATTATTTTTATGTATAATTAGAGGGTCATAGGCATCATGCTGTTCTGCAAAAAAAAGGGGGGGAGAAACAGAGAGTTTCTCTAAAGAAGGTCAACAGAGAACACTATTGTCAATACAAAACCAGCTTTATTAATTACCAAAAAATAAATAAATAAACCAATTAATGTTACAAAAGGTGAAAATATTAGCAATATGGACAGACGGTTATCACAAACCAATTAAAAATGGACAACGTTGTCACAGGGGATATTAAAATCAAATGGGAGCCGCGGCTACACGCCCACTCATACACATCATACACACTAGATAATGGGGTATAATGAATTGAGGATAGTCCTGCACAGTAAAGTTGGCGATTATTGGAGAGTATTCCCAATACAGAGTATCCAGTTGGGCAGGAACAGTCCTATATCACTAGTTTGGAGGTGATGTAAATGGGTGGGTGATCTGACAAACCAATAAGTCATAAGGTTGGACCATAGATGGAGCGATCTCTCAAAGGATCATTGCACTCAGTGATTGTTTGAACCACAGCTGATGAATAGATTACAAGCGCTTTCCAGGTTGCAGTAAGGATAATTGTAAAGACATCTACAAAGGCAGCAGGATAAATGTCCTTGGAGACAACATTTAAGGAAACATAGAGAAAAACTGACATACGTTTTTTTGGAGTGCTGAGTAAGGTGGAAGGATCTCACTAACCGCACTGTATCCGTCGTCAGACTATGATGGTCCTGGATGTTGGAGTCTCTCTGTGGACAAATGCTTCTGTATGGCTCACTAGGAGTGTAGGTTGGTAAGGAGTCGTCCCTCACTGTTCCTAAACCTACACTCCTAGAGAGCCATACAGAAGCATTTGTCCACAGAAAATACAAATGTCGCTGTGTGGGTAGGTATCTATAGAGCCTGAACTCATAAAAAGACATTCGCAGCTGAGTCTCAAAAACAAAAAGTTACATAGACTAACAAGAACATGAAAATAAAATAACAATTGTATATTATTATTAAAAATATAACATACATAACATATATTAAGATTAGACTAACTATGTGGAATTTTATTCTTAAAAAAAATCATAAAAAGGGGAAAGCACTTACTACATTTCATGCAATGTTCCCACCTGGTAAGAATTGGCAGCATGCAAGCCCTGGGGGTTTTAAAATTGGGAGAGCAATTGAGGGGAATCAGGTAACAGAGGGGGAGGGGTTTGAGGGAAAGTAGCAACAGTGATATAAATGGCATGAGATGGATTAAAAGTTAAGGTGTGGAAGTCACTCCCCCTGACCCCAGTAGGTAGGGTTAACCTGATAAAAATGATTTACCTCCCTAAATTCTTGTACTTCAGGAATAGCTCGCTCTTGATTCCGGCATCATTTTTGTAAAAGCTACAATCCATTGTCACCTCCTTCATTTGGCTGGGCAGGGTGCCTAGACTAGCATTGTACATGCTGCAGCTGTCAGTAGGACAGGGCGGGCTGGCCCTCCCCAATTTCCAACAATACTATTGGGCGGCTGTCCTGGTGATGGTTCACTGGTGGTTTTCGCAGCCTGAGGATAACCCGGCAGTGACTTTGGAGGCAGCGCTCCTGGGATCATACGCTGCACTTAGCAATCTAGTTTTCCATGGAGTTAAAGCCCATCCGGAATTGACAACACTGATGCGTACAACAGTCACAGTTTGGCATAGGGCTAGGGCGGTTTATCGTTCCCCTGACACCCTCTCCCCCCACACACCTCTATGGGGCAGTCATAATCTCCCTCATATGCGCAGTGTGCCTGACCCACAGGTATGGGCGGCTAGGGGCATAGTGGGACTGAAGCACCTAGTGACAGGATGCATGTTACATACATTCCCAGAACTCAAGGCAGCACATAACCTCCCTAACTGGATGTTTTTTAGGTTTCTGCAGATGAGACATGCCTTCCAGCATCAATTCCCCAGTGGTGTCACCCTCGAGTCGGACCCGGTGGAACGTTTGTTGTCCTCTAAGGTCCTGATAGGCCCCTTGTCTGCGTTGTACTTCGACCTCTCAGCATCCTCACCCGCTAAGTTAACTGAAACCTTTACAAAATAGAAGCAGGACATCCCATCCCTCACGGAGGAGGCCTGGGAGGACCGTGTCTCCTCATATGTGTCCAATATGATTTCTGCTAGAGATCATTTTATACAACTAAAATTCTTGCACCGGGCTTACTATACTTCACGCAGGCTGGCTGCCATTTCCCCGGAGAGGTCCCCTTCCTGCCCTAGATGTGGGGACCCGGAGGCCTCTTTTCTACACATGACATGGTCCTGCCCCCTCCTGCGGGGTTTCTGGGACCAGGTCTTGGAGGATATTAATCAGGCAGCAGGGACCTCACTCCCCCTGACCCCAGAAATCATGCTGCTAAATGTATCAGCTGACCCCACGGTGAGAAAGTATACCAAATTGTTTATAGCATATTCTACCTTCTATGCCCGCAGGGAAATATTTGCTGCGCTGGAAGAGTGGGGCACCACCCACCAGCACCGATTGGAGGAATACCCTGAATACTGTATTACCCCTGTACAAAATAAGATACATCAACAGGAACTGTCCGAGCAAGTTTGACAAGATCTGGTCCTCCTGGATAGATTCCTGGGGATCCTTACAATTGGACGTGGCTCCACCCGATCTAGATGAGGATCCTTAGTTTGATCCTGCCTAGGGCTTTGTGGATCATGACGAGAGTTGCCTGTGTACCCCCCTACACTCCTTACCCCCTTTGGTGTTCTCCTGTCCTTTCTCCCCCTTGCCTACCCCTCCCCCCCCCCCAAGTTTATCCAAGACTCACGGGTCCGGGTGAGAGTATTCTCCTGGTTAGATCTGTTAACCTCGTCCTCTTTTTTGTTTTGTTTTTGCTTTTATATAGGATATGATTGTAGGCTGAATACTGTACAGATGTATGCATGTAATGTACACTGCTAATACTTGTTTATTATGCAATAAGTTGTGAACTGACATGTGACCATTGACTTTGAATAAAGTTTTAATTTGTAAAAAAAAAAAAAAGTTATGGTGTAATCCATCTACTGTGAGGGGAACAGAGTTGTAAAAGGGATCTGGGAAAGCTGCTGGGAAACATTTAGAACCTTGACTGTTAACAGTATTTCCCAAACAAACTCCATCTCTTGTGTTGCTATCAGTCAAGCACATAGCCACTAGGGATGAACCGAACACCCCCCGGTTCGGTTCGCACCAGAACATACCGAACAGGCAAAAAATTAGGCAGAACACGCGAACACCATTTAAAGTCTATGGGACACGAACATGAATAATCAAAAGTGCTCATTTTAAATGCTTATATGCAAGTTATTGTCATAAAAGTGTTTGGGGACCTGGGTCCTGCCCCAGGGGACATGTATCAATGCAAAAAAATTTTTTAAAAACGGCAGTTTTTTCAGGAGCAGTGATTTTTTTAATGCTTAAAGTGGTATTCCGGCCGAAATTATACTTACATAAAAAATACCCCTATAATACACAAGCTTAATGAATTCTAGTAAAGTTAGTAAGGTCTGTTTTGTTAGTTTATAGCAGTAGTTTGTTATTTTATAAACTTACAGCAGGCCGTGGCCATCTTAAGTGTGGGCATCTGAAGCCAGACTGTATTTCTTCCTGGATCTCATCCTTGCAGATCTCGCACATGCTCAGTGCAGCACAAGCAGTGTAATAGGTTTCGGGTCAGGTTTCCATAGCAACGGCAGTTTCAGAGGAAGTTGCCGCCCCTTCTCAGATGGCATTGCAAACAGGAAATGATGCGATGGGCCGCGGCCAGGGAGAAGGAAGTGAAAAATGAATACAGCAGATATACAGTAGGTGCTGAGAAAAAAAATAAAAAAATATCCAATTTGTTTACAGTGCGCAGTTTAGTGAGGGATGCTGAAGAGTTGTAAAAGTTGGTGGAACTCCACTTTAAAGTGAAACAATAAAAATGAAATATTCCTTTAAATATTGTGCCTGGGGGTTGTCTATAGTATGCCTGTAAAGTGGCACATTTTTCCCGTGTTTAGAACAGTACCACAGCAAAATGAAATTTTGTCGGGTCTCGGCAATATAGATAATACTCATTAAAAAAAGAGCATGGGATCCCCCCCAGTCCATTACCAGGCCCTTTGTGTCTGGTATGAAAATTAAGGGGAATCCTGCACCAAATTTTTTTTTAAATGGCGTAGGGGTCCCCCCTAAAATCCATACCAGGTCTTTCAGGTCTGGTATGGATTTTAAGGGGAACCCTGCGCCAAAATTTTAAAAAAAATGGTGGAGGCCCCCCAAAATCCATACCAGACCTTTATCCGAGCACCCGATAAGAGCGCCCCCTCTCCGAACCATACCAGGCCACATGCCCTCAACACGGGGAAGGTGCTTTGGGATAGCCCCCCAAAGCACCTTATCCCCATGTTTATGGGAACAAGGGCCTCATTCCCATAACCCTTGCCCGGTGGTTGTGGGGGTCTGCAGTTGGGGAGCTTATCGGAATCTTGAAAAACCAATAGTTCCGCGCTTAGGTAAAAGAAGGAACTGCTGCCCCCCAGCACAGAATCGCACCAATGTGCAATTCCAAAAAGATTAGAGTCAGAAAACAGGGGTGATTGGCGCTGTTCCACTAGAATCAAAAAGACTAATGTGGTATATCAAGTGAACTGTGACACAACCCACGCATAAGTAACAGTGTGTAAGATAAAGACAAATTAAGTGAAAAAAACTGAAGTATGTGCAACACCTGCCGTCATAAAAAAGCGTAATTCCGTAAAAATAAAAAGGCTTTATTGAATGTACTAAAATCAGACTAACAATGTCCTGCTGCCTGATTCGCAGTCAGGCTGTGTGGGAGAAAACAGTGCGGTGTGGCGTGCGTTCCACCGCACGCCACACCGCACTGTTTTTGCGAATCAGGCAGCGAATCAGGCAGCAGGACATTGTTAGTCTGATTTTAGTACATTCAATAAAGCCTTTTTATTTTTACGGAATTACGCGATGGGATTCATTTTTATTTTTTATGGATGTGCTTGTGGAGATTGATTGGAGCCAGCCCGGACACCGAGAGTGGAGATCCGAATAGGAGCCCCTACCAAGGACCATAGCTGCGAGATACAGCTGACAGGCCAGATACCCCTGCAGGGGTGTCCCCCTTCGGTGAGTGAGGGCACATTGGGGGGCATTTTGGATGACAGGAGGACTTCACGGCATTAAGATCATTGCTAGAATTTTAAAAGACTCACCATTTGCACTTTATGAAGAATTTTGCACCACAGGCCTTTTTTACTTATATTCTGTGGGACATTTCTGTGGACTCTAGATTTATGATGAACTTTTAATTTTCTTATGTGCATTTGTGATTATAGATTTCAATTTTTTATACACTACCGTTTTTTTAGTTTATGCACTACTGATGTTTATTACGATTAATATATGATTTTAAGGATTTTTTGATAGTTTGTTTGGGAACTCCTTTTCATTCCAACAATTTTTTTGATTCACCCAGATCTTGATTTATTTTTGGTTCACCAAGGAGCGAATACACGCTGCACTTTTTTATGACGGCAGGTGTTGCACATACTTCAGTTTTTTTCACTTAATTTGTCTTTATCTTACACACTGTTACTTATGCGTGGGTTGTGTCACAGTTCACTTGATATACCACATTAGTCTTTTTGATTCTAGTGGAACAGCGCCAATCACCCCTGTTTTCTGACTCTTATTGGAATCTTGAAGCCCCCTTTAACAAGGGGACCCCAGATCCTGGCCAACCGTGTGAAATGTACCCCTACCATTTCACAAAAAAAGTGTCAGAATGTTAAAAACGACAAGACAGCTTGAGGACAAGTCCTTTATTAAAAAATAAAACAATAAAAATGTCCCACAATGTCCATTTCATCTTCTATCGCTTCGCCGACGGACCGAAAAAGAAAAAAAAATCTGTCGTTGATCTGCCTCCATGGGAGGCTCCCGCTATGTGACGCTTCATCGCCTTGGACAGTTCTTATATAACTGAGGGCGGGGCCACCCTGTGATGTACCCGGGTGACCCCACCCCCTCTGATGCCATGGGGACTTTCCCACGGCTTCCCCAGTGGCGTCATAGGGGGGCGGGGTCACCCATTTACGTAACCGGGTGGCCCCGCCTCCCCCCTGGTGCCACGGGGAAACCATGGGAAAGTCCCCGTGGCATCAGAGGGGGCAGGGTCACCATGTAGCACCCTCCTTTGTGATGTAACTTCTTTTCATTAGAAACCTTCTTGGACAAATTTTTGCTGATCCATGGTGTGCTGGCGAAGATGTACGTTTGTCTGATGCTTCCAGGACCCAACTGGTAATCGCTGCAGCACCCACTATTTATGTGCCATTCTACCTGGAACGTGTGCGATTGGAAATTTGAATAGACTGTTATCAGTGGCCAGTCAATCGACTGCATTATTTCCAGATATCAACACATGTACTATATGAGATTTGTCCTTAGCAACTTGTGCGTCGTCATGTCACCCGACATTTACAGAATCGCACACATTTTTGTAAATATTTTATTATAGCTTTTCATGTGACAACACTGAAGAAATTAAAACCGGTGGAAGGACTTCGCGCTTCAAATCTATCACATGAATAGGTGACAGTGTAACAACCTATAAAGGTGCAGCTATAGTGGCCGTAAACATCAATTGCGAGTAAACACAGCAGTGAATAAACACACATAAAAATCATCAAAGTAATCCAAATGTGCTAGTGACACAAATGCTCTTCATAAGTGAAAAGTTCATAATGTCCTCTTCTTAAAAAAAACAAAATTAATGTGTGGCTGTAGCTGGGATCCAATGTGAGGGACAATAAAGATAATCTTTTAATGGGGGGTCCGGTGTGTCCGGGCTCTCTAACCTCTCACTTTAAAAAAAAGCAAATAAATGCATCAGATATCTGCTGCAGTAGGTCCTGTATGGTGCAGTACATATGGTAATCCGGGTGATGTGCCTCTAGTGATTGGATAATCTTCCCGGCGTACACATGCCTATATAAATAGAGAGGGGGAGAGAGAGAGGGGGGAAGGAGGGGTTGCCCACCTTGGGCTCCACCGGTCCGGTGGGATAGGGAATGAGGAAAAAGAGAGAAGCCTCCAATGGTGTAGTATATTGACCAAAGTGATGTTTATTAAAAAATAAGGGTGGTCTCTTACATTAAAACATTTTAAAATCAGCATAAAAACATGAGAAAAAGCTGGAGCGGCTTCCGAGGCGCCTCCTTACTGACATCCGGTTACGTCTTTGCTCTCTGCCACGCCCTACGCGTTACGTCACCGCTCGTGACTTCATGTGGGGGAAAATCCGGCGGAAAATCCGACCGTGTAAACGGGGCATAAGACTGGGATGCCATTAAAGTTCAGGTGTCCCAATACTTTTGGTAATATAGTGTATATGTTGGACTACAACAAAAGACGACATACAGTATAAGAATAACATATCACAATGAATCTCGTACAGTTGATTTTGCAATAGCTTATAGGAAACCTGTCGCAAAAGAAAAATGGAGGCGTCTTATTGCTGACCTACTGAAAATGGCAGCTTCTTGCCCTTGATCCCTGAACTAGCTAAAGCATGCAGATAGCGAAAATTAATATAAAGTGATAACTGCTGAACTGCATACTTGTTTAATATTAGTGATTCAAAAGGTATTGGGTGACTGACAACCAAGCAACTTTAAATTTCAGGAGAGGGCAGCAATGACATTTTTCTGGGTTTATGACAGTTTATTTTAGCTCTGTACAATCAGTAGAGACTTTCCAGCTGGTTGTGTTACAACCAATTACATTGAGGGCATACTGTAGTATAGTGTATCTTCAGTGATCACAATTTTTTATTTATTATTGTAGCATTTACCTTAACCACTTTCAGCCCCGGAATTTTTGGCTGCTTAATGACCATGCCATTTTTTGCGATACTGCATTGTGTCGCTTTAACTGACAATTGCGCGGTCATGCGACGTTGTACCCAAACAAAATTGACGTCCCTCTTTTCTCACAAATAGGACTTTCTTTTAATGATATTTGATCACCTCTGCGGGTTTTATTTTTTTGCGCTATAAACAAAGAGTGTGACAATTTTGATTAAAAAGCAATTTTTTTTACTTTTTGCTAAAATAAATATCCCACCAGTGCTATAAAAATGCACTGATTACTGTGTAAATGTCACTGGTAGAGAAGGGGTTAACACTAGGGGGCGATCATGGGGTTAAGTGTGTTCCCTTGTGAGTGTTTCTAAGGGTATGGGGATGTGACTGACTAGTGGAGGAGCCAGATCGGTCAGACGATCTGTCTCCTCTCCTGACAGAATGGGGATGTGTGTGTTTACACACACACTTCCCCATTCTGGCTCTCGTGCCCGCAAATGCACCTGGCTGGTGGACATCGTGCCCGCTGGCCACACGCATCGGGTCCCTCACCGTGCAGCGGGCGCGCGCCCGCCCGCTGTAGACATTTAAAGGGCCGATGTACAGCTACGCCGATTTGCACAGGAGAGCCGGCCTGCCTCAGTAATGGTTAAAAGGGTATTTCACATTCCGGCACGCTCCACTTCTGCTACCAAGGGCCTCATGTCCATCAAAGAGAGTACGAGAACTGTTGCTGATTACGCCATTGAATTCTGTATTCTGGCAGCAGAGGTTGTGTGGAACAAGGAGGCCCTCAGGGCTGCTTTTTCTCATGGTCTCTCGGATACCATCAAAGATGAGATCGCAGCCCAGGACAGCTGTAGAAGTTGATCACATTGGCCATTCTCATTGATTCCAGACTTCAAGAGAGATCTTCCTTTAAGTAGCACTCGCGGAAGCCTCCTGTAAGTTTTGCTCCAAGCTTTGCAGTCCCACCCTTTCCCCCCTTACCTCTCATGCCTCCTGGTACTGAGTCTGCCAGTGAAGTAGAACCCATGCAGTTGTGCTTCACACGTCTCTCTGCGGAGGAGAGGGCCTTTAGGAGGAGGGAGAGATTGTGCCTTTATTGTGGCCAGGCAGATCACTTCCTGAAGTCTTGTCCTACCTGTCTGGGAAAACTTTGCACCTGAGGTCCTGTAGGGGACAGACCTTAGGTGGCGTTGCCTCCCCAGTTATCCAGAAGGATAAGCACCTGGTTCCGGTTACCCTTTCTTGGTCTGAGTCGTCCATTGAGATACATGCTCTAATTGACTCTGAGGCTGCAGACATGTTCATAGATGGTGCCTTTGTGTCTAAGAACTTGATTCCACTGTGTTGTGGAAATTTTATGAAGATGTATTTAATATGTATTGTCATAGTGTTTCCCAGTGTTAGTTCTCCCGCAACCTGCTCTAAGGAGCTGACTGGTGCAGACTGACGCTGGTTGAGATCTGTTTGGTAGTGAAAAGCTCCTTGGGGATATGTCCACCAGTGAAGTGTCCATGTGCGATGCACAGAACGATCACCTGGGGGGCATGTGTTCGCTCTGCAAAGACATTATCGGTTTAGCGGATGTACTCTCGTGTCACCCCTGTGTGCCTGATCAACACATTTGGGGGGGGGGCCATGGCGTGCACCTTCAGATAATCTTCCATCGACACTGGACCGTAGTATAATCCGGGTAGGCGTTGTTCTCTGAACAACACAGAATAAGGATTCATGCCAACGATAAAAACGGGAGTCTTTGAATCGTTATGGTCGGGGACAGCGTTCATGATCTCAAGCTTCCTTTGTCTAGCTGAAGATAGCTTACAGAGACAGGGGGCGGGACACGTCCATAAGACTCCCCTAGTCATTGTTCATTGGTTGTTGTATAACCCCTCCTGTTTGAAGGAATGCCTGTGCTTAATTGGTCGATTTGTGAAACCATCAGGCTATATGAATAAAATTTGCTCAGAGGTTCAAGTCAGTTGGTTTGAGCGATGGAGCTAAGAACATCAGGAAGGCGACTATGCCTGTTTATTGGGGAAATGCGGGAGACACGGGTTGTTTAAAGATGCATTATACTGAAAGGGCGCCTAATAGTGCAAAATAATATAGTGGTTTTTCCACGACAGCTGCAACTTTACGCCACTCCACTTGCCATTGAAGCTATTGATGGGAGACCTCTACAACCTGCCCATGGGACTGCTCCGTTGACCATGACCGTAGGGGCTCTTCACCATGAGATAATCCAATTCCAAGTAATTTCCTCACCTCATTTCCCAGTGGTTATTGGTTATACTTTGGTTACAGAGGCACAACCCCTCTTTTGATTGGCTTTGTGCTGAGGCTCTTTTCTGGTCACCACAATGCAGGAAGACATGTTTTCAGAAAGTGGCTAAGGTATTGTGCACCTCTTCACACTCCCCATTGCCGGAAGAGTACTGCGAATTTAGCGATGTCTTTGAAACAGGTCAAGACAGTAGTTGGCCTCCATACCGGTTGTATGATTGCGCAATTAAACTTCAACCTGGTACCATACCCCATCATATTTTCTAAGTCCCTAGAGACCCTAGAGAGCCATCACACAGATGTCTGCCGTGTGCATCAGAGGCTGAGAGATAATAGCCTGTATTGTAAATTGGAGAAGTGTGAGTTTCATCGTAAACAGGTTAAATTCCTAGGTTATGTCATTTCCACTGCTGGTTTTTCGATGGACCTAGAGAAACTTTCAGCAGTAATACAGTGGCCCCAACCTATGGGTTTACGTCAATTGCAACGTTTTCTTGCCTTTGATAATTATTATCGGAAGTTTATTCGTAACGTCTCGTCTCTGGCCAAACCCCTGACTGATATGACCAGAAAGGACGGTAACCCACAGAATTGGTCTCCGGATTCCATTAATTAAAGTCTCAAGGCTGCCTTTGTTTCTGCTCCTGTGTTGGTACATCCTGATCTTACGCTACCTTTTGATCCTTGAGGTTGATGCACTTGAGACTGGAGTTGGTACCCTACTGTCTCAACGTCCTACCTCTGAGAGCGCTATGCATTCTTGTGGCTACTTTTCCAAGAAATTGTCTCCTGTGGAATGCAATAATGAGATTGGGACAGAGTTTTTAGCGATCATTTTAGCCCTTTAAAGAATGGAGGCATCTCCTCACCACTGTGTCAGTTCTTATTCTGACTGACCATAAGGATCTCACATTCTTGTCTAAGGCTAAATGCCTTTCTCCCAGAAGGGCGAGATGGGCTCTTTTCTTGTCAGGCTTCAATTACATAGTCTCGTTCTTACCCGGTACTAAGAATGTATGAGCTGATGCATTCTCGCAACAGTTTTTCTCCGCTTTCAAGATGGGGTTGGTTCCTGTCCCTGTGATACCTCCTGAACGTATTCTGGCTACAGTTCGTACCAGTCTCACTTCACCTTTGGGTGACAGAATTCTTGCCGCTCAGATCCATTCTCTTCCTGAGAAACTCCGTGACCGCTGCTTTGTCCCAGAGAGTCTCTGCACTGCCGTGCTCCAGACTTACCATTCTCCCAAGGCTGCTGGCCACCCAGGGAAGAATCAGCTCATTTTGGTCATTTCCAAACAGTTCTGGTGGCCTAGTCTACGCGCCGATGTAGCCGCCTTCATAGCTGCTTGTTCCATGTGTGCTCAGAGTAAGACACCATGATCACCTTTCAGTGGGCCTCCTACAACCCATACCCAATGGACAGAGGCCTTGGACCCACCTGTCTATGGATTTTTTTGTGGAGTTATCCAACTCTCAGGGCAAAACTGTTATCCTTATGGTGGTTGACCGGTTCTCAAAAATGTCCCATTGTATTACACTTAAGAAGTTGCCCACATCCAAAGAACTGGCTTCCATTTTTGCTCGGGAGATCTTTCGCTTACACGGGCTACTCAATTTATCATCCCGGACAGGGGTAGTCAGTTTGTGTCCAGGTTTTGGCGAGCCTTTTGTGCACAGTTGGGAGTTCTGCTTTCCTTTTCTGGGTATCACCCACAGTCCAATGGGGCCGCAGAATGAGCCAACCAGTCCTTGGAGCAGTTTCTACGTTGCTAAATTCCTTACCGCCATAACTGGTCAGATATCTTAACTTGGGCAGAGTTTGCTCACAATAGTGCCATCAATACCGCTTCCCGATTGTCTCCATTCATGGCGAATTTTGGTTTCCAACCATCCATTTTGCTCGACTCATTTGTTCCTCAGAGAGAGTACTCTTGCGTTGGAGGTGTATCTCCGTGGTCTTTGTTCCACTTGGGTACAGGTCCAAGAGTCCTTGCGACGTGCCAATGATAGGTACAGACTCCATACTGATTGCGGACGCCTACCTGTGACTTCCTGCCTAGTTGGGGACAGGGTCTGGCTGTCATCTCGCAACCTCTGACTCCGCATTCCCTCACTGAAACTGGCACCACAGTTTATTGGGCCTTTCCATATTCTCCGTAGCATCAAGCTAGTGGCTTATGCTTTACACCAGGGGTAGTCAACCTGGGGCCCTCCAGCTGTTGTGGAACTACATTTACCATGAGGCATTGCAAGCCTGGCAGTTACAATTACTCCCAGGGGCATGATGGGACTTGTAGTTCTGCAACAGCTCTAGGGCCCCAGGTTGCCTACCCCTGCTTTAGACCTTCTTTCTAATATGCATATGTCTAATGTATTTCATATGTATATAATATAATGAACCACAGAAGGGAATTGCATCACCTTCAATATGTTGCCAACATCCCAAATTAATGCGGAAAAATAAGGATCCTAGAATAGGGAACCTATGTACCCCCCGGTACAACGGGACTTTATAGGCGAACAAAGCAATTACATTTATAATAAAAACTATTATTTATTTGTTTAAAAAAAGCATAAAAGCAAGACAGACTGAACATAAATCTGTACAAAAGTGCTTGTGCAGCAAATTTTCTTTCATACTGATCACTTTACATTTTCATCTATAAATACATGTTTCTCTATGAGCCTAACATGTTTCAGGACGATGTCCCTTCTTCAGAGGCGTATTGCAGAGAGAAATTATATATATATATATATATATATATATATATATATATATATATATATATATATATATATATATAACGGGCGCATTCTGAAAAGACAAGTGAGAACAATTTACATATTGAAATGTTGTACAGAATAAACAATTCACATCATGGCATCCGACAGTGTCCAACATACATACCAATATCCAGTCCTTAAAGAAAGATTCTGTCACAATCTCACAAAGATGACCGAAAATTAAATTCTTTCTTACTGGAAGCATTAGACTTTATTCTAACTTTATTCGTTTGACGGCTCCCACTACCTCCAGGTGCAGGGGGTTGCAATGGGGACTTGTTGTGCCCCATCGTATGCCAACCTGTACCTGGGGGAGTGGGAGTAGTCTCTCTTGTCAGACGACAGCCTTTCGTCATATACCACCCATGTAGCAGCATGGTTCAGGTATATAGACGAAATATTCATGATATGGAATGGCACACCAGAGGCTTTACATGCCTTCATACAGATCATGAATTAAAACAACTTCAATCTATACTTCACGATGCCCTTTAATGACACTTCTATTACCTTTCTTGATCTAAGCATAACGAAATCCATAGATGGCTCCCTATCCAGCGGCCTCTACCAGAAAGAGACCGCTGGAAATACCATCCTACACGCGTCAAGTTCACATCCTAAACCATTAGTTTTGTCTATCCCATATGGGCAATATTTAAGACTTAGACGCAATTGTTCGACTGACATCGATTTTGTCCAGGAGGCAAATAAATTAAGAGAGAGACTTCTAGATCGAGGCTACTTGCCTACATGTCTGAAAAAGGCTTTTAGACGAGCATGGGGACAATTGAGGCATAATAGTCTGTTCTCTAAAAAAAATCTTCAAATCCCCAGTCAGTCATTAGACTAATAACTACCTACAATAAACATAAACAGCATGGGATTATTAAAAGTATCTTACAGAAACACTGGCACCTATTACAAATTGACCCCAACCTAAAACCATATGTATCTGACACCTACTATCACCTTGTAAAAAGTGAATATACGGGTACTTTTCGCTCTGACACAGGCAAGAGATTTGGAACTTTTACTTGCGGTGGTTGTTCGTGCTGCCGCTATATGAATACACAGACCAAATTTAAATTACTGAATGGCAGAATGTATAGGCCCAGACACTTTGCTAATTGCAAGACTTCTGGGGTTATTTACCTTCTGACATGCCAATGCAAATGCTTTTATGTCGGAAAAACAAAATTGTAGTTTCACAAAAGGGCGGCACGACATATCACCAGCATGAGGCAGGCGGACCCGGACCTTCCTCTGGGGCGACATGTGCGAGACCATCACACGGGCAAATTTCCCCTTATCCATTTCACCATTCTCGACCGGATTCATCCGGATACGAGGGGTGGTGATTGGAATAAGATCTTGCTCCAGAGGGAGGTCCGTTGGATCGCCAGCCTCAATGCAACTCAATTTCCAGGTCTGAACACCCAAATGAGTTTCCGTCCATTTCTAGATGGTTTTGTATCAGGAGGATGCGAAAAAGAATAATCCAGTATATCATAACATACCACGTATCTAAAAATATCTAGGCTATGTGTGTTTAAATAATATGCTTAAAGGATTTAAGGTTTGACATGACAATTTATCTTATGGCATACTTTTCTCTTTATAGTGCTGTTTTTTCTGTCATGTAAAAATGCATTCAACATATTCATGAATGCATTTTTTTCATAAATGTACTTAACATATCCATGTATGGTGTCAATACCACTATATGATAAAGTATCAAATATGTTTGTGCATTTAACCACGATTTTGATCTCTGTTTGCGATGTTTTGCCTACTTTGTCTCATGTATTCATAGTTTAAGCCCTGTCCTGCATCCATTGATCCTTGCTACTCTTCCCCCTTGTGTATCCAATTTTGTCCATGCATCCAGACCAATAAAATTATCAAATCATTTGGATTAATGTGTCTGTACATATAGATGTATAGTTTATAAGACACCTGTTTGGTGATATATATTTTTTCTTCTTGTGCCCCTGGTCTTGGTCTTATTTCCGCCCGGCGCACGGGGGCCATGTCGTTTCCGTCTTTTGATGGCGGCATGGCTTTCTTTCACACTGCATTCTTGTCCGGTTGAGTCCGGGCATATTATTGCAGTGTTTTGTGCGTCGGTGGGATTCGCCTGCATGACGCTCCCCCAGCGCTCGGGCGATGGGTGGACGCCGTGCAGATTTGTCCCTGGGGCCCCATTTCTGGATGTCCCTAGCCTTGAGTCCCTCGATTTTTCATCACTTTGTCTCGTGTTCAATATTTTGGTTCTTGATTGGTATTTATTGTTTGTTGTTTGCTTTCTAATGCCTTGTGTGCTTTTGGTTGCCGTGGTGATAATCGGATCGCCTTCGGCAACCTATTGCACGGCTCCGCCGCCCCCATGTGTTGTCACCGCGTTGGACACAATGACGCAGTCCTCTAGTGATGATGCTGTCCCTTAGTTCCTCCAGTTTGCCACCTGCTCAAGCTGCCTGTGCACGTCGCTTTGTTATGACGCTTATGCGTCATACGTGACGATATGTATTCACCTTTGCTGACACCGAGGGTATAATTTACACTGCGCAGGCGCCGGCGGCTGTTTTAAAAACCGCAATTGGCATCCTGCTCAGTGTCAAGCCACACTTGCCAATATCCATCACGCTCCAGCTTTTTGTCCAACACCTGCAACTCAAGCGAGTAAGTAAAAAAGCGTTATCCTGTATCTTTCATGTACTTTTTAATGAAGGAAAGACAATGCTCCACCATTCCCCCATTGTAACTTTAGCTATGCCTGTGTGGTTTAGTGTATAACTGCACGGACAGTCCTTCTCTGCCTACTTGTTTATTAATATATATGCGAAGCTATGTCTCCGCAGTATAACTACCAGGGGGCAAAAGTCGTTTTATTACGCTTCCTTTCTTTCTTTTTTGATATTTGTTCTCCCTTCTTTTTAAGTCGGGATTGCTAATAACAATTTTTTCTAATGTAGTTGCATAGCAACAAAAGGACTATTAGACTTGCGGTTACAACACGGAGCCATCACTCTGTTTGAAATTATGGAGAATTATGGAGAAAGCAGTTTTGAAATTATGGAGAATTATGGCGAAAGCAGTTTTCTTTTCCCCTTACCCCCCAAACCCCTCCCCCCTTTTCCTCTCCTCCCCCTCCCTTTCCTTCTCTCCCCTTCCCCTCCCCCTCTCTCCCCTCCCTTCCCCCCCTGTTTTCCCCCTTTTTTTTCCCCTTTCCTTCCCCTCCATAATGAGAATTGCCATGATGTGAATTGTTTATTCTGTATATGTAAACTTATATGTAAATTGTTCTCGCTTGTCTTTTCAGAATGCGCCTGTTATATATATATATATATATATATATATATATATATATATATATACATATATATATATATATATATATATATATATATATATATATATAATTTCTCTCTGCAATACGCCTCTGAAGAAGGGACATCGTCCTGAAACATGTTAGGCTCATAGAGAAACATGTATTTATAGATGAAAATGTAAAGTGATCAGTATGAAAAAAAAAATTGCTGCACAAGCACTTTTGTACAGATTTATGTTAAGTCAGTCTTGCTTTTATGCTTTTTTTAACAAATAAATAATAGTTTTTATTATAAATGTAATTGCTTTGTTCGCCCTATTCTAGGGTCCTTATTTTTCCGCTCTAATGTATTTCATGTCTCCTTATTAAAACCTTTGGTATGTAACCGCTTCACCACCTTGGTACCATGTCCTCACCCAATTCAGGTTGAGAAGCATGAGGAGTATAAAGTACAATCTATCACTGATTCCCGTAGGTTCCGTGGGCACATACAGTACCTGGTTAATTGGAAAAGGTACAGTCCGGAGGAACGCTCTTGGGTCTTATACTCGGATGTACATGCCTCCGTGCTTTCCATAGACGTTTTCCACTCAAACCTAGTGGTCCTCCGAGGGGGAGGGGTCGTTGAGGAGGGGGGTACTGTCAGGGCTTGGCTCAGCCCTTTCTTAGAGCGCTGTACTCGGCTGTCGGTTAATTGCCAGTACTCTTTACTCCACAGTGACTCATCTAGGCTTCATTTCTTGCTTGTCAGCTAGCCCTGCTGGCTATTTAAACTGCCTGGATCAGATCTCCTTTGCCTTCGCCTGGTCAACATATCTGGATATTATCTGCTGTGTTTTCCTGTTAAAGACTTTTGCCTGGCTAACTTCCTTTCTGGTTCCTGATCCTGTGTACTGCCTCTACTGCGTTGATCTCTGGATTCCTGTTTCACTGGCTTGCTCCGACTACCCACTCTGGTTACCGAACCCTGGCTGTGTTTTGACTACATTTGCTCTGTTTGTACCATTTTACCATTTTATTAAAAAGTGTGATTTTCTCACCTAGTCATTCAGGACCATCCCTGGAGAGACTGCAGCTCCACCCACTTCCCAGGAAACACTGCAGTAATTTCTTTAAAGCCTGGACACTTCCACCATGGCCTCAGTTGTAGTGTTTCCTCCAGCCATGGTGAAAGCGCTGCAGGGGACCAGGGGCGTTCTGCGCTCTCTGGGTGGAGAAGGGTTACGGCATAACTGATGCTGTTTTATTTTCTGTCTGCTGGCCAGCCCAACATCCCCCCTGATGGCTGGGGGTGTTCCAGTGCCTCTCTCCTTTTCGAGCCCGCCGAGAGCAGAGGTCGGCGGAGGGTCCCACGTCGATAGACCGGGGGCACCGGCGGAGTGCGGGGTCTGCACTAGGCAGTGCGGTGTCTCTGACTTCCAGCCTGTGCTCTCTTCTGGGTCCCAAGTGGCAGGTGACATCACTGCCGGATAGGGCGGGACCTCCAGTGGTGGCTTCCTGCCGCTGGAACGCAGGAGGGGGAGGCGGCCTCGGCGGGTGCAATTTCTGGTCCTTGCAGCAGCGAAAGGACTGCAAAAATGTAAAAATAAAGACTGCCAGGTGTCTGCTGGAACCCTGGGAGAGATGGAGCCAGAGGAAACGGCAGCAGTGTCGGGAGCAGGAACCACAAGCACCAGCCAGACCGAGGTAGGTGAGTCAGTGGCCTCTGTTAACTACACCTGGGCTAGGTTTATTTTCCCCTCCCTTCCTCCCACGATGGGGGGGCTGCATCACACTCAGGTGACTTCTCTGCGGAAGTGCGATTTACAGCAGTAATGTTGTGGGGTATATTTTATCACTGACTGTTTATGGGTCTGCTGGGGAAGAGATCTAAATCTGCAGGATTTATTTATGGTAAATTTTGTCTGATTGGTGTTTTTTAGGTAAAGACTAAGGAAAAGACAACACGTTTCCCCTCCCCCCAAGAAGCGTTGTGCCTCATGTAAGGATTCCCTTAGGGATTCTTGTACCAAACCTTTGTGCAGGTCCTGCATAGCAGATGTGGTCAAAGAGGAGACTTCTACTAAAACACCCTCTGCCCAACCTAGTGAGATGCTCACCTTATTCCGGAAGGAGTTGGAAGGCACTTTCCAGTCCTTCCGCTCCTATCTGGATAAATATCCAGTGGCACATTCTTTTCAAATATTTTATTGGTAATTTACATACAACTGTTACATAAAGCTCAATAAATAGTACCGTATGGATAGTTGACAGTGTATATGACAATAAGGTAAAAGAACATGAGCATAAAGAAAACTGAATAATATAGCAGTGGGTACATTTTCAATCAAGTAACATTCTGAATTAGTGTAACTAGATACACAAATAGCTAAAGGGAGCTACGTCCCCAATTTTACGATATTAAAATGTTGGCCATTCCCCAAAAACACTGGTGGGGAGGCCACCGAAATTATCACATGTAACAGAGTACATTACCAGTATTTAACAGTGAAGGGTAGGTTAAGGTAGAAGAAAGAAAGAAGAAAAAGTAGTAGTAAAGGGGGGATCTAAGAAAAGGAGGTGTGGTTAAGAGAAGTAGAGGGGAAAGAGGAACCGCCCGGTCCACACGGGCACAAGAACCATTTCAAAGTCTCAAGGTGGTACCAAGACCCGCCTAAAGTAGCAAGAGGTTTTCGTCAATATCTTTGGGCAAAAAATGCTCAACCCAGGGTTGCCAGGTTCTGGAGTGTTGAGGGACTTTATCAAGGATTTTTGCTTCAATTTTGCTATGTATCATTGCCTGGGTAATCCTATTCTTCATTTCGACTATGTTAAGAGTGGGCGTTTTCCAAGCCTTAGCAATCGTCTGCTTGGCTGCGGTAAATAAGTGAAGGAGGAGACGGAGTTGTGTTCTGTTGTAATCTTGCGGGAAATAATTAAGGAGGGCTATTGTTGGGCTAGGAGCTAAGGTGACTTGGTGGAGGGTGGATGCCATCCGGAATACTGTTGCCCAGAAGCACTGTACCAAGGGGCATGTCCACCAGATGTGTAAGTGTGTGCCCCTGTCTCCACACCCTCTGAAACAGCTTGGAGAAGATTCAGGTAGAAATTTTGTGATTCTAGCTGGGACTAGATACCAGAGCATTAACACTTTGTAGTTTGCTTCTGAAGCAGCAACGTTTTGGGATGAGTTTTTTGTATTAGACCATATGGTCGTCCAGTCATCCATTTCAAGGTTAATATCTAAGTCCCTTAACCATCGCTGTGCATAGGTGGGGAGACTCAGGGGTGGTGATGTAAGGTGGGAGTATAGACGGGAGATAGTACCTGGGGCATGCGGGTCCGAGTCGCACATATGCTCAAATTCAGTTAGAGTATCCAGCCCAGAGTTAGATTTTATGATAGTTTGAGCAAAATGTTTAATTTGGAGGTAGCGGAAGCATTCTCTGCTGGGGAGCTGTGCTTGTACCTGGATATTTGGAAACGATTTTACAGAGTCTCCAGTAATTAGATCACAAATGCGAGTCAGACCCGCCTGGACACAGGCTTGGAATGAGGCTGGCTCAGTGTGAGCTGGGTAAAATTGAGGGTGGCCTAAATAGGATAGAAGTGGGGAGTGTGGGGAGATTAACTTAAAGGGGGACTTCAGTCTATCCCATAGCTTAAGCGTGTGCTGTGTTAATGGATTAGTTATGGGTCCTTGAGCTGTTGTAGGGAGCCATAGTAAATTAGTTACACTAATCGGGTGTAGGTCAATGGCCTCGAGGGCAACCCAAAGTGGTATCTCAACTTTAGAGTGGTATAATATTGACTGAGCCAGTCGGGCTGCATGATAGTAATGCAAGAGGTTGGGAATGCCTAGGCCGCCACAGAGCTTATTACGGAGAAGAACCGGTCTCGCCACTCTGGGCCTAATAGGGCTCCAAATGTATTTGAAAACTTTGTTTTGTATGATCCTATGGTAATAGGGTGGGACTGTGATGGGGAGCACTCTATATAAGTATAGAAGCTTTGGCAACAGGGACATTTTCACAGCTGCAATACGCCCCAACCATAAGACGCATAAAGGTAGCCAAGGATTGAGTAGAGAAGATAGCTGGGTGAGCATTGGGAGATAGTGCGTCGTCAGCAAAGAGACACAATTTATGAGAGACTGATGCTACCTCCAAGCCTCGGATATCAGGGTTAGATCTAATCAAGGCTGCTAGAGGTTCAATTGTGAGTGCGAACAACAGAGGGGATAAGGGGCAGCCCTGTCTAGTTCCCCGTGAGATAGGGAAAGGATCCGACCGAAATCCGGAATAGTGCACATATGCTTGTGGGTGGTTATACAGGGCATTAATCCAGGTTAAAAAGTTTGGGCCGAAGCCCCAGCGCTGAAGGATATAAAATAAATAAGGCCAGGAGACTGTGTCAAAAGCCTTCTGTATGTCTAGGGAGAGGAGATGCATAGGGATTTTACGGGAGCGGGCCAGGTGTTGTAGGAGAATTACACGTCTGATGTTGTCGCTCGCTTGTCGTTTGGGTATAAAACCAACCTGGTCCTTATGTATCAATCCTCCAATGATGGGATTGAGGCGTAGGGCCAGGATTTTGGCTAGGATCTTGATGTCCACGTTGAGAAGTGAAATTGGCCTGTAGTTGGACCATAATGTACTGTCAGTGTTTGGTTTTGGGATCATTGAGATAAGGGCTGTCAACGTGTCTCTGCCAAGAGTGTTGTTTTAGTATGGTATTAAAAGTATTGGTAAGAAGGGGAGAAAGCTCTGCAGCAAATTTCTTATAATAAAGACTGGGAAGGCCATCAGGACCCGGGCGCTTATGAGATTTGAGGGTTTTGATGGCTGCCAAAACTTCGTCTGTCCTGATCGTACTTTCCATGAGCTCGCGACTGGCTTCAGACAGGGTTGGAATTGGCAAATTATGAAACAGCTTCTCCGCTTGGCGCAAGGGAAACACTGCTTTAGAATCATAAAGATTTGCTAGCTGTTTACAGAACTCCGAGAGAATCTTAACTGGATTGCTAGTGATTGTGTCCTTAGCCAGTCTGAGTCTAATGGGAATACGAGTACGGTCTGGTCTGCGTAGACGTAAAGCCAGGTAGGTGTCTGGTTTATTTGCTTTGGTGTAGATCGTGTGGTTAGACCTACGAATAGCCTTATCAGCCGTCTCAGCGAGAAGTAAATCTAATTCTAGTTTAATTTTTTCTAATGTTAATTTGTGTGCTTCGGTTGGGTTGGCTTGGAATAGAAGGAAACTATCGTGGTAATCTGATTCAAGTTGCCGCAGTTTGAGTTTCTTATCTCTATTGAGGTGCGATGCCACTGAGATGCATGTGCCTCGTATCACGGGTTTATGTGCTTCCCAGAGCAGAATGGGGGAGATGTCAGGGGTGGCGTTGTGTGTAAGATAGTCCTTAAGGGCTATCTGGATATCCAGACAGTATGATTGATTGGTTAGTAGAGAATCATTCATGCACCATGACCTGTTGGTAGCTTGCGGAATTAAATATGACACTGTGGTGATAACAGCACAGTGATCTGTCCATGTGACTGGTTGGATATGTGAGTGAAGGAGGAGTGGGGCAGATGCTATAGAAATAAATATATGGTCGATCCTGGAAAAAGATTTATGTGGATGCGAGTAGAATATATAGTTTTTCTTAGTGGGGTTGAGTTCTCTCCATGTGTCTAGGAGGGAGGCCATTTGTATTAGTTTACGGAATTGTGTAGAAGGAGTGTAGTGTTCTGGGGCATAGGGCGATTTATCTAAGTGTGGTTGCAACACTGAATTGGAGTCACCGCACAGGAACAAGGTTCCCTTACAGTGTGTTTTCACAACCTGTAATAAATGCGAAAAAAAGGGGTTCGGGTTTGTGTTGGGGGCGTAATAGGAGACAAAGGTTGTAGTTATGTCCTGCAATAGTCCCACGAGAATTAGGTAGCGACCTTCGGAGTCTTTAATCTCAGTCAGGGGGGTAAATGGCATGGTGTGATGGAAAGCCACCAAAACTCCTCTATGCTTCGTGTTTGCTGAAGCAGTAAATACCTGTGCGTATTTAGAGCTAAAAAAGCTCGGGGTTTGGCGTGTAGAGAAATGAGTTTCCTGGAGGGCTACTACCTTAGCCTTTAGCGATGCAAATGTTTGAAACGCTTTCACTCGCTTATGTGGTGAGTTTAGTCCCTTAACGTTTAGGGTAAGAATTTCAAGTGGGGCCATTATAGGGTGTATGAGGAGCCAATATCAAAGAGTACAGGGCCCGCGAGAGCCGACCGGTTAAAAGGAGGTGAAAAAGTAAAGGTATAGAATAGAAGAGGGGGAAAGAAGAAAGAGGGGAGAGGGAGAGCATAGGGTGTCGGGCAAAGTACTGAGTGATCCCCCTGATAAGGAGGCAATAGATCAGTAGTGCCCGACCAATGTGTGCACCGGCTCTGCGACTGAAAATCCAGTCAGAGAGTGGGCGCACCGTAGAGAGGGTAGGCATTGACTGCTCACCGCCGCAAACGGGGATAATAAAGACAATTAAGAGTAAAGAAAAAAAAAAGAATTGTAAGTTTTTCCCCTTTGCCCCCTAACAATGTATATAACAGTAAAATATCAGAATAAAAAAAAAAGGGGGGGGATGTAAGAACGCAAGGTACAATACATTCCAGTAACTGAAAAGCACGTGTTTGAATTTTCAGTAAATGTCATTCCCGTGAGGGATAAATATATTGAGATTAAAAGAGAGAAGGAGAAGGGAAGGAGGGGGGAGGGGAGAGGGGGAAGGACATAAGGAAAGAAGGGGAGGGGAGAGATATAGACAGGGGGTGGGGGGAAGGGGGGAAGGGGTAAGTGAAAGGAGGGGGGAAGGGGGAGAGGCGAGGGGAGGAGGAAAGTAGGGATGGGTGAAATGGAGGGACATGGAATGCATACTAAGAAATTATACCTGACAATAGTAACATATTAACCAAAGTGTAAAAGTTATATAACTGTTTCATTACCATTACTCGAACACGGAAGTGGCAAAGTAATGGGGTTAACCTGGCTCACCGTGAGTGGGCCAGGCCAAGCGCCCATTAGGTATGTTCATTGCACAATTACGTTATTGAGATCAGTATGGCAATAGTATCAAACGAAAACATTAAAACTGTAAAAAAAATAGAACAAAACAACTGAACCTGAACAGGCCTTAAGTGGCCTGTGAGCCCTGAAGAGGAAACATTTTCAGAACGTAGAGTGTCCGTACTCGACGGTGGTCGTCCAGCAGGTCTTGGTCGCAGGGAGGACCTCTTGGAATGGTGTGAAGTCAATCAATGCAAGTGCAACCGAGAACCTGTGTGCTCAAAAAAGAGGGGGAGATAAGAAAAAAAAGTCAGTTTCTTTGACTTCAGCGTGGGGCTCGGGATTTCGGGCTAAGATAAGATGTAAAATATTAATAAATAAAATATTAAAATAAAATAAATGATCAGATGATCTGGCTGGGGTTCCTTTCCGGATGGATGGTGGACCAGAGTTATTCCGTTTAGGGGTCGTGGTGTATAGTTGGGAAGCAGATCTGGCTGGCGTACGAGGAAGGGATGTATCCGAATGGTTGGTTTGGGGAGACAGGTGAAGCGATTCCAGCAGTCTTTGAAGTGATTCTGGGGTGGTGCAGGTGTGCTGCTGTCCCTGAAAGGAGAATTGTAATGCGAATGGAAACCGCCACGTGTACTTAAGCTGGTGCTGTATAAGTATCTGCAATTGAGGTTTCATAGCGCGGCGTTTAGCAATAGTGAGGGGTGATAAATCGGAGAACAATTGGTACGTGTGGCTCTGGAACTGAAGGGAGTTGTTATTACGGGCGGCTGCCAGTAGCTGTTCCTTCGTGCGAAAAAAATGCAGCTTGATAATAATGTCCCTTGGTGGTCCGTCTGTCTGGTGAGTGCCCTGTGGATTCAGTCGAACTCAAGGCGCTCAATAGGTATGGAGGGCGCCAGTTCTTGGAATAATGCTGTAGTGAATGATTGTAAGTCATCAATTGTCTCCGGTATACCTCTGAGGCGTAGGTTAGACCTGCAGGAGCGGTTTTCTGAGGCGGGATAAAAGCATGGAGTTCTCCTCTCGGAGGGCAATTTGCTCCTGTGCTTGTTCTTGAAGAGTTAATTCCATGTCATCGACCCTAGTTTCAAGGTCTGCTGTGCGTTGGCCTATCTCGCGGATTTCACGTGTCAGGCTATTGGTAATCTGGTCTGATGTTGCTTTAAGGGCCTTGTGAAGCATTGCTTCCATAAGTTTCATTAAGGAAGTTTGTGACATACCTGTGTGTAGAATGGAAGGGGAACCGCCAAGGTTCTCCTGTATGTCAGTCTCTTCTTCACTGTCAAGCACATCAGAGCGAGCAGGAGAGGACGCTGAGAGTTCAGCCAGGGCCCGGGCCTTCGCCGCCATCTTGGAGGAAGCGCGGGCCAGCGCTTCTTTGATGGGTTTCTGCTTAGTTTTACCGCGATGTCCCGTTAGCACCATACCAGAAGAGGCACTGATGTGGGGAGATGCGATCCCTGTAAGAAAGGCTCCGAAATGCCGGTTCAGTGAGGCGCAAGAGTCCCGAGTGTGCGGCGGGGAGTGCGGAGCTTTACAGAGAAGCGTCTGCCATGTAAAGCCGCGCGCATGCGCCCCTCTTCCAGTGGCACATTCAAGGGATGATTCTACATCCAGCCCCCACACATCCTCTGCTACTCAGCGAGTGGTTAGTGAGTCAGAGGAGGAGGAGAGAAGTATGTCTGCAGAGTCATAGGAGGGGGGTGGCGAAGAAAAAGGTTTCTTCCTCCCGTTATAGGTTGTCCTTGGAAGAGGTGGATGACCTTTTGAAGAATACTACCATCGATATCGAGGATAAGACCCATTCGTCCCTACATGACAAAATGTATCGTGGTATCCAAGGGAACCATTGCAAGGACTCTAATTAAATTGCCATGCCCCATTGGATGTATGTATGTATGTATATATATATATATATGTGTGTGTGTGTGTGTGTGTGTGTATGTGTGTGTGTATATATAGGTAGATGTTTTTAATAACATGATAGTGAATAAAGGCCCAGCTCACCTTTTTAGTAATGCAGTTTTTCCTGTACTCTCGTGGGAACCAGGGAAGGTTCCCAGGTGTTAATTGAATCAAAAAGTATTTGCAGACGTTAAGGCTCCAACTCACCAGGGGCGATTCACATGCAAATGTCCAACCTGCTTGTGTTGGAGATCAAAGGGAATTGTTCATTAACTCATAGACTCATTGGCACCAAGACTTTTAAAACCTAGCATGAACCTTTGGGAAGCTTCAAATGTGGCCAATCAGAATTAGAGGCAACTGTTAACCAATGAGCAGTAGACTTCAAATGTAGCCAATCAGAATTTGATGCACCTCTGAACCAATGAATATGTTGCATCTGTTGATTGGTGAAGAATTCATATAAAAGAGGGAGAGAGCTAAAGGTTCTGTCTCTCTGTCCAGCCCCAGACAATCGAGGCGACATGATGTCTGTGTAAAGTATTGTATCTCTCTTTCTGTTTCTTCCTAACCTTTTGTATCCTAGGAGTTGTCTTATAATATTGTATAGCCTGTGTATGTCCATTGTAACCATTTCTAAGGTTGGCCTAAATTATATTGGTAGTCTGACTACACTGTACCTGTAACAGCACTTGAGATAAATGATAAATTCTAATTATTCTAACTTTCTTTTCTGTGTAAATAAATGTAATTGTTTTTCTTTTTGCCCTGTTATCGTTAGTTTTTAATCTTATATAGACAAAGGTTTAATCACTTATTTTTGTATCGTTAATCATTTAAGTGAGGTATAAACATAGCCAACACCTATGGTGCCCCGTGTAAAGGAAAATTCACGTTTGAGTGATTTATGATTTTGTGGGTGGAGGACAAGTCTAAAAAAAAAAAACGGTAAGCATTTTTATGACCTTGTTTGTATGTCTGTCTCCCCTGTCTGAACACCCAAACTAGCAAGCTTCTTTGAACATTGTTTATATATACATAACCTTCTGTCTGTACTAATACTTTGATGAGACTGATATGAACAGTATAAGTGAAATAAAATTTCATTTTATGAAGAAGACATCCTGCTCGGTTGGGCCAAATCTGCAGGAGGGTGTTAGCGTGAATGATAAGGGGCTCTGATTGGACGCTTGAAGGCAGTGAAAAGAATTAGAATCCTGGGCCTTTCTGCCAACAAGCGCTTCTGGTTGACCCTTGAGTCTAGGTTAAGACGCTTCGCGATTTTTGAGATTGAATTGCACCTGTGGGCCTAGGACACACTGAATGATCTTCGATGTGTGTATCTATCTTTCTGTGTAAACTACTAACTGGGGATCGTAAGCTTTGTAATTAGATCTGTAATGTTGTAACTCCTACAAATCATATTGCAACTAGGTGTGCATCGGTTAACTACCTCCTCTACTACAAGCACGCATAGGGTCCTGATTATCCAAGTTTGTGCTAATCATTTTTGAGATAACAGAAGTAATAACCTTTCGTTAAGCATTTCTTTAATGCCGCGTACACACGGTCGGACTTTTCACCTGCAAAAGTCCGACCGTGTGTGGTCTCCATCGGACTTCCGACGGACCGTTTCGGTCGGATTTTTGCGGAAATCCGACGTACTTTAGATTTGAAGCCTGCTTCAAATCTTTACGTCGTACCTCCGCCGGACTCAGTTCCTGACGGAAAGCCCGTTCGTCTGTATGCTAGTCCGAAGGACCAGATACGACGGAGGAGCAGGTTACTGCATCTCGCGCTCGCTGCAATAGGAAAAACAAATCTTCCTATTGCGGCGAGCGCGGGGCATACCAGGCCCTTAGGTCTGGTATGGATTATAAAGGGGAACCCCTACGCCGAAAAAACGGCGTGGGGTCCCCCTAAAATCCATACCAGACCCCGATCCGAGCACGCAGCCTGGCCGGTCAGGAAGGGGGGTGGGGACGAGCGAGCGCCCCCCCCTCCTGAACCGTACCAGGCCGCATGCCCTCAACATGGGGGGGTGGGTGCTTTGGGGGAGGGGGGCGCCCTGCGCCCCCCCCCCCCCAAAGCACCTTGTCCCCATGTTGATGAGGACAAGGGCCTCTTCCCGACAACCCTGGCCGTTGGTTGTCGGGGTCTGCGGGCGGGGGCAGGGCCGCAGACCCCGACAACCAACGGCCAGGGTTGTCGGGAAGAGGCCCTTGTCCTCATCAACATGGGGACAAGGTGCTTTGGGGGGGGGCGCAGGGCGCCCCCCTCCCCCAAAGCACCCACCCCCCATGTTGAGGGCATGCGGCCTGGTACGGTTCAGGAGGGGGGGGGGGCGCTCGCTCGTCCCCACCCCCTTTCCTGACCGGCCAGGCTGCGTGCTCGGATCGGGGTCTGGTATGGATTTTAGGGGGACCCCACGCCGTTTTTTCGGCGTAGGGGTTCCCCTTTATAATCCATACCAGACCTAAGGGCCTGCGACGGGGCTCGCAAGGTTTCAATCTCGCCAAAAAAAGCGGCGAGATTGAATTCCTTTTCTAGTCCCGTCGTACCAAAGTCACGTTCAAAATGAACGGACTTGTCCGTGTGTGGGAAAGTCCGTTCGTTCTGAAAGTCCGGCGGAAGTCCGTCGGGAAGACCGGATTCCGGAAAGTCCGGCCGTGTGTAGGCAAGTCCGGCCGTTCAGAAAGTCCGGCGGTAGTCCGCCGGAAGTCTGGCGGCAAGTACGTCGGACCTAGCTTTCTAGAAAGTCCGACCGTGTGTACGCGGCATTAGAGTACTTCAGAAAAGTCCACGGGGGGATTGAACTATTATTTAGTTTGTGAAATCTCCAGGCTAATTTTTTTAAAGGATTATAGCCAGGACAGGGAATTGTTCTAGCAAGTAGTGAAAAAAAAGGCAGCAACGGTGACAGGGGCGGTACCTGTCAACCCAATTCTTGGCCAGAGAGTAGCTACCTCTGGAGTAAAGGCAACCTGTAAAAAGGTTGGGGAATCAGTTCAAGGTCCATTGTCCGTAAAGGATGAGTAATCAAATTGCTTCATAGAGGGCGTCTAACTGTGGGGAACCCTACCACTTGACCCCGAAGGAAGAGATGATAGATAAATATGAGCCTTGGGTTGTAAAATATATTCAAGATTGGGATCGCTGGACTGGGAAAAAGTATTCTAAATTAGGTACTTTTAAGCCAAAAGCTTGGGAAGCCCTGTGGTACAATCACCGCGGGAAGATGACACGAACAAATGAAAGAGATGCGTGGAGCGTATGGATGGTAGAATCCATGCATAGAACTGATGATGTGAATATTTTTACGGTGGGAGTTAAGGAGAAAATGCATCACATGATGCTGCGCAGTAGGGACAAGCAGGGACAGCCACTGGAGCCACATCCCCAGAGTAGTGACAGTGATGAGCAGGGGGACGATGAGGAATTGTCGGGATTGGGGCCTTATACAATCGCTCGGTCCTTGTTGGCAAGATACTCAGAAAGTGATAGGAATTGTCATCTATCAACAGATTTAAAAAAAGGGGAGGCCACAACTTGCTGCCAAGTTTATTTACCATTTAAAACCCCCAATGAGGCACAGGATAACTCTTCCTGTGAAGCAGTGAAACCAAAGGAAAAAGATAGCGCAGCAAGCCAAGGGAAGGGAATGCGGGAATCAAGGGAGAAAAGTCTCCCCAGTTCCAGAGACCATATACCATCAAAAGGGATACGTTCTTCCCCTCTAACGGAAGAACCTCCCGAATATAGTAATCCCCTGCGGGCCAGCATTCTCCCCTAAATGGCAGTTAACTAGCAATCCCGCTGCTGTAAACAATACTGGCAGTTCTGCTACAGAGTACACGGCCTATGTACCTTTACACCCCCAAGTAGCTAGCACCCCACAGAAAGGACCAATGTGGTGTCACTCGAATGGTGAAATGATATCACCCAATGTGGGCACACCTGTGTACCATGAGACTGTTAATGCCACCCTTCAGGGTACTTTACAGTTGGATAAAGTGCCCCCACCTGGCAGCAACAATCTTCCCCAGTCTTATTGGGATTCTGTGACAGAATCCCAAAAGACCAATCCACAACTGATATCTTTTTCAGATGACATATCTGTCTATCCTGTAAGAGAACAAGTGGTTTATGACAACAGTGGGAGATCCACCGAAAAGATGATACATCACGTGCCGTGGACTCCCTCTGAGATGAAGGGATTTCTGAGTGTTATCCCCCATCCAAGGACAGATCCTATTAAATTTGCCAAAGAGCTGCTGGACATCCAGGCAAGCTACAATGCAAACTGGAGTGATATGCTTCAAATAATGAAAAGGGTTTGTGGAGATGGGGACTTTGATGAAATCCTTAGTAAAACTAATATTTCACGGACCCTGTATGTTGACTCCAGCCATCAAGGAGATATACTCACTAAGCAATTGGCACAGTTGATTAAAACAGTCTATCCTCTCCAGTCTTGGACCAAGGTATCAGGAGTGATCCAAGGTCCAAAGGAAGATTGTATGATATACTACAATCACTTTAAACAAGCCGTGGAATTAGCTGGTGGGAACATTACTAACAGTGCCCTATTACCCGTATTGATACATAGCTTCATTACCGGGTTGAGGAAACATCAGGGAAAAATTGATGACTGCAAATCCAGACTGGAGAGATAAGCCCCTCTTCTCTTTGTTGCCACTTGCAACTGCTATTGAAAGGAATATAGCAGATTGGGAGGCACAAAAACCTCAAAAGATCTGCATTGTCACTGATCAGTCACTGATCAGTTGAACAGTGCAGATCTTGGACAGAAACCAAGAGGTAAACTGGTTTGTTTCAAATGCCACAGACCCGGGCCCTTCAAGAGGGATTGTAAAGCTCCAAGACCAAAAAGGCCACCACGACAGGAGAAGGAATCTGAAAGAGACGTCAAGTGATGGGGAGAGCTCCCAGTGTTGCCTGTAATCTCGACAAATGAACAAGGTATTGCTCATGTACAAATGCAATTAAATAATCTAAATCTATTAGTAGACACCGGGGCAGCTCGTACCATATTAAAATCCAGTGAGGTGAATCTTCCCATTCAAAATACCGTGAGAAGAGTTGGGCTAGGGGGTATAACATATCCCCTATTTGAAATCACTTCCACAAAAGTTTGAGTTGGACACTCTCAAACTGAAGCCTCCCTGCTCTTGAGCAATTCAGTTCCTTGCAATTTTCTGGGAAAAGATTTGTTCTCACAAATAAGAGCACAAATACAATTTACTGAGGATGGAGTGGAAGTAAACATCCCTTCTGATCCCGACCAACACCAAATGGTAGAAACCTGGGATAGCATCATTGCTTTGTGTAAATTGGAACTGGATGCAAGCTTTGCAGAAAGCTTGCCCAGTGATTTAGTCAAAAGCACCAATTCAGATGTTTGGGCTAGAGAGGGGAACAGGGGACCTATGATCTGCTGTCCCCCTGTTAGGATCAAACTAAAACCAGATGCTATCATTCCTAGATTATTCAAGATCCCTTGAAATTGCCTCAATTGGAGGGAATTGGAGACCAAATCAAACACCTCCTTAAAGAGGGTATACTGGTGAAAGTGAGTTCACCAGCTAAATACCCCATTGTACCCTGTGAACAAAACCAGGCCGAGACGTTTATCGGATGGTACAAGACCTGAGGACAATTAACAAAATCATCCAAGAGGATGCTCCAGTGGTACCAAACCCTCACACTATTCTGAATAACATCATCCCTTCTAATCAATATTTCACAGTTATAGATTTGAAGGATACCTTTTTCATGGTACCACTCCACCCTGCCTGTCAGTACCTCTTTGCCTTCAGTTTTGAACTGCAGCAGTATACCTGGTGTAGATTGCCCATGGATATGGTATCTAGCCCAAATGAGTACAGCAAAGCAATGAAAGACTGCCTGGACAGGTGGCACTGCCCGAAGGGTATCACTCTCCTTCAGTATGTGGATGACTTGCTGATTGGAGGTGACACGAGAGAAGCATGTAGAGAGGCCACTATCTCCTTGTTGAATCACCTTGGAGAGGAGGGATGCAGAGTATCCCCCACCAAGTTACAATACAACATGGACCGAGTTGTGCTTTTGGGTCATTGCATCTCCAAAGGAAAAAAACACTTGACACAAGACCGAAAGAAGGCTATTCTGAATAGCAAACTGCCACAAAATGCAAAACAATTGAGGGGATTCCTCGGGTTGGTTGCATATTGCTGACAATGGATACCAGAAATGACCGATGTTTGTAAGCCACTCTATGACTCTGTAAACATACTGGGGAAACTGGAACTCAGTGAAGAGCAAATACATGCTATTCAAACATTGAAAGCTGCAATCAGTGAAGCCCCCGTTTTGAGCCTGCCAGATTATACCAAGGGATTCCGGCTTTACTGTCATGAGTCCAGAGGCCACGCTGCTGGAGTCCTGACACAGGACCATGGAGGACATGACAAGCCCATTGGCTATTACAGTTGTCAGATTGACACAGTTGTCAATGCAATGGCACCCTGTCACGTACCTGGTAGGTTGTGAGCCTGAAGTACAGGGAAAGACCTCCCTTACAGCTCCCACTCCCGTTCCCCTGGAATGGAAACAGAGGGCCAGGAGTGAAGAGTGGTATGGGTGCCTGGCAGGATCAACAGTGCTGGAAGTTCAGTAGTGGTGGCACCCTCTGGAATCAGGAACCTGAAGAGAAGACTGAAGACAGAGACTGGAAGGCAGATAGGACCAGGAACCCAACAGGTAAGCAAGCCGGATAGTGGAGCACTGGACTGGAACCAGGAACAACAGCAGGTAGGAGCCTGGAACGCTGGGCTGGAACCAGGAACAACAGCAGGTAATAGCCTGAAACACTGGACTGGAACCAGGAACAAGCAGAAGGTAACAGACTGGAACGCTGGACTGGAACCAGGAACAAGCAGTAGGTAGAAGGCTGGAACGCTGGACTGGAACCAGGAACAAGCAGTAGGTAGCAGGCTGGAACGCTGGACTGGAACCAGGAACAAGCAGTAGGTAATAGCCTGGAACGCTGGACTGGAGCCAGGAACAACAGCAGGTAATAGCTTGGAACGCTTGACTGGAACCAGGAACAACAGCAGGTAATAGCCTGGAACGCTGGACTGGAACCAGGAACAACAGCAGGTAATAGCAGACTGGAAGCCGGTATACACAGCGGAGGGTCAACAAGCCGGTGGTCGGTATTGGTCGGACAGCAGAGGTACCAGGGGTAATGCAGAGAAGCCAAGGCAAGCCAAGAGGGTCTGGTGCAGGCGGATAGCAGGATGGTCAAACAGGAAGCCGGGTCAGATAACAGGATACACAGATCAGATCAGGTAACTCACACAGAACGCTGTAGAGCAGACAGCGTGGAAGAAGTGTGACAGACTGGCTTAAATAGCCCGCCTGACACCAGCGGGAGTGCACGCGCGTGTGCCCGTGCGTGACCGCACCCGTGAATGCGCGCGCATGCGCAGTAGAACCCGTGGCCGTGTTCCCGTGCGCCTGGATCGCTGGTTACTGGCAGGATCTTCATGACACACCCTGTCTGAGGGCGGTAGCAGCAGCTGCTGAGATTCTGACTAAAACTGCAGACATTGTGCTAGGGAACCCGTTAGAAGTTTATGTACCCCATGAGGTTCACGTGGTCACGCAAAACCTGACCACAAAGCATTTCGTCATAAAGATTGACCAGATATGAACTGGCACTTTTAACGCCCAATGTCACTCAATGTCTACACTGACTCGAGATATGCTTTTGGCATATGTCACAATTTTGGCCAACTATGGAAACTGAGAGGCTTCCTGACCACCTGTGGATCAAACATGGTGAGCTCATTAAGAAAGTCCTTGAGGCACTTTGGTTCCCAGAGGAAATAACAGTCTTAAATTGTGCAGCACACACTAAAGGCACGGATGAAGTTTCACTTGGGAATGCTAAAGCAGATACCGCTGCAAAGGCAGCTGCTGTAACTGGTACTGAGTCTGGAAATCTTCTTGGCCACACCTTGCTCTGACAGTCCTGATCAGGTAGATTTGACTGTTCTGGAGAGATTGCAAGTGCAAACTGATGAAAAGACAAAACAGAAGTGGCGAGACCAGCGATGTAAAGAAACAGCTGGACTTTGGGCCCATGAGGATGGAAGGTACCGTGCCCCTCCAGCACTGTATCCATATCTGGCTGAGGCATTGCACCGCCCCTCTCATCTGTCCAAAGGAGCAATGGTCTCTACAATCACATCTCACTGGGTGGCCCCTGGATTCACCACTGTTGCAGAGAGATTCTGTCAAGGGTGTGAGACATGTCAGATACATAATCCGGGGAGGCTTTCAAAACCCCAACTAAACATTTGCCCAAAGCACAGTATCCCTTCCAGAGACTGCAAATTGATTACATTCAATTGCCAAAATGCCAACAATTCCAATATGTCCTAGTATGTGTAGACATGTTTTCAGGATGGGTAGAAACCTGACCTGTATCCAATGCCACTGCATCAGTCACCGCAAAGAAACTATTGCAGGAAATTGTGTGCCGGTATGGCCTATTGGAGACCGTAGAATCAGATCAAGGGAGCCATTTCACAGGCCAAGTGATGGCTGAGGTTATGGGAGGACTCCAAATTGAACAAAAGTTCCATACTCCCTATCACCCGCAGGCATCAGGGAAGGTTGAGAGGTATAATGGAATGATCAAGAATAGACTAGCCAAAATTTGTGAAAATACGTGCCTTACTTGGGTGCAAGCTCTCCCTCTGGTATTGAAATCCATGCGATATACTCCTAGAGGTCCGGAAAAACTATCTCCATTCGAGATATTGTTTGGGAGACCCCCAATGACAGGATTGTTTTTTCCACAAGAGATGACATTAATGCATTGTTCCTTAAAGATGTATGTGCAGGAATTACATAAGCAGCTCACCAAGTTGCATGCCCAAGTGTTCTCTTCTATTCCAGACCCAAATTCTGACGGTAAATCTCACTCCCTACAGCCTGGAGATTGGGTGGTGATCAAGAAATTTCGGAGAAGAGGACTGGAGCCCAGCTTTGAGGGTCCCTACCAGGTATTGCTGACCACCCCCACCTCAGTAAAGATAGAGGGAAAAATCTCTTGGGTGCATGCTTCTCATTGCAAACAAGTTCAGAAGGAGGTTTAGGGAGCTGGGTGGGATGGGCACATCTCCCCTATTGTTAGGTTTACTCAGCTGGTATGTTCTCATTTCTGCTCAAGAACCACCAGCTCCTAAGAAGGAAATCCAAACAGAGCCTGTACCCTGGATCCCACCGAAGGAGTATAGTAAATGGGTAATAAAACCTGAGTGGTGGAGTCACACACAGATCCATAAGGCCGAGTGCAAACAAGGAAAACTACTCCCCAGATACCCAATGTACATTCATGGGTACATACTCATTCATGCCATAGCAGGGATGGGTTTTGATGGGACCTTCCTAGAACATACCACCGGCCTCGATCCCCACCGTTACAGATTTCATACAGCCTTTGGGGACATTGATGCAGGGTATCTACTAGATAGGCTTTGCAGTCTTGTGTACTGGAAGACCAGTCCTGATAAACGGGAACGAATACAGCAGGTGGTAAAATATATTGTATGTAACATATCACCTAGATGAGGACGTTGCCTTGTATGAAGGAGATTGGGACCCCAAGGATATGGAATGTCTAATCCCAGGAATTTTTCCTGAAAGATCAAAGGACAGTCAATCTACCAAGAGGATGTTTGTAGATCTTGATACCAAGACCTATGAAATGTTCATAACAAACTTAACCAAGGGGTCAGATTTATGGACGATAAAATGCAAAAATAGCAAGTTATAACCCGTAGATCCCACAGGGGAGAACTATGAAGGGTGGTATATTGTTTACATCATCTTCAATCAGGGGGAAGAGAAAGAACATAAGAGGTACTATTATGATTTCCCAGAACTTGTTTAAGGGTCACTAGCGGATAAGTATTTCCACCCCGCTGAGGGAACCCTTGAGATTCTATTCACTAAAAGTCCCACCTATGATAGGAAGACACATCCATTAAACTATCTGTCAAAGAAAAAGGTTGTCTTGCAGTTGAATTGTAGTAATGCCCATCAGGCCATGTGGTATGAACAAGCAAATGTGACTCTCTCTACCAAATATACAAACACTGTAATCTTAAAAATTAGGACCAATGCTAAAAACAAACAGTATGAGGTCCTGGATTTACAACCAAGACTGTCTATACATGCCTTCGTGTTGCAAGTAATGAGGGAAACTTGTGACCCCGAAACAGAGGGTCACTTTTTTTGACACCCCTTTTTGGCCCCCAAATCAGTCCTTGGCTTTTAACAGTCCAAACCCATGGAAGTGGGATGTCTTATGCAATGGTGTGGATCTGCCTAGTGTGAATGAGTGGATGAATGAAAGGCCAATGAATGAACAAATGAGAGGCGTGCATATGACTGTAGACTGGCAGGTTCCCCAAGGATATGATCTGGATTTAGACTTGCATCTAGATGGCCCATTTGTGTGGCCATTCTGCAACGCATTTGACGAAGGCTGTTGGACCTTTATGCAAATGACAAAGCTTAAGAGTGATGACATGTTTCCCGCAATCAGTACCCCAGTTATTGATCCTAAACGTTGGTATCCCTGGAAGGGGCGAGGAAAGATCTGTGTGACAGTTGTACCTGAAATGGAAATTTGGTTGTACGCAGAGAACACAGCCAAATCTCCTGTTTCTAATAATAATAACAATTTCGTCTAATGATATAAATGCATCTCACCTTTTGATCACCTTTTGGTATTTCCTTCTGCCGTAGCTCATCCTCTGGTGTATGCCCCATCCTCACAAACACACACAACACATCCTCCTGTTACCATTACAGCAAGATCAGACTCTCTCTGGCCCTCAGCCGTGAGAGCGTCCCTTTATTAACATATCAACAGGAAGTCCCAAAGCTCGAGGGTTGGGCTTCCAACAGCCGAACACCTCTTACAAAGCTTGTGACCTCACAAGAAATGAACACAGGATGTGAATGACCATATAAGGATTTAACACAACAAAATACATACAACCAAATGACGATGACTAGAGTTCCTCGTGCATGGGAGATTATCTGCAGGTGTACGTCATGGCACCCCAAACATGTTGATCAGGCATACCAGGGGTGACAAGAGCAAACAACCGCTAAACCGATAATGTCTTTGCAGAGCGAACACACCCCCACCAGACGTTCGTTCTGTGCATTGCACAGGGACCCTTTGCTGGCGTACATGTCCTCTCTCCGCAAACACCTCTCTCCAAACACCAGGAAGTTTTCCACTACCTAACAGGTCTCAACCAGCGTCAGTCTGCCCCAGTCAGCTTTTTAGAGCGGGCTGCGAGATGACAGACACTGGGAGACTCTTATGACAATACATTAATATAAAATTTTCCACAACATACCCAATGAGTTAGATGTTCTTGTGCCAGCGAAAATTAGTTCAAACTCCTGTAAGGCTCCTATAGTGAAGGCAGCAGATCTAGTCATCCCTTTACTCTCTTCTCACTGGACGGTATTAACAGATATGCAATTTATGTTATATACATTGAGGATAACCTTATCTGATTTCCAGGTTGATAAGTGGGATAAACGGCGTGCAGCCTTCACAAAGAATCAGGTATACATGTTGAAGGGGTGGCTGCAATCTGGATATTCAGAATATTTCCACACTAGAGTAAAGAGAGGCCTAATTGAGACTGCCTTAGGAGCAGGGGGTGTTGCCCTGGGTAGCCTAGACACTATGGATTTAGAAGTACTCAGAAACAAGTTAGGAGGGTTGGCACAACATGTTGGGGAAGAGGTTAAGGTGCAGCTAGGCGTGAATCATATCCTCGAAAATTTACAACATGCGCATATCGATGCTACTGCTTCTATATCTGAGGTAATGAAACACAAATTCACAGGATTGGTAGCGGGTTTATCCAAAGTACAGGAAAACATCCAACTTGCTTTATCTTGCACCCAGGTACAATCAGAATTGTCCCAGGACCTCAGAGTAACGATTGCTTCTTTTTCAGCAGGACAATTTGCACTAAATTTGAGAAAACAAGCAGGTAGGGTAGTATCCAAGTTTGCTATGAGTCATATGGATTGGTGGATGACTCAATTCCATGGCTGTAAACACCTGACTTGCACAGTCTCCTCCCTGATTCTGGTTGCAGGGACTGAGCATCGTGCTTATACCACAGTCAATTTGCGTACTATCCTATCGGGCTCTACCATGTGACACCCCCGAGTCCATCATGATCTCATGGTTTATGAGTCCGGACAACCTCAAATGATTGATACTGATGGGTGCTGGAGAAAGGAAGGGGTTGTCTTATGCCAAGGGAAACAGGACAGGATCATGAGACAACAATGCTGGCACAGGGAAGGGTCATGTCTCATGGATGCCGAGGAAATGTCCCAACCTTATGTAAAATACTTGGGGCAAGGGTATTGGTGCTGATATCAAACGTCCAGTGATGCCCTATATTCTGCATACGGGTTGAACTGTACTCGGCGTGGTACACTACCGCAGGGAGTCTACTGCACATGTTCCCCTGTCTTTGGAATAGATATAGCAGGGACACAAGGGCGGACCCCTATTACTCCAGAGAAAAGGCTTGATATCAAACCTGATACCCCCATACATTTACAGAAACTTCCTCTGGGATTTTGGGCTGAATTAAAAGCTTGGCTGATGGATTTCGGACAACAGGATGAAATATTAAATGTACTAAGAGATGCTGAGAAACAAGCTACCATACGACTCATCCAGGATCAAAATAGATTGATCCAAGTATCCCACGCTTTAGACGCAGACGCTAAGATTATTTGGGTATATCCTAACGCTACAGCTTTCCTAAACATTTTGCTCCACCCTGTTGTTGTCCTAACCTGTGCAGCCTTATTGCTTTTCCTGATGCAAGTAATAATGTGCATTACTATCAGGAGAATGAACGCCAAAGCTATGAGAATGTGTACCTCAACGAGTTAGCTTCTCTCAAGGAACAGAAAGGCCACTAACTCAGAAACAAATCTCTGAGGAAGCTTGATCCAATCCAGACCAGTACAAAGAAGTTGCGTATTTAAGAGAGGACCCTAGGACAATGTTTTTCTTGTTTTTTGTTGTTCTAGGGATAAGCCTCTTCAATTTGTAGTAATAAAGTGCAGTCAGGTTTACCTAAATTCTAAAAGTTTTAATCATTTTTTAAATTTATTTTTTAGTTTTTATTTTCTCCCTCTCGTTGTTAATATCTGTGTACCTGACCTGCAAAAATACTGCTAATTACTAGTTTTGGAGAGGAGGAACTACAAAAAAGGGTCTACATTTGTCATGTTTTTTATTTATTTATTTATTTTTTCAACAGATATATTCGTTTTTTTAAATACAGATTTAAGGCGCTTTAACAGTCTTGATTGGAGCAGCATTAAATCTGTCGTTTTTTTGGTTCATTTTTATTACTCTCCTCTCTTCCGTTCCTTTTCCTTCTTTAATATTATGCTCTCTAAGTTTTTCCTTTGGTTTCTATCATCTATCTTCTCAAGATAATGTAACTAACACATCAGTCATATCATTTTTTGTTTAAAAAAAAAAAAAGACTTTTTCTGCCCACCAGTACCATATTTTAACCAAAATATCCCTGGACATCCACTTTTTATGTCTTAATGTAAAGTCCACCTCTCAAATATAATTCTACCTCCCCTAGTCTACCCACTGCCTTAACCTGAGCCTCGTGAGCAGGTGTGGTGAACCCAGGGACCTGGCAATAGCAGGCAGTGTTGACTATCCCTACCATCAAGGGACATGGATGATACTGACTGTGGCTCGGACTCTGTACCCTGTGGGGATCCCACTCTACTCGTCCACATTACACCCCTTAAAAGTATTTAGCCTTAATGTCCAACCCGCTGCTCCTGTCTGGCATTCCTCCAATAACTGTACATTGACGTTCTCCTTTCTTTTTTTTTGTATTCATGCACGACTGTCCGGAGGCCAGCTCGACCACCACCTGAAGAAGCAACGACAACCAAGTTATTTCTTGAGACAGATGTGCCACGAATAAGACTCTCCTGAACTTCCTTCACCATGCTGAAAAGTGCTGTCTCGCGGTCCGATCCAATCGTTACAATCATTACACCATATTCCCAAGTTACAGGATTAGATATGCCAGGATCCCACCATCAATGTTAATAGAGTTCCGCTCTTCCAAGCAGAGGGGCGATCAAACATTGCAGTACAGACACTCATGGTTTGGATGTGAAGTCTCAAAGGCACCAGGATTTCTTTGCTGTCTCAAGCCTACCTTGAGGAGTTCAAGAAAGGAAGAAGAGGCCTTGGTGGTGGTGGGGAAGGGTCGGGGCTTCTGGGCTGTTGTGTGTGGGTACAAGATCATTAAAAGAGGACATAAGTTCAAGAATGAACTTCAGGGGGGAATGTGATGGAGATTTTGCATTCCATATCTATATCCAGGAGATCCAAGGGAACCATTGCAAGGACTCTAATTAAATTGCCATGCCCCATTGGATGTATGTATGTATGTGTATATATATATATATATATATATATATATATATGTATATATATATATGTGTGTGTGTGTATATAGGTAGATGTTTTTAATAACATGATGGTGAATAAAGGCCCAGCTCACCTTTTTAGGAATGCAGTTTTTCCTGTACTCTCGTGGGAACCAAGGAAGGTCCCCAGGTGTTAATTGAATCAAAGAGTATTTGCAGACGTTAAGGCTCCAACTCACCAGGGGGCCGTTCACATGCAAATGCCCAACCTGCTTGTGTTGGGGATCAAAGGGAATTGTTCATTAACTCATAGACTCATTGGCACCAAGACTTTTAAAACCTAGCATGAACCTTTGGGAAGCTTCAAATGTGGCCAATCAGAATTGGAGGCAACTGTTAACCAATGAGCAGTAGACTTCAAATGTAGCCAATCAGAATTTGATGCACCTCTGAACCAATGAATATGCTGCATCTGTTGATTGGTGCACAATGCATATAAAAGAGGGAGAGAGCTAAAGGTTCTGTCTCTCTGTCCAGCCCCAGACCATCGAGGCGATATGATGTCCGTGTAAAGTATGGTATCTCTTTCTGTTTCTTCCTAACCTTTTGTATCCTAGGAGTTGTCTTATAATATTGTATAGTCTGTGTATGTCCATTGCAGCCATTTCCAAGGTTGGCCTAAATTATCTTGGTAGTCTGACTACACTGTACCTGTAACATCACTTGAGATATATGATAAATTCTAATTATTCTAACTTTCTTTTCTGTGTAAATAAATGTAATTGTTTTTCTTTTTGCCCTGTTATCGTTCGTTTTTATTATATAGACAAAGGTTTAATCACTTATTTTTGTATCGTTAATCATTTAAGTGAGGTATAAACATAGCCAACACAGGTCAAACATCGAATGGGTTCCCGGTGCACAAAGTGTTAACAGAGGCTATAAAAGGGCAGTGGAAAGACCCAGAGAGGGCCCCTTTTTTTCCAAGGTCACCTCAAAGGTGTTTTCCTTTTGATGAAGATAGCGTGCAAGTTTGGAATAAGAGACCTAAGCTTGACGCAGCTTTCTCGCGGGTATCGCAGGACACCAATTTAGCCTTTGAGGACATGGGGGTCTTGAAGGACACTATGGACCACAGGGCTGATTATAGAATTGTCAATCTCAAACCAGCAATGGCGTCAACGGTAGTAGCCAGGAATTTAGAACACTGGTTAGAGCACCTAAAGGGCCATATTGAGGCAGGAACTTCGCGCAAAGATCCCTAGAGACTCTGCCAGTCCTACAGAAGGCAGTAGGTTACATGGCAGATGCCTCAGCGGAGTGAGGATGACCGCAAGATCTTCGGCTTTGATTAATTCAACAAGTATAGCTTTGTGGGTAAAGCCTTGGTCAGGAGATTCAGCCTCTAAGTCAAAGTTGTGTGGCTTACCCTTTGAGGGGGTTCTGGTGTTTGGTCTGGACCTTGACGTGGTTCTGGACAGAACAGCAGATAAGAAAAAAGCCTTTCCAGCGAAAAAGAAAGTTGCACCGCAACCTAAGAAAATTTTTTGTCCTTTTTCACCAGACCCGGGACTCAAAGGAAACAGGACAGAAGAGAACTTGGAGGTCCCAGAGGGGTCGAGGGAGGACTAGGGTGTTTCGTCCCACAGTGGGAGGTGGCGATATCCAGTGTGTTTGTCCTCAAAATAATCTCGGAGGGCTACGCACTGGAGTTCTCAGAAAATCCGCCATCTCGTTTCTATGTGACACAGCTCCCCAAAGGTCAAGAAAAATCTTTGGCGAAGACATCACTCTTGCAGGAATTTCTTAAACAGAAAGTAATCATCCTAGTGCCCCAGGAAGAGGAAGGACTAGGGGGTGTTCACATGTTTTTCTAGTAAAGAAGCCGTTGGGAACGTTCAGGTTAATACTGAACTTAAAAATCTTAAACAAGTCCATTCGATACAAAAAATTTCATATGGACACGGTTCATTCGGTAAGGAAGCTTCTTTCCATGGGGTGTTTTCTAGCCTCCATAGATCTCAGGGATGCGTACTTACATGTTCCCACAACACCAACGTCACAGAGATATCTACAACTGGCAATCAGAGCAGGGGGAATGGTATTGCACTTTCAGTTCGGGACTCTCCTGTTCGGTCTCTCCTGTTCCCCAAGGATCTTCACGAAGATCATGGTGGAAGCGTTGGCACTGCTCAGGTTAGGGAATCTCAGTAGTGCCTTATCTGGATGAACCCCTGTTTGCCAGCTCAAAAGACCTATTGTGCAGGGGTTTGGAAAAGGACGCTGAACCATTTGGCTTCTGAATAATGGAAAATCAAACCTCATTCCTTCTCAGAGGACCATTTTCCTGGGGTATGTCATCGACTCAATACAGGAAAAGATTTTCCTCCCAGAGGAAAAAATTATAAAGGTGCAGGCCACAGTGAAAAAAGTACAGACAAATTTATCTGTTTTAGTTCGGGCAGCCATGTCCATGCTGGGGCTTCTCAAAGCCTCAATCCCAGCTATTCAGTGGGCCCGCCTCCATTTGAGAGGCCTCCAACAGGCGATTCCACAGAATTGGGCCTATGGAGAGTCTTTAGAGAAGCAGATCAAAATCCCATCTTCAATAACAAGGAAGTTATGGTGGTGGAGGACGCAAACAAATTTGAACAAGGGCTTGTTCTGGACTGCAGCAAAGATCTTGACAACAGATGAGAGTTCCTGGCGGTGGGGTGCACATCTTGAAAGCCAAATGGCCCAAGGGTCCTGGACAGTAGAGGAATCCAGGAGGTCCTCCAACTGGAGGGAATTAAGGGCCATTTTCATGGGGCTGTGGGCCTTCAAACAAATAATCAGGGGCCAACACATCCAAGTGTTATCGGACAACACCACAGCAGTGGCTTACATCTCAAAACAAGGGGGCACAAGAAGCAGGGGTGTTCTAAACTTGGCCCTAGAGACTCTGACTTGGGCGAAAGACAACTTGGCATCCTTAACAGCAGTGGACCTGAAGGGCAGCCTAAACCAAATAGCAGACTTCTTAAGCAGAAGAAGGGTACTAGAGTCTGAATGGAGCCTATGTCCGGATGTTTTTCAGAGGATAATAGGCAGATGGGGGGCTCCCCAGGTCAACCTTTTTGCATCACAAACAAATGCAAAAGTACTGGTCTACTTTTCTCTGAACAGGCAGGACCTAGCGGCGGGTCTGGATGCACTGGCTTAGCACTGGACCTTCCGCTTGTGTTACGCCTTTCCCCCTGTGCAAATGATCCCTTTAGTGCTCAAGAAACTACAAGGAGAAAAAAACGACCCTAGTTCTCAGGGTCCTCTTCGGCATCCCGATGTAGGTTATCTCAGACTGGCAACCTGGCTACTGAGGAGCAAATCCTGAGAAGAAAAGTTTCTGAAGGTTTAATTTGTACCCTTCTAAATAGCAGCAAGAAGGTCACGAGGGCCATTTATTTTAAAACCTGGAAATTACTCAATTCCTGTTGTGTTTCAAAAGATTACTCCCCACAGGAGGACCTTTAAGTTTTGGAGTTTCTCCATGACAGAATGGAGAAGGGTTTGGCAGCCAGTACCTTTAAAGGTTCAGGTAGCTGCACTGTCAGTTTTTCTAGAGAGAAGGTTATCTCAAGACCCTTTGGTCATTCAATTTTTTTAAGCACTAGCTATGGCTAGGCCAGTGCCATTTAATTTTTTCCCCAAATGGGATTTATCAGTGGTTTTGCAGGGGCTGACTAGAAGACCTTTCTAACCACCAGAAGAAGCCACAATTAAGTTTTGGTCATTAAAGCTAACACTGCTGGTAGCAGTCACCTCGGTTAGAAGGGTCAGCGAACTACAGGCGTTATCTATCATTGAGCTGCTCTTGACCATCTTTCCAGACCAGATAGTGCTGAGGACAGACCCAGGGTTTTTGCCAAAGGTCCCTTCAGTTTTTCACAGATCCCAAGAGATAGTGCTAACAACATTCTGTCCGTTTCCAACATGCCCTAAAGAGAGATGTTCATAGTCTGGATGTAAAGAAATGCATTTTACGCTAGAGGTAACAGGAGAGTTTAGAAAGTTCAATTCATTATTTGTTTTGTTTTTGGGGGCGTGTAAGGGTTACGGGGCTTGTAAAAGCTCAATTGGAAGCGGCCACATGGATGAGTTTTTCCACCTTCACTCGTCACCATAGGATGGACCTGCTCTCGGCAGCAGAGCAATCGTTTGGAAGGAAGGTCCTGCAGGCGGTGGTCCCACCCTAAGAGTAAGAACTCGCTTATCTCCAGGTGCTGTCCTGAAAGACAAGGTGAGAAAACCTTAGTTAGACTTACCGGTAACGGTATTTCTACGAGTTTTTCAGGACATCGCCGATGACCTTCCTTGTTTAGCAGTGTTAATATGGTGTTATTTCTATGTTCTGCTTATATAATTTCCGCATGGCTGGAGGTGCTCGATAACGACTGAGGCAATGGTGGAAGTGTCCAGGCTTTAAAGAAATGACTGCAGTGTTTCCTAGGAAGTGGGTGGATCTGCGCTCTCTCCAGGTGCTGTCCTGAAAAACTCGTAGAAATACCGGTAAGTCTAACTAAGGTTTTTTTACTGCACTTCTGTCTAAGTCTGATTCATGGTTCCTGACAGGATGGCAGTGGTATTCTGCTAATAAGAAAAAAATAATTTATTAGTGGTATTCTGCTACTTGTCTTTGGTAAAAAAAATAAAGATAAAAAAAAAACCAATAGGTGTATATTGATTGGTATGTGTGAAAGTTATAGTGTCTACAAACTGTGGTATATTTACTGGAATTTTTTTTCTATACTAGGTATAGCGACTTATAGTGAGACTGTGATAGTGTGGCGGCCAGTCTGACACTAACTAATATAGTGTGAGAACTGACTAACTGCCACTGACATCTCCAATGACACTAATACAGTGATCAGCGATAATAATATACATTGTCACTGTGCTAATGACAATGGCTGGGAAGAGGATAACATCTTGGGGTAATCGAGGGGTTAAGTGTATGCCTAACAAGTGTTAATGTGTACCCAGAAGAGTCCGGGTACGTCGATTTGCCTGTAGGAGACACTTGTGCGCAGTACAATGCAGGTGGGCGGTTCTAAAGAGGTTAAAGTTGTTGTAAACACTTACATAAACCTACTGAAGTGATAAGCCTCAGGTGATGCACAGAGCTGAAACAAACCCTCCTACATAAAGTTTACCTGTTTATCTGCAGCTCTGTTGTCTCCAGATCATTCAAAGTACACAGATCTAAGGATTTTTCTCAGCAGTAGAAGGCAGGGCAGGGATCACACATCACAAACTACATAGGTAGAACACAGAGCCTAGTGTAACCAGAGAGCTGAGTGCAGAGGATGTAGATACACCCCTTTACACAGAATCATAGGAAAATATGCACAGCTGAAGTTGTCGCCTGGGATTCTGTTGTGTCAGTATAGACTATTAGAAGTGACTCATACAGATAGCAGAGGAAAGAGAAATGACACTTGGTGCTTTGGATTGAGGCACGTACACACTATAGAAGGATATGCTTTGTTCATTTTTCATGTTGGAGGTTTACATTTTAAAGTAATGAAGTAATTGTCAGGGCTGGGCTCAGCCCTTCCTTCTCAGAGCTGGCCACTCAGCTGTCGGCTAATTGCCAGCTCCTATCTCTCCACAGTTACTCAGCTGTTGTTATCCTGCTCGTCAGTCCTGCCTACTTAAAGCGGTGTTCCACTGTATAAAACTTTTTTTTGCTGACAAATATGATGAATTAAAAATGTTTAACTCACTTTTTCCATTTGGCAAGATTCATGTCCGTTTTCTTATAAAAAAAAAAACTTATAAATTTTCATCTAGAACATTTTCATCTTGCCTGTGGGCATGTGAAGCCCACAGGCATCCTCTTCCGGGATACGGTGCTGCTGATCGACCAGCATGCACCGGCCATTCTATCCCCGAACCGATCTCGCGCATGCGCAGTAATCTTTAATCGGAGCGCCGTCAACTGCTCAGGTTGCCATCACAATGAGCGTTGTCTTCGGAAGTCCCGCCCCATTGTGATGGCAACGGAGATAACAATGAATAAAAGAAGATAGAATGGTGAATCATAGAGGAGAGAGCGCGCTGCAGCTATAGGAAAGGTAAGTATTAAAATATCTTCTGCCATGCTGCCAAAATATTTATTGTTTATTTGCATTCTCCTGGCACAATTTTTATTTAAATCAAATAGATAAATATTTATCTTATTAGCTAAAGTAAAATGGGGGGCATAAAATGTGTGTGTGTGTGTATATATATGTACACATATGTACATCTATCTATCTATCTAGTGATATATGTATATATATAGATATATATATCTATATATATATAGATTTAAATATATATATTTATAAATCTCTCTCTTGTTCAATGTTTATTTTTATTTTGTTAGACGATCTATGTATTTTTATCTATTTAAAATTTTTTTTTAATTATTTAAATACATTTAAATTATTTTTTGTGTGATAGACACATTCAGACAGAGGAGTTTTTTTTTCTAATGGTAACATTTTTTTCTAAAAGCTGTTTCTTTTGTCTTTTGTAAAAATAATTTTATCTTGACCTTTTCTTCTCAACAAAATGATTATCTCTGTTGCCTTAGCAAAGTGGCAGACAAAGACTTTTCTAAAAACAGGTGGTTGACTATTTTTCTAAATAGTGTTATGTATGTAAAAACATCAGATCTCTCTCTCTACAATATTCTAAAGCAATATTTTTTGATCCTTTTATTTTAATCAACTGCCATGGGAATTAAAATTTTCATAATAAATTTATTTTAATTTACCTTTTGTCTAAAATTTATAAATTAAAAATAACCAACTCATCAAATGTTAATTTTTATTTATTACGTGTTTAGGACAATCCTGCTGTGACAGAAGCATCAACCGTTCAAAATCCCATATCCTTGACTCAGGATGAAAAAGTAAGTTTAGATTATAGTTAATACTGTTTATACACACATATGTATGTATTTCTGTGTGTTTTATATGGTTGTATGTTTCCATATACACATACACATACACATACACACACACACACACACACACACACACACAAAAAATCTACATTAATACAGTACAACATCAGATTACAAGCATAATCCGTTCCAGGAGTATGCTCGTAATCCAAAGTACTCGCATATCAAAGCGAGTTTTCCCATTGAAGTCAATGGAAACTAAAATAATTTGTTCCAGTATTGACTTCAATGGGATGCAATACCTCATGCGGCCAGAGGTGGGGGACGCCAGAGAGCCTCGGAAACGGCCGTAAAGGCCCGAGCACACTTCAGCTGACCTCGGCAAACCTCGGAAAGACTCCATTCACAAGCCTTTCTGAGGTTTGCCGAGGTCAGCCGAACTGTCCTCGGGCCTTTACGCGCATTTCCGAATGCCGACGATCGGTGCTGTTAGGCTCCAGCTCCCCCCACCTCAGGCCAAAGTGATACTGCACACCGCTTTTGGCCTGATTCGTGCTCGTTTTGCGAGACAACACTCGCAAACCGAGTTAGGATTTTTAGAAATACAGTGCTCCTTTTGCAAAACGCTCGTTAACTGCGTTACTCGCAAACTGAGGTTCCACTGTATACCATATATATATATATATCATTAAGTATGTATGTATTTATGTGTATATATATATATATATATATATATATATATATATATAGATCAATATTGATTTATACCTATAGTGATGAACAGCGCAGTGGGTAGCACTCTCACCTAGCAGTAAAAAGGGTCGCTGGTTTGAATCCAAACCACGACACTACCTGCCTGTAGTTTGCATGTTCTCCCTTTGCCTACGTGTGTTTTCTCTGGGTACTCCGGTTTCCTCCCACCTTTCAAAGACATGCTGGTAGTTTAATTGGCTTCTGTGCAAATTGGCCGTAGTATATGAATGTCAGTTGGGGACCTTGGATTGTGTGCTCCTTGAGGGTAGGGACCAATGTGAGTAGAGATAGGGACAATTGTAGACGCGCACCCACACTCACTCAGGTTGAACTGGATGGACTGGTGTCTTTATTCAACCTTACTAACCATGTAATTATGAACGAGTCACTGAAACTTGGGTGATCACGGCCCCTTACCACTTGATCACATGTCAGTAAATGACAGATGATCACGTGATGTAATCAAATGCTCGTTTTTTTTTTTTTCGACACACTGATAGCATGAGTAGAAAAAAATGAGTATAACCTGCTTTTCTGCAAGGTAACTTGGTCCCCAAGAGGAAAAAACACATCCGCATCATCTATGCCCACCACTAACCACAGTGCCACAAATCAGTGTACGCCATTTGGAAACAGTGCCACCTATCAATGCCCATGAATGCCACCTATAAATTCTCATGAATGTTGCCAATCAGTGCCTCCTCATTGCCACCTAGCAGAGCTGCCTATCAGGGTCACCTACCAGTGCCGATCAGTGCCCCTCATTCATTGCCCAGCAGTGACAATTATCAATGCCCTTCAGTGCTACCCATCAGTGCCACCTCAAAGTGCCCACCACTTGCACCTAACAGTGCACACCATTCCTGCCTATCAGTGGCCACCAATGCGGTCTTATCAGTGCCTGTCATTGCAGCCCATCGGTGCCCATCGTTGCAGCCCATCGTTGCCCATCAGTAACGCCTTCTTGTTGCCGATCAGTGCATTCATTTTGTACACATCAGTGAAGCCTCTTCAGCGTACATAAATTATGCATAAAACATGCTTGTTTGCTAAATTTAATTATTAAAAAATGAAAATTTAAAAACACTTAAAAATTAACCAAATATACATCTTTTTTTGTCGTGTACTCATAGCGAAGACTGCTTATAAAGAAAATATGGGCTAGGTATCCATCACATGAAAATGATCCGGCTTTCCCCAAAAATCCCACCATGCCCTCTAGTAGTGATGGATCTTCAACATTAGAAACCGAACCAATAGAAACAGACAGAATTGGTAATATTACGTGGTGTTCCTGTCGAAGGTGCATAAAAATGCCCACACAAGTGGAGTCTATCTGCTCCTGTGAAGTTAACGCGGTTGCTGCCTGTATACCAGAGGGACATCAATGTATTACGCAGGCAGATACCTTCATTTCTCAAATCGTGCACGATCAGCAAGTCAGGATAGCGTATATGGCGATTCATATGGACAATGTCCCGTTTGTAGATGCCAACAACAACAGGTGATTACATATATTTCACTTTTTAATTTACTTTTTAAATATTATTTATTATTTTTAGTAAATCAATAAGCTGACAATATTTTTATTTTGTAACATACTAATACTAATATTTAAATATTTTTATTCTTCATTTTAATGTAAAATTTGTAAATCTATTTTTTATTTATTCCAGGAGATTACGTAAAACTGCATATAGAACTTTCATAGTTTGGATTTATGGGATTTCTTTATCGTACATCACGGGACACAGAGCACCATAATAATGACTATTTGGGTTATATGCTACCTTTAGGTGATTGGACACTGGCAACCAATAGTAAGAAGGTTAGTCCCATATAACCCCTCCCATACAGGAAGTACCTTTAGTTTTTTGCCAGTGTCTTGAAGGTGATGGTCACGGCTGTGGAAGCTCTTCAAATTCTTCAATAATGTCCCAGTGAGGATGTTATAATCGGATCAATACGGATGGCATATTAACGCTAAAGTGGATGGCCTTGGTTCAAGAACAAGGTTTTGCCTGTAATGTGTCCTTTATGGCGCTGGACCCTTTTTATATGGTATTCCTGGTCTATCACCTGCCCAAGGAAACCATAAGGGTGTGGACCCCGAAACAAAGGGGGACCCGGTCCTTGAAGGTCCTCTGTGGCACTACCCGCGGTGATGGGGGAAGATTGTACCTGTTCCAGGCCCTGCAGCGAGGATCGGTGAGTGCTCCCTCTGGAGGCCTAAACTGTATTACTGTGTTGCTATAACATGTGTTGTTTTGCCAAAGATGTTCGTGCCTTATGTTACAAACTGCCGAGGCTGGTGCCTCCCGGATGGTGGCGTGTCTACCGAGCGCGCGCATGCGTCAGGGATGGGCACCGCCTGTGCTACAGCGTGGGTGGGGAGGTCACCGCATGCATCGTGGCATGGCTGTATGATGCCGCGAGGTTCACCGCGGGTGCGCGCATGCGCAATAAGTTCCCCGACGGTGCGTGCGTCACGTGGCAATGCACGCATATAGAGGGAAATGTTATTGCTGCTTGTCAGTGTAGGCTCGCAAGAGCCAGGATCCTAAGTGCGGTGGGACACAAGGTCTGGGCACATGAGTTGGGCATTTGCAACACATTGAAGGTTAAAGGACAGGATAGTTGCTATACGCTGGGCTCAGCTATATAGCGCTAGAGAGAGTATAAATATATATATTTCCTCAAACCCTGTAAGCAATGTCTTCCAGAAAACAAGGTTCAGGGAGCAGGGCAAGTCCAGGGGTTAAAGTGACTCCTTCAAAAACAGGAGATCAATCTCAGGCTACTGCAGCATCAATCTCCCCTGAAAGACCTGCAGCATTTGGCCTGGCTGAGCCATTGCATCTGTCAGGCGTAGTGGCCACTACCAATATCCCTGCATTGGCTTATGTTACTAAGGATGACTTGGCATCAGCCCTAGCTGGCCTTAAGGCAAAATAGCGGGTATGATTGCCTCAGTAACGCAGGGAGGGAAGAGACGTCATAGATCTCCCTCTCCTGAGGCTGGTCCCAGTGGAGATTCACTAGAGCACCAGGACTCTCTTAGCCAGTTGGGTCCTTGTGATTTGGATCCAGAATGGACAGAGGATTTGGAGGAGGTGGCCATAAAAGATAGGGAGGAAGCAGAGGCTGGAGAATCCTCAGCGGGGGGATTCAGGTTCAGAAGAACCAATGTCGGCTTCCCAATCCCAAAAATTATTCATCCAATCTTTGGCTGAAATGGTGAGAGCAGGATTTAAGTTACCCCCCCCCCCCCGTTCATGGACCGGGACTTTCTTGTTCTACTTTGGGATCCTTGCGGCCTCAGCAAGGTTCTCAGGCATTCCCTGTGCATCCATTATTGAAGCAGGTGATCTACGCTGACTGGGACCACCCGGACAGGATATATTTGCCTCCAAAAAGGTTTTCCTATTTATACCCTATGGAGGAAAAATTCAGAAAAAGGTGAGATACGCCTTTTGGTTGATGCCGCCATTTCATTAGTGAATAAAAGCTTAACCTGTCCAGTGGATAATGCCCAAGGGTTTAAAGATCCAGAGATAAAAGCTGGAATCCTTACTAAAAGCCTCCTTTGCGGTGGCTGGGTCAGCAGTACAACCGGCAGTTGCGGCTATCGGTATTTGTCAGTCCTTGAAGGACCGTTTTAAAAGGTTGGTCAGGAACTTACCTGTTCAGGAGGAAATTTCTGACGAATTGTCAGAACTTCCTCGCGCTTTATGTTTTGCGTTAGACGCATTAAAGGGCTCGATCCAGCAGATGTCTTGTTTTGAGCTACTTTCAATCCATATGTGCAGAGTCTTGTGGCTAACGAATTGGTCAGCCGAGATGCCATGCAAGAGGCTACTTGCGGCTTTTCCTTTTCATCGTGACTGTTCGGAGAAGATCTGGATAAATATATCCAAAAGATCTCAGGAGGAAAGAGTTTGCTTCCAGTTAAAAGAAGGAATAAGCAGCCTTCATTTAAGATCCCCAATGCTCCCGGGCCAGGGGCCTCTTCTCCTAAGAGGTATTGACGGCCTCAACCGCCTACCTTTAAAAAACCTCAAGGTCAAAAAAGACCTTGGACCCAGAAACCAGCCAAAACCAATTCCAAGGCCTCCTTGTGAAGGGGTGCCCCCACTCTTGCAAGTGGGGGGGCAGACTGCGGCGGTTCGCAGACACTTGGGGAAAATTGGTTCAGGACAGGTGAGTCATTTCCACTGTAACACAAGGTTACAAAAAGAGTTCTGGGATTTTCCTCCAAATCGATTTCTGGTATTCAGAGTCTCATCGGACCCAGTGAAAAAGAAAAGCCTATTCCTAGCCTTAAGACAGCTAGAAAGGCAGCAGGTAATTATCGAGGTTCCGCACAAGGAAAAATTCAAGGGTTTCTATTCGAACCTATTCACAGTGCCCAAACCAAATGGGGAGGTAAGGCCCATTCTGGACCTCAAGTCCCTAAATTCCTTTCTAAACGTCCGAACCTTCCGTATGGAGTCGGTTCGTTCAGTAATCGCATCTTTGAGAAGAGAGGATTTTTTAGCATCCATAGACATCAAGGATGCGTACCTACATGTTCCAATTTTCGGTCCCCACCAAAGGTTTCTGCGCTTCGGTGTAGAGGAGTGTCATTTCCAGTTTGTGGCACTTCCATTTCGGTCTAGCCACGGCCCCTCGAGTCTTCACAAAAATTTTGGCTCCAGTGTTGGCTTTTCTAAGGTCCCAAAAGATCTCGGTCTTAGGATATCTGGACGACCTTCTGTTAAGGGACCAGTCTTACTCCACCTTAGTGGAAAACGTTTCAACTACCGTTCGCTTCCTGAACTTCCTAGGATGGATTCTGAATACAGACAAGTCAGCCCTTCATCCAGTTCAGGTCTTGACATATCTAGGCCTAATCCTAGATACAACCCAGGAAAGGGTAATTTTACCTCCCTTAAAGGTCAGGTCCATAGTGGAGCTGGTCCGGGAAGTCAAAAGGAAGCTTGGAACAAGTCTGTTCAAACCTTGGATCATCCCATGTCTTTATGCCTACAGGTAAAACAGGACCTCTCTTGGTGGTCAAAAACCAACAACTTAAAAGGCGGAAAATCTTTTCCGCCTGTAACCTGGAAGGTGGTGACTACGGCCGCCAGTTGTCTCGGCTGGGGAGCAGTCCTGGAAGAGGCCTCAGTACAGGGAAAATGGTCCCAAGTAGAAAAGACCTTGCTTATCAATCTGCTGGAAATCCGAGCAGCTCGTTTGGCTCTCCTATTCTGGACATCCAGATTGCGGGGGTTTCCGGTCAGAGTCCAGTCCGACAACTCCACGGTTATGGCAGACATCAACCACCAAGGGGGCACCCGGAGCCGGGCAGCCCATAGGGAAGTAAATCACATAATAATTTGGGCAGAAAGGCACGTACCGTTTCTGTTGGCAGTCTTTATTCCGGGTGTGGACAATTGGCAGGCAGACTACCTAAGTCGTCAGCAATTGTTGCCGGGGGAATGGACCCTTCACTCCGAGGTGTTCCTTCAAATCTGCCAGCATTGGGGGATGCTAGAGGTAGATCTCCTGGCCTCCAGGTTCAATGCCAAGGTGGACAGCTTTGTATCCAGGACCAGGGATCCACTTGCCGCAGGGACGGATGCATTGGTATTCCCTAATTTACGCTTTTCCTCCGATCCAGATGCTGCTGCACCTATTACGCAGGATACAGGAGGAACAGAAAACAGTAATTCTAGTGGCCCCATGATGGCCCAGGAGGTCCTGGTACTCAGAGATTGTGAGGATGGCGGTGGAGGACCCGTTGTACCTCCCATACTGTCCAGACCTGCTGTCTCAAGGTCCCATATACCATCCTTCTTTACGGTCACTGAATTTGATGGCATGGCTATTGAGACCAGGGTGCTGAAGGGCCGTGGTATCAGAGGATCTGTTCTGTCTACTCTGATAAATGCTAGAAAGCCAGTTTCTAGAAGCATTTACCATAGGGTCTGGAAATCATACATTTCCTGGTGCGAGAGGAGAAGATGGCACCCTCGCAAGTATTCGATTGGGAGTGTCCTTGCCTTTCTTCAAACAGGAATTGATCTAAATCTCTCTAGGGACCATTAAGGGACAAGTTTCGGCCTTATCGTTTTTTTTCCAGAGGCCAATCGCATCTCATTCTTTGGTACGAGCCTTCGTCAAGGGGGTGCTGCACTTAAGGCCGCCGGTTAAGCCGCCTTTATGCCCTTGGGATTTGAACTTAGTGCTATCAGCTCTACAGAGTCAACCCTTTGGATTTATTAGACATATTCCTTTAATCGTATTGACTAGGAAATTGGTCTTTTTGGTGGCCATAACCGGCTAGAAGGGTGTCAGAATTGGCCACCCTTTCTTGTCAAGAACCCTTTCTGTTTGTACATCAGGACAAGGTGGCTATGCGACCCAGTCCAGATTTTTTACCTAAGGTGGTTTCCAATTTTCACTTAAATCAGGATTTCATTCTACCATCCTTCTTTCCCAACCCTGGGTCTAAAAAGGAAAGGTCGCTTCACGCACTGGATGTGGTGAGAGCAGTCAAGGTTTACTTGGAGATGTCAGCCCCTTTTCAAAAGACTGACTCTTTTCATTCTCCCAGAGGGTCCTAAAAAGGGACAGGCAGCAACTAGTTCAACCATCTCTAGGTGGATTCGCCAGGTCATTATCCAGGCTTATGAGTTGAAACACAAGGTTCCACCTCGATATCTCAAAGCGCACTCTACTAGAGGAGTTAGTACGTCTTGGGCAGTCCGCCAACAGGTGTCTATGGCTCAGGTTTACAAAGCGGCCACCTGGTCTTCAGTTCATACATTCACCAGGTTTTATCAACTGGATGTTAGGTCTCAAAGGGAGACTGTTTTTGGCCACAGCGTGCTGCAAGCAGATTTATAAGTCTGGGCCTAAAAAGGGGGTCTAGGAATACAATGTTCCCTCCCCTCAAATGCATTGCTTTAGCATATCCCAGATAGTCATTATTATGGTGCTCTGTGTCCCGTGATGTACAATAAAGAAAAATGGATTTTTAAAACAGCTTACCTGTAAAATCCTTTTCTTGGAGTACATCACAGGACGCAGAGGTCCCTCCCCCCTTTTTCTGGGATCTTCATTGCTTGCTACAAAACTAAAGGTACTTCCTGTATGGGAGGGGTTATATGGGAGGAACCTTCTTACTATTGGTTGCCAGTGTCCAATCACCTAAAGGTAGCATATAACCCAGATAGTCATTATTATGGTGCTCTGTGTCCCGTGATGTACTCCAAGAAAAGGATTTTACAGGTAAGCTGTTTTAAAAATCCATTTTTTAGGAAAGGGAAACAGAAGGGTGATACCTTCCTGTGCAGTCAATGCAGTGCGACTAGTGTTTCCTGATCCCAATGGATCATATGTTGGATTTCTTTATTCAAATGATTATGATGCTTCAGAAATGGATTTTTATTAAGAAAAAATTATAATGTTATTGTTAAGTCTAAGTTATTTTTTAATGTTTTTTTACAAATTACAATTTAATAAAATTATATTTAAAATACAATTTCCTAGTGATTTATTTAATCCTAATGTTAATATTCTTGATGTTATTGTTATGAATTATAATCTTATAAATAAAATACATAATAAATTTGTTAATAAAAGTTTAAGAATAAATTATTTTTGTATTAAAATACATTATAGTGTATTTATTTAAAAAAAATCAATTAAAAAATCACTTAATGAATAACAAAGTTTAATGTGCATACAGTATAAAAAAAAATTATTTTCAATACATCAATTAAACTAGAAGCATAAAATGTAAAACATTTCAAAACATTTATGTACATTGAATAACATATAATAAAAAATATTATTTTGTATTTTATACAATGGGAAAACGTGTTCTGTGCTTTGCAATTGCAGCACTGGTTTCAGGCCTTTCCTTAGTAGCAATGTTTTTAGGAAATACATTTTTTTTTTGATTTACAGGTACTAATTAATGTTCCTTCTAAAATTTCCATCATGTTAGCTAAACTTGTTTTGGCATGTTCATTTGACATTTTTTCATACACGTTTCTGACAATCCATTTTTTACGTCCTCTTGGAAATTCCAAATTTTTACGCTCTTTTTGAAATACCTCACCACTATCATCAATTTTTGTTATTGTTGCCATTTTTCTTCCCACATTGTTATAGTGTTGAATGCAGCCAATCGGGTTCTAGCCTTCACTGAATCATATTTAAAATGAATTCTCTTTGGTCTATATTTGAGCATCATACTGTGGTATTTTTCAATGCTACCAGTTTGACAGAAAAAAAGTAAGATGCTTCAAATCTTTTTCTATTTGTGCGTCCATTATCATTTCAGATAATGAATCGAATGCAGGTGTTTTTTATAAGCCATGAAACCTTTGGAAATTGAATTCTAAGTTCATCATGTAAGCAATGATGTTGTATTTCTCCAACTTTTCACGCATGTTCATTCACTACATGATGTAGCAGAGATTCCCATAGTTTTTTGAAAACCTCCTCTTTTCTATCACAATTTTTGCTACATCAATAGAAATGGGTCAATATGGTAAAATTGGACGAAAAGCTTTTTTTTTTAGATTTGCATCAATTTCCTTTTTACATTTTTTACATAATGCCAAATATCGAATTGATGATTATTTTTTTCATATTTAGGTGTAGTCAATAGTTTACGAATTCCCGTGTGCCTATCAGTGCCTACAAATTGAACATCAAATTCATTTTCCATTATTCTGTCTAGAGTTTTGGTAAAGCCCAATTTTTCATGGCAACAAAGGATGTTGTTTGGGACACCTGCACCAATTCAAAATCCACAATTTCTTTGGAATATATATCCATAAAAGTATAAGTAGTATATTTCGTACAAAACCCGGGGCTGTCACATTGTCTGTCCCCTATGAGGAATAACTGAGTTCCTGTCAACTCCTCTTTTACCTTTTTACAATTTTCATTCCAACTATAATCAATTGAAGGAAAAATATTCTGTTTTTTTTTTTTTTTGCTCCATTATATGACGATTTTCCAAACATCAAAATTCCGCATATATCAAACATTTCTTTTACCTTTTGAAAGCTTCCACCTGACAAATAGCGCCAGCAATTAAGATATTCCCTGCTGCGTAATTTTTTCATCTTTGGCTGGCTTTCCCAACATTTGATACGATGCAGTGCATTACAGGTAGAATACACTGACAGCATTGTACCTACAATTTTCTTTTCAATTGTTTTTATTTTGGAAATGCATGTCTGATCGGGACATCCCATTTGAAAAAGCATTGTATCTAGACTACTTTCAAATACGATACATTTTCATTTTCTTCGATACGATTTAATTTTCTTCTTTTATCGTCAAAAATAAAACAATCAGAAGAGAAATGTTCAGAACATATGCAAAAAGAATCACCTCTTTTGTCTGCCATTATCAGCACTGTGAATTTATCAATCATAAATTGATAAATTGCCTGCGTGTTTTAACCAAATTTTGATTTGATCAGAATCCTTTGAGAAACGATACAATGTTAAATTTAATATTAACACGACAGAATTGATTTATGTTAAAAAAAATGTTTTGATTATTATATTTATATTTTTAATTTTTTTAATTTTTCTAATATAAAAAATATGATTTTGTCTAAACTCTTTGCTAAAAATTATAATATGTATAAAGTAAAATTAATGTGTATATGTATGCAATTATATTTGTGATGTATTTAAAGATCTAATCAAAAATATTAATTTTTGTGTATTCTAATAAAAAAACTTTATAATGACAGCATGAGGAAACATAAATTGATAAATTGCCTGCGTGTTTTAACCAAATTTTGATTTGATCAGAATCCTTTGAGAAACGATACAATGTTATGTTTGCTGGAGTAGATATTTTACCACTCACGTGGCTACATACACACACACACCTAGAAACATACAAAAACAAACACACAAAAAATAACATTTATATTACCTTTTAATGTAGAAATTAGAATAAATATAAAGGGAATTACAATCGCTGTTAAATTTAATATTAACACGACAGAATTGATTTATGTTAAAAAAAATGTTTTGATTATTATATTTATATTTTTAATTTTTTTAATTTTTCTAATATAAAAAATATGATTTTGTCTAAACTCTTTGCTAAAAATTATAATATGTATAAAGTAAAATTAATGTGTATATGTATGCAATTATATTTGTGATGTACTTAAAGATCTAATCAAAAATATTAATTTTTGTGTATTCTAATAAAAAAACTTTATAATGACAGCATGAGGAAACAGCTAACTAAAAAAAAAAATTCTAAAATTTTAAATTTAAATATAAACATAAATGGACATATAAAAATAGAAACAAAGACAACATTTGTTAAATTAACATATTATTTTTTATTAAATTTAAAAGAAAATTGATAGTTGACTAAATACAATGTATAACATTTTTAATTCGCAATTTAAGAAGACATATTTATAAATTAAAATGTTATAACAAAAAAAATTAATGAGAGAGAGAGATATTATTTATGAAAATAATCGTGATTTATAATATTAAAAAAAAACATTTGTCAAGAGAGAGAATGAGAAAAACAGAAGAGCGAGCGACTGAAAAGCGAATAAGATAAATAAATAGAAAGAGAGAATGAGCGATAGAAGAGTGAGTGAAATAAAGCAAGAGAGAAGAGACAGCTCAAGAAATTAAGAGAAAGAATAGCGAGCAATAGATGAGCGACCCAGAGAAGAGATAGCTTGATAAAGAAAGAGAGAAAAAGGCAAGATAAAGAAAATAAAAATGAAAAAATATAGAGCGAGTGAGAGTGCACTTTAAAAATATACAAAAATAAAAAAAGAAGAGTGAGCTAGAGAAGACACAGAGAGAGAAAACAGAGAGAGAGAAAACAGAGAGAGAGGAGAGAGAGAGAGAGAAGACTGAGAGAGAGAGAAGACAGAGAGAGAGAGAAGACAGAGAAAGAGAGAAGACAAAGAAAAGAAATAAAGAGAAGAGCGAGAGAAAGAGAGAGAAAAGAGCGAGAGAAAGAAAGAGAAAAGAGCCAGTGATAGAAAGAGAAAAGAGTGAGTGATAGAAAGAAAGAGAAAGTGAGAAGAGCAAGCGAGAGAAACAAAAAGAAAGAGAGGAGCGAGCAAGAGAAACAAAAAGAAAGAGAGGGGAGCGATCTAGAAAAAAAAGGGAGAAGAGCAAGCTAGAGAAAGAGAAATAGAGAAAAGAGCAAGCGATAGAAAAAAGAGAGCAAGTGAGAAGAGCAAGCGAAAGTAAGATAATTAGATAAGAGTGAGCGAGAGACAGAGAAAAGAGCGAGCAATATAAATATATATAATATAATAGCAAGTGAGAAAAATGAGTGAGAGAAAGAAAATGAAAGAGAGAATAGCGAGCGAGGGAAAAAAAGAGAGAAGAGCAAGCCAGAGAAGAGCGAGCGAAAGAAAGAGAAAAGAGCAAGTAATAGAAAAAAGAGAAATAGAGAAGAGCGAGAGAAAGAAAAAAGAGCGAATGATAGAAAAAAAGAGCAAGTGAGAAGAGCGAGCGAGAGAAAGAGAAAAGAGCAACTGATAAAAAAAAGAGCAAGTGAGAAAAGAGAGCGAGAGAAAGATGGATAAATATAGAAGAGCGAGCAAGAGAACGAGAAATGAGCGAGCAATAGAAAAAATGGCAAGTGAGAAGAGCGAGTGAGAGAAAGAGAAAAGAGCGAGTGATAAAAAAAGAGAAAAAATAGATTGAGAAAAGCGGGCGCTTAAAAAAAAATGTAGGAGAGCAACCAATAGAAAAAATGAGAAAGCGAGAAGAGCGAGCGAGATAAAAAACAAGAGAGTAAAGAGCGAGTGATAGAAAAAAAGAGAAAAAAAATCAAGCGAGAGAAAAGCTAGTGAGATGAACAAATAAACCAGCAAAGGAGAGAAGAGGAAGTGAGAGAAGAAAGATCAAGATAAAGAAAAATAAAGATAGAAGAGCGAACAATAGAAAGAAAGAGAAGAGGGATGGAGAGAGAAACGATCAAGAATAAAAAATGTATATAAAACATAAAACAAAACATTACATATTGCAAGTATATTCAACTAAATATCTAATATACAATTCTGATTAGCTTGGTTTTGAAAATAATCAAATCTTATTGTCTGTTCAATCTAGATGATAGGAAAAAAATAATAATTTAATAATCATAAATATATATTGTCAAACGATATAAAAAATATCCATATAGATATATAGAGATATGAATATAATGCCTACCTGCAATATAAAGTGAAGAAATATAATCAATGAAGGATAATTACAGTTGCTTTGGATCTGTATTACCTAAAAAAATAATAAAATAATTAACTGGGATGATACATAAAACAATATCAACATTTTCAGTTTCGAAGGATGAGAGCCATGGTAGGGAGGACGGATATGTACTTTTGAGGATGAACAGAAGTAGTATGGATGAGAGGCGTGTTAGGGAGGGAGGAAAGAGTGAACATGGAGGTGAGAGAGCAGGCTTGTGGGAGGTAGTGAGCCAGGAGGTGGGTGGTAGTGAGCAGGGAGGTGGGTGGTAGTGAGCAGGGAGGTGGGTGGTAGTGAGCAGGCTGGTGGGTGGTAGTGAGCAAGGAGGTGGGTGGTAGTGAGCAGGCTGGTGGGTGGTAGTGAGCAGGCTGGTTGGAGGGAGTGAGCAGGAAGGTGGGTGGTAGTGAGCTGGCTGGTTGGAGGGAGTAGGCAGGCTGGTTGGAGGGAGTGACCAGGGAGATGGGTGGGTGTGAGCAGGAAGGTGGGCTGTAGTGTGCAGGCTGATGGGAGGGAGTGAGCAGGGAGGTGGATGGTAGTGAGCTGGTTGGAGGGAGTAGGCAGGCTGGTTGGAGGGAGTGAGCAGGGAGGTTGGAGTTAGTGAGCAGGCTAGTGAGAGGGAGTGAGCAGGGAGGGGGGAGGGAGTGAGCAGGGAGGGGGGAGGGAGTGAGCAGTGAGGTAGTGGGCAGGCTGGTGGGAGGGAGTGAGCTGGCTGGTGGGTGGTAGTGAGCAGGGAGGTGGGAGGGAGTGAGCAGGTTAGTGGGAGGGAGGTGGGTGGTAGTGAGCAGGGAGGTGGGTGGTAGTGAGCAGGCTGGTGGGTGGTAGTGAGCAGGCTAGTGAGAGGGAGTGATCAGGGAGGTGAGTGGTAGTGAGCTGGCTGGTTGGAGGGAGTAGGCAGGCTGGTTGGAGGAAGTGAGCAGGGAGGTGGTTGGTAGTGCGCAGGCTGGTGGGAGACAGTGAGCAGGGAGGTGGGAGGGAGTGAGCAGGCTGGTGGGAGGTAGTGAGCAGGGAGGTGGGTGGTAGTGAGCAGGGAGGTGGGTGGTAGTGGGCAGGCTGGTGGGTGGTAGTGGGCAGGCTGGTGGGAGGGAGTGAGCAGGCTGGTGGGAGGGAGTGAGAAGGCTGGTGGGAGGGATTGAGAAGGCTGGTGGGAATGAGTGAGCAGGCTGGTGGGAGGAAGGTGGGTGGTAGTGAGCAGGGAGGTGGGAGGGAGTGAGCAGGCTGGTGGGAGCGGGTGAGCAGGGAGGTGGGAGGGAGTGAGCAGGCTGGTGGGAGGGAGTGAGCAGGGAGGTGGGTGGTAGTGAGCTGGCTGGTTGGAGAGAGTATGCAGGCTGGTTGGAGGGAGTGAGCAGGGAGGTGGGTGGTAGTGAGCAGGGAGGTGGTTGGTAGTGCGCAGGCTGGTGGGAGGCAGTGAGCAGGGAGGTGGGAGGCAGTGAGCAGGGAGGTGGGTGGTAGTGAGCAGGGAGGTGGGTGGTAGTGGGCAGACTGGTGGGAGGGAGTAAGCAGGCTGGTGGGAGGGGGTGAGGAGGGAGGTGGGAGGGAGTGAGCAGGCTGGTGGGAGGGAGTGAGCAAGCTAGTGAGAGGGAGTGAGCAGGGAGGTGGGTGGTAGTGAGCAGGCTGGTGGGAGGGAGTGAGCAGGGAGGTGGAAGGGAGTGAGCAGGCTGGGGGGAGGGGGTGAGCAGGGAGGTAGGAGGTAGTGAGCAGGCTGGTGAGAGGGAGTGAGCAGGGAGGTGAGTGGTAGTGAGCAGGCTGGTTGGAGGGAATGAGCAGGCTGGTGGGAAGGAGTAAGCAGGGAGGTGGGTGGTATTGAGCAGGTAGGTGGGTGGTAGTGAGCAGGATGGTTGGAGGGAATAGGCAGGCTGGTTGGAGGGAGTGCACAGGCTGGTGGGAGGGAGTGAGCAGGCTGGTGGGAGGGAGTGAGCAGGCTGGTGGGTGGGAGTGAGCAGGGAGGTGAGAGGGATTGAACAGGGAGGTTGGAGGGAGTGAGCAGGGAGGTGGGAGGGAATGAGAAATGGTGGAATAGAGGAAAGAAGATCTAAAATATATACTGTAACAAAAGAAAAATGAAATATAAATAAAATATATTTTTAAATATCAATACCTGCCAATTGACGCGAATTGTTATTTTACAAAAAATAACCAATAGTTCAGAGGATACGAAACAATATAAATCTGAAATATAAAATTAAAAATTAATATTAATAAAAATAACAATACAAAAAAATTGATATGGGAAAAAGTCAATTTATATAGCAATAAATAAAAAAAAATTAAAATAAAATGGAATAGAAAACCATTTAACAATACAAAGGCATATAACTGGGATGGAATATTTACTCCAAATAAACCGAAAATGATTATTTAAAATAAACAATATTGCGAACCTTAAAAAAAAAAAAAAATAGATGTTAAATAAATAAATAAATACACCTAAAATAAAATAAGTCATCACTTACCTTTTGTTTGTGCAAAATTGCTGCTGATGAACAATCAATAGAAGTAAGCAATGCTCGAGCCTCTCGCCGCACATCCTTCTCCTATGCTGGTCGCTCTGTCTCTGCTAGCACAGGAGGTAAACAAAGGGATTCCCATATCAAAAATGGCGCCAAAATCCCAGTAGAATCCGGTTTTGAAGTACCGCAATTCTAGCCCTCGGCGCTGCCCCCTGCCTCCTGGGAAATTATGACACATCTCCCAGGGGCATTAGCGAGCGGAGGCGCAGAGGGAAGTGACGTCAGGAGCCCAGGCACTGGAGGAGGTAGATTTCGAGGGACCATATAGCAACAGGGATAAAAAAAAAAAAAAAAAAAAAAAAAATTTCTCCAATTTATTTTTTTGACTTGATTTCATGCACATTTATGAATTTTGTTTTTTTGGGGTGGAACACCACTTTAAGCCATTCAGCCCAGTAGATCTCTGCCTTTGCCTTGGTCAACATCACAGAAACTATCTTGTGCGATCATGTTCAAGACTTTGCTGACATCCCTTCTGGCTCCAGATCCTGCTTGCTGTTTCACTACATTGATCTCTAACTTTTGGCTTGGGTGACTATCCGTTCCAGGTACTGAACTTTGGCTATGTTTTGACTACGTTTGTTTTTTTTACTCTTATTATTAAACAAGTGTGATTTTGTTTTTGTTTTTATTTTGTTAACAAACAAGCTTTTCGTATGATACTATTGCCTTAAAAAATGTCTTTATATTTTATATAATCCATGGACCAAAAATGTAACAAAACAAAAAACAATTTTTTTTGCTACTTTGATAACTGTTAATTTGAAAAAAAAGTAGTGTTGATGAAGATGAAAGATATAAATTGTATGCCATAATTTGTCCTGATCACAATTAGGCTTAAATGAAAATTCTGTTAAAAAGCATTGCACAGTTATTTACACATGAAAAGGCTTTTTCAGCTTTAACTTTGAGCTTTTTTTAATGCTACACAAAAAAAAAAACCTAAAAATAAAATTATAAACAGAAATAAAAATGGAAAAAAAAGTTTAAATATAATGGTTAGAAAAATATTTAACCACTTCACGCCCGGCCTATAGACAAATGACGGCCGGGCGGGGGCTTTCCCATCCTGAGTGGATGTCATATGATGTCCTGTCAGGATGTGTCGATCCACGGGACACAGCCGATGACTGATCAGAGTACTGGCTCGCTGCTGGTACCATGTGACCGTCGTAACGCATCACAGCAGGTCATATGACAGTTGTACACAATGGATTGCTTCCTTTCAAGACATCCAATGTGTACAAATGTGTTGCTAGCTGTAATTGGTTAATTTCATCACATGGTACAGACAGGACCAATCACAGCCCATCTTGCACCATGTGATTAGCTTTGACCAATCACCACAGCTAATAACAACAAAGCAGACTGATTCATTTTGATTCAGTTAAATGCTTCCTTATAGCAATGTAACTTTTTTTTTGTACTGTCACCAGTCAGTGTCCTTGATCACCTCCACACCAGTTATATGCCAGTTATATGATGACGCTGGACTGCACTTGTGACAGTATGTAAAAAAACAAACAAAAACAAAAACAAAGTTATAATAAAAAATTATGTTTAATTTGTTTATTAAATATTTGTAGACCATACAAGTATAAATCGTAAATGAACACGCGTATCTAAAATGGTACATCTACCTTAGAGTTGGTAACAAACCACGTATAACAGAATATAAACCAGAAAAAAGGTTTCAGAAAAAGAAAAAACCTAGCAAGTACTAGACATGTGCACACTGAAATATTTCGTTTCGGAATTTTTCGTCCGAAAAATAAATTTATTTAGTTACCCCCAAAATCTATTTTTATTTATTTCGTTTTTCGTTAAAAATTGCATTCGTCTGCAAATCCAAATTACGGTCGAATCTGTCATTGAAGGCTTATGGTGTCTGTCGAATGTTCAAAGAAGATTTGACGGAGCAGCTAAACTGTACGACGCCGTATAGTTTACCTGCTTCGTCGAATCTTCTTAGAACTTTCAACAGACACCATAAGCCAAAGTACGTGTGTACTTAGTTCTAGCTATTTTACTGCTCCTCCTCTTTGGTTACAATCAGCCAATAACATTCATCATCATCATTATTTTTATTTATCTTTTCTCCCCTACGTCAAATCTTTTCTCCCATACGTCGAATCTTTTCTCTCTATGTCGAATCTTTTCTCTCTATGTAGAATAATCTTGGACTAATAGAGTTAAGGTTAGGCACATTCGACCACAGGTTTGATAGACACAGATTGTTATTGTTATCATCATGTAGAATCTCCTATCTATATCGAACTGTTGTAGCAATGAAAACGAAAATAAAGCATTTGTTTATGTCGGATCTTTCGTTTTTCGGATTCTGCACTTTCGTTATCGTTTGTTAAAACGATACCAAAAATACCTGAAATTCAGACGAAAATGCATTTGGACGAAAACGAATGCACATGTCTACATGACACTAGAATTGGGGATATGCCCCAAGAGGAGTGCCTTACAGTAATATCATTTTTGCTAAGAACAATATCAGGTTTAGCAGGTAATGCAGTGAGACCTGCTTTCAGTGAACTTGTACAGAAAAAAATAGAATCAAATGTAATACCAAGAAAAAGAAAAAAAAGTAAAGAGGGGAAGGGGTGAGAAAGGAAGGGGAGAGGGATACCATGGGACGAACCAGGACAGAACAGGGATCTCAGACGTTAGTGGAGATAAAGGAGTCAAAATCAGAAGAATATCTGAAATGGGACCCAATTTGTCCACATAAGTTTGTGATTCAGATTTATCCTCATCCCATGCAGTCATATGTTCAATGAGCTCAGTCCTATCCAACTTACAAGCCCAGCCAGTCATCGATGGAGCCTCTGCCTGGCTCCAACACCTGGCTATCACAGAATTAGCAGCAAAACAAAAAATTATGACAAATTTCCAACTTCAAAAAACCTGCCATGCCTCTTACTAAATACCTTGGACTTGGTCTACTTTCCAAAAATGGGTCATTTGTGAGATATCTGTACTGTCCTGACATTTTAGGGCCTCAGGAAATGAGATGGGCCATCAGTACAGCACGATTTTCATATATATATATACCATAGTTTGTGGACTATAACTTTCACACAGACTAAATAATATACACAAATTTGGGTTATGTTCACCAAAGCAATGTAGCAGAATACAGTTTGGGCTACATTTATGAAGAAAGATTATTTATGTGCAACATTTTATAACAGAAACAAAGAAAAATGCTTTTCTTCCCAAATTTTTTGTCTTTTTTTTTTTTTAGCAAAAATTTAAATACCCAGTGGTGATTAAATACCACCAAAGGAAAGTTCTATTTGTGTGAGCAAAATGACAAAAATTTTGTTTGGGTTCAGTGTAGCATGACCGCACAGTTGTCATTCAAAATGTGACCGCGCTGAAAGCTGAAAATTGGCCTGGGCAGGAAGGGGGTAAAAGTGCCCATTAAGTGCCCATTAATGAAATGGTTAAAAAAAAAAACAGCAAGAAATTCATAGCTAAGGGAAAGTAGTTGATTAGGGTTGATTAACCACTTCAGCCCTAGAAGATTTTTCCCCCTTCCTGACCAGATCACATTTTACAATTTGGCACTGAGTCGCTTTAACTGGTAGTTGCGTGGTAATGCAATGCTATACCCAAACGAAATTTGCATCCTTTTTTTCCCACAAATAGAGCTTTCTTTTGGTGGTATTTGATCACCCTTGCGGTTATTATTTTTTGCGCTAAAAACAAAAAACAGCGACAATTTTGAAAAAAAAAATGTTTTTACTTTTTGCTATATTAAATATTCCCAAATATCTTTTTAACCCCTTCCCGCCGAGCGTATGCAGGTGTGCGGCCTCGGCTTTCGGGGGTTATATCGGGATGATGCCCGCAGCTGCAGGCATCATCCCGGTAACGTTTTTTAGAGCCGACGATTGGCTTTCCATGGATAACAACCGATGCAGCTAAAAGCCGCTCAGCTGTTATACCAGAGGAGCGGGAGGGGACGCCCCCCCTCCCGCCGCCTCCCGCCACTCTTAACGGGCCTCCCGATCCACCAGGAGACCCGATCAACAATCTGCCACCTCCGGCGGCTAGGGACAGACTGGCACGAAGCCGAAAATGGCTTTGTTTCAGTCTCCTGATTGTAAACACGGAAGCAACGTCATGACGTCACTTCCCGTTTACTCGGCTGCCAATGGCGCTGGTTTTAAAAAAATATACAGTATTCAGAATCTCCGAAAATGGCGATCTGAATACTTTGAAGCGCAAAGGAGGGATCGGGGGTCTTTAGACCCCCGATCCCTCCATAAAGAGTAAGTGTCACTACCTGGGCATGTTTACATTCCTTGTGATCATTTTTTTTTTTTTTAACACAATTTATTAATATAAAAATAAGAAAAAAACTATTTTTTAAAGCACCCTCGTTCCCGCGAGCTCGCAAGAAAACACATACGTAAGTCGCATTGTTCATATTTATTGCTTATATATATTTTTTCTATTTTCATAGTTGACCCTAATATCACAATATATCTCCTGAAGAAGCTTAGGAAAGCGAAACATGTTGAGAAAGTGGTATTAATCTCTGTATCAATGAATTACCTTTTTGCTTTTTGTATTGTCTTTGGCCAATGTCTGTTTTTTAAGATTGTTAAATAAAATATTTATTTTACTATACGCTCATTACCTCTTTAATCCCAGCACCGTTAAAAGTCCCTGAGGCCTACAAATGGCCTCAATGTCCCCTTTTATCTCGCACCCGCATATGTAAACGGTGTTCAAATCACACATGTGAGGTATCGCCGCGATCGTCAGAGCAAGAGCAATAATTCTAGCACTAGACCTCCTCTGTAACTCTAACCTGGTAACCGTAATAAAAATGTAAAGCGTCGCCTATGGAGATTTTTAGGTACCCTAGTTTGTCGCCATTCCATGAGTGCATGCAATTATAAAGCGTGACATGTTTGATATCTATTTACTCGGCGTAACATCATCTTTCACATTATACAAAAAAATTGGGCTAACTTTACTGTTTCGTTTTTTTAAAATTCATGAAAATGTCCCTTTTCCCAAAAAGTTGCATTTAAAACACCGCTGCACAAATACCGTGTGACATAAAATATTGCAACAATCGCCATTTTATTCTCTAGATTCTCTGCTAAAAAATATATATAATGTTTGGGGGTTCTATGTAATTTTCTACCAAAAAATACGGATTTTAACTTGTAAACACCAAATGTCAAAAATAGGCGTAGTCATGAAAGGGTTAAAAAAACTAATTTCTTCATCAGTTTAGGCCAATATATATTCTGCTACATATTCTTGGGAAAAAAAAATCACAATAAGCGTATATTGATTGGTTTGCGCAAAAGTTATAGCGTCTCAAAACTATGAGAAAGATTTACTGCATTTTTATGGCATGTTTATCAGGATTGCGACATTGCGGCGGACAGATCGGACACTTTTGACAGATTTTTGGCACCATTGACATTTATACAGCAATCAGTGCTATAAAAATGCACTGATTACTGTGTAAATGTCACTGGTAGGTAAGGGGTTAAATGTATGTTCCCTCACTGTGTTCTAACTGTATGTGGATAGGACTGAGTAAGAGAGGACACATATATCGTTGTTCCTATTTACTAGGAACAAACGACATGTCTCCTCTCCCCTGACAGCACAGAGATTTGTGTGTTTACACACACAAGTCTCTGTGCTGGCGCTCGTGCACATGGCCGGCGGCAATCGCGTGCTTGTGCCTCCAGCGGTGCGCGCCCCCCTGGCAGCTCTTAAAGGGCTGATATACCCATACAGGGTTTTGCACACCCGTGCCGCTTTGCCGACATATATCAGCATGAGCCGGTTGGCAAGTGGTTAAGGTAAACTTAACACTGGTCTGCATGGTAAAACGCAGTGTTTTACCAATCAGGCTAATGCAGGGAGCAGTACAATGCACATTTCAGCACTTCATACTGCTTGTTTTCTTTTTTCTCAACTTTATCTGAAGTGTCACATTAATGCATTTGCACAGTATTGTGGTGTCTTGCACTGTGACATGTGGTGCCATCAAGTGTGCTGTCAAAATAGCAGACATGATAAACTTTTCTACACTGCAACACACTGCATATCCTTCCAAAGTTGTGATATGAATAGGACACATAGAAAACAATTGTTCTCGTGGTGACCTGTGTTTAGAGTGTAAAAACACGTCACCACACATAGTGCCTTAAAAATTAATAAGGGGTTAATGGGAACACACACACACAAAAAAAATATATATACAGTGGAGACGGAAAGTATTCAGACCCCCTTAAATTTTTCACTCTTTGTTATATTGCAGCCATTTGCTAAAATCATTTAAGTTTGTTTTTTTCCTCATTAATGTACACACAGCACCCCATATTGACAGAAAAACACATAATTGTTGACATTTTTGCAGATTTATTAAAGCGGAGTTCCACACAAAAATGGAACTTCCGCTTTTCGGAACCCCCCCCCCCTCCGGTGTCACATTTGGCACCTTTCAGGGGGGAGGGGGGTGCAGATACCTGTCTAAGACAGGTCTTTGCACCCACTTCCGGCATAGACTCCCATGGGAGTCTACGCCTCTTCCCGTCCCCACCGCGCTGTCTGCTGGGAACACACAGCTCCCAGGAGAGAGCGGGGACCACTTGGGACGCGCAGCGCGACTCGCGCATGCGCAGTAGGGAACCGGGAAGTGAAGCCGCAACGCTTCACTTCCTGATTCCCTCACCTAGGATGGCGGCGGCAGCTGCCGAGAACCGAGCGGGTTCTCGGCGTCGCCTGCTGACATCGCTGGACCCTGGGACAGGTAAGTGGCCATGTATTAAAAGTCAGCAGCTGCAGTATTTGTAGCTGCTGGCTTTTAATATTTTTTTTTTTTTGGCGGTGTGGGTGGACCCCCGCTTTAAAAAAGAAAAACTGAAATATCACATGGGCCTACGTATTCAGACCCTTTCCTCAGTATTTAGTAGCAGAACCCTTTTGATCTAATACAGCCATGAGTCTTTTTGGGAAAGATGCAACAAGTTTTTCACACCTGGATTTGGGGATCCTCTGCCATTCCTCCTTGCAGATCCTCTCCAGTTTTGTCAGGTTGGATGGTAAACGTTGGTGGACAGCCATTATTAGGTCTCTACAGAGATGCTCAATTGGGTTTAAGTCAGGGCTCTGGCTGGGCCATTCAAGAACAGTCACGGAGTTGTTGTGAAGCCACTCCTTCGTTATTTTAGCTGTGTGCTTAAGGTCATTGTCTTGTTGGAAGGTAAACCTTCGGCCCAGTCTGAGGTCCTGAGCACTCTGGAGAAGGTTTTCATCCAGGATATCCCTGTACTTGGCCGCATTCATGTTTCCCTCGATTGCAACCAGTCGTTCTGTCCCTGCAGCTGAAAAACACCTCCACAGCATGATGCTGCCACCACCATGCTTCACTGTTGGGAATGTATTGGACAGGTGATGAGCAGTGCCTGGTTTTCTCCACACATAAGGCTTAGAATTAAGGCCAAAAAGTTCTATCTTGGTCTCATCAGACCAGAGAATCTTATTTCTCACCATCTTGGAGTCCTTCAGGTGTTTTTTTTAGCAAACTCAATGCGGGCTTTCATGTGTCTTGCACTGAGGAGAGGCTTCCGTCGGGCCACTCTGCCATAAAGCCCCGACTTGTGGAGGGCTGCAGTGATGGTTGACTTTCTACAACTTTCTCCTATCTCCCGACTGCATCTCTGGAGCTCAGCCACAGTGGTCTTTGGGTTCTTCTTTACCTCTCACCAAGGCTCTTCTCCCCCGATAGCTCAGTTTGGCTGGACGGCCAGCTCTAGGAAGGGTTCTGGTCGTCCCAAACGTCTTCCATTTAAGGATTATGGAGGTCATTGTGCTCTTAGGAACCTTAAGTGCAGCAGAATTTTTTTTTGTAACCTTGGCCAGATCTGTGCCTTGTCACAATTCTGTCTCTGAGCTCTTCAGGCAGTTCCTTTGACCTCATGATTCTCATGCACTGTGAGCTGTAAGGTCTTATATAGACAGGTGTGTGGCTTTCCCAATCAAGTCCAATCAGTATAATCAAACACAGCTGGACTCAAATGAAGGTGTAGAACAAGGGTCTTCAAACTATGGCCCTTCAGTTGTTCAAGAACTACAATTTCCATCATGCCTAGCCATGTCTGTGAATGTCAGAGTTTTACAATGCCTCATGGGATGCGTAGTTCCGCAACAGCTGGAGGGCCATAGTTTGAGGATCCCTGGTGTAGAACCATCTCAAGGATGATCAGAAGAAATGGACAGCACCACTTAAATATATGAGTGTCACATCAAAAGGTCTGAATACTTAGGACCATGTGATATTTCAGTTTTTCTTTTTTAATAAATCTGCAAAAATGTCAACTTTTTCTGTATTTTTCTGTCAATATGGGGTGCTGTGTGTACAATAATGAGGAAAAAAATGAAGTTAAATGATTTTAGCAAATGGCTGCAATATAACAAAGAGTGAAAAATGTAAGGGGATCTGAATACTGTCAGTCCACACTGTATATACAATATTTACTGTGTGTGTATATATACAGTATCTCACAAAAGTGAGTACACCGCTCACATTTCTGTAAATATTTTATTATATCTTTTCATGTGACAACACTGAAGAAATTACACTTTGCTACAATGTAAAGTAGTGTGTGTACAGCTTGTATAACAGTGTTAAACATTTTTTGGAATATGGTCCCCAGTTATCAGTTGTGATATAGTTAGTGCTGTATATAGTTCCAAGGAGCTTCTATGAAAATTAATGATAAATCAATGAGGTGATTGCACAACTGATGAACTAAGAAAGTAGAATTGTAACCCAAAGAAGCATATTCCATTGGCAAGGAAGCCAGGTGAAAGGAAAAAGAATGTGCATCTCACCAAAGAAAAAGTGATAAGAAAAAAGGTAACCGTATAAAAGCTAGTGAGTGGGTAATATATAGTAAACCGCATATTACCTTGAACTTGGAATAGAGGGGTTACTCCAGAATGGTGCAAAGTGTCTCAGGAGTGCAAAAAAGCAAACAAAGTGTGAGCTCCGTCAGGGTGTGGTATAAGTACCGGCAATCAGCCACCGGTCACCACCAACGTCACGCTGTGTAGTCAATGGGGAGGCGGCACCAGTGTCTGAGCAACGATTGATGCTCGGCAATTGGCGCTCAAACCCTCCCTCGTGGTGTACGCAGTTGGATAAACATGTCAGATTTTAATACTTTACTATAATGAATCATTCCTATACATTTTATCATGTTTATATGTGATTATACAATAGATAAAATAAGTGCAGCGCAAAGAAATAATCACAGAGTAATAAATAATCTAATCAAACTTATAGAAATAAAAAAAGTCCTTAAGGAATAGTAAAATGGCAGATGGCTCTCTTCTGGGGAAACTCATATAAGGCTCTAATCCAAGCGGTAAGTGTGGAAAGAGATTGTGCTTACCAGATCCAGTTGACCCCTTGATTATAGGGGGTCCAAAAAAGCATGAAAGGGTCCGTGGCAGACTGCTGGGCTAGCTGTCATCTGCAGCGATCTCCTCAGGTCTGTAGTATGAGGCTGATGTGCCGCTGTATACTCTCTCTCTCAATGTAGCGATATCCTTTTGCTTTCACTGACCAGTGTTGTCTGTGTTTCTCAGGCAGAGGTTGGCTGAAAGGACAAGCATTCTGATTGTCCGCCAAGGAGAAGGGAGGAGACTGAAGCCGCCGAGCAGGAGAAAGAGAAGCTTCTCGTGATGCCCACAGAGGAGAACCAGGGAAGCCGCCCGTGATTGCCCGCCATGGATGTGGTAAAAGCACGGACCTACCAACCCGACCATGGTGATGGCGGGTGCACTGTTTGCCACTATGCCTCGTAAAAAGCTTTCCATTGTCTTAAACAAAAACACTCAAGATTGAATTTGCTGGCCCAAATGAACAATTTCCTTTCATTAACAGATGTGCCCATTTGAGCTGAGTACTGTTCAGTCATTCACAAGAAGACTTGTATTTTATGAATGAATACAAGGCTTCCTCTGACTGGCTGAGGTGGCAAAGCAGGTGAATGATGTAACAATTTCTAAATCAGCCTATCAGAAGAAGCCTTGTATTCATTCCTAAAACACAAGGCATCCTATGATAAAGGAAATAGTCTGTCGATAAAGGAAATAGTCATAGTAACCCTTGCGTTATCCTTTAAACGTTACTTAACCCAATGGGTGTCAGAAACAATGATCCAGACAGACACAGAAGTACAGTTAAATCACACTTGTTTAATAATAAAAGTAAATAGAACAAACATAGTCAAAACATAGCCAAAGTTCGGTAACCGCAACGGATAGTCGGACAAGCCAGAAAGTCAGGAAGCCAGGAATCAGTGTAGTAGAACAGCAAGCAGAATCTGGAGCCAGAAAGAATGTCAGCCAAGCAAATCTTTAACAGGAGCCCAGGAGAAAATCTCTGTGAGGATGACCAAGGCGAAGGCAGAGATCATCTGGGCTGGACGGCTTAAGTAAGCAGGACTGACGAGCAGGATATCATCAACAGGTGAGTCACTGTGGAGAGATAGGAGCTGGCAATTAGCCAACAGCTAAGCAGCCAGCTCAGAGAAGTAAGGGCTGAGCCCAGCCCTGACAGTACCCCCTCATTGACCCCTCCCCCTCAGAGGACCACCAAGCTTGAGGGGAAAACATCTATGGAAATCACTGAGAAACACAGGTTCATGTACGTCCGAAGATGAGACCCAAGAGCGTTTCTCTGGACCGTACCCTTTCCAATGCACAAGGTACTATATGCGCCCACAGTACCTACGGGATTCAACAATGGACTGTACTTCATACTCCTCATGGTTCTCAACCTGTAAGGGGTGAGGACGTGGCACCGAGGTGGTAAAGCGGTTGCAGACCAAAGTTTTTAAAAAAGGAGAAATTAAATACATTTGAGATACGCATATTAGAAGGAAGGTCTAACACGTAAGCCACTGGGTTAATAATGCAGAGAATTTGGAAAGGCCCAATAAACCGAGCTGCAAACTTCAGAGAGGGAACACGAAGTCGGAGGTTGCGAGATGACAGCCAGACCCTGTTTCCAGCCTGGGTGGAAGGCACAGGCAGGCGTCCGCGGTCAGCATGGAGTCTGTACCTATCATTAGCATGTCGCATAGCCTCCTGGATTTGTGCCCACGTGGAACGAAGACTACAGAGGTGCTCTTCTAACGCAGGAATACTCTGCGGAACAAATGAGTTGGGAAACCTGCAAGGTTGGAAACCATAGTTCGCCATAAACGGGGACAATCGGGAAGCAGAATTCAAGGCACTATTGTGAGCAAACTCCGCCCACGGGAAGAGGTCTGACCAGTTGTTATGATGGTCAGAAATATAGCAATGTAGGAACTGCTCCAAGGACTGATTGGCTTTTTCTGCAGCCCCATTAGACTGCGGGTGATACACAGAGGAGAAAGCAAGCTGAATTCCCAACTGTGCACAAAAGGCTTGCCAGAACTGGGACACAAACTGACTACCCCTGTCTAAGACGATCACCTTTATTAGCCCATGTAAGCAAAAGATATCCCGAGTAAAAATGGAAGCCAGTTCCTTAGAAGTGGGCAACTTCTTAAGTGGAATACAATGAGACATTTTCAAAAACCAGTCAACTACCATAAGGATAACTGTGTTGCCTTGGGAGTTGGGTAACTGCACAATGAAATCCATAGACAGGTGGGTCCAGGGCTCCTCTCCATTGAGTATGGGTTGTACGAGGCCCACTGGAAGGTGTCATGGAGTCTTATGCCCCGTACACATGGTCGGATTTTCTGATGGAAAATGTCCGATCGGAGCATGTTGTCGGAAATTCCGACTGTGTGTGGGCTCCATCGGATTTTCCGACACACAAAGTTGGAGAGCAGGAGATAAAATTTTCCGACAACAAAATCCGTTGTCGGAAATTCCGATCGTGTGTACACAAATCCGACGGACAAAGTGCCACGCATGCTCAGAATAAATAAAGAGATGAAAGCTATTGGCCACTGCCCCGTTTATAGTCCCGACGTACGTGTTTTACGTAACCGCGTTCAGAATGATCGGATTTTCCGACAACTTTGTGCGATCGTGTGTAGACAAAACAAGTTTGAGCCAACATCCGTCAGAAAAAATCCTAGGATTTTGTTGTCGGAATGTCCGAACAAAGTCCGACCGTGTGTACGCCCTATTACTCTGAGCACACACACTGAACAGGCAGCTACTAAGGCGGTTGCATCAGCATGTAGACTAGGCCCAAAAGAGTTGATTCTTCACAGGGTGGCCAGCAGCCTTGGGAGAATGGTAAGCCTGGAGCACGGCAGTATGGAGACTCTCTGGGACAAAGCAGCGGTCACGAGGTTTCTCAGGAGGAGCATGGGCTTGAGTGCTAATGCCCCGTACACACGGTCGGACTTTGTTCGGACATTCCGACAACAAAATCCTAGGATTTTTTCCGACGGATGTTGGCTCAAACTTGTCTTGCATACACACGGTCACACAAAGTTGTTGGAAAATCCGATCATTCTGAACGTGGTGAACACGTACATCGAGACTATAAACGGGGCAGTGGCCAATAGCTTTCATCTCTTTATTTATTCTGAGCATGCGTGGCACTTTGTCTGTCGGATTTGTGTACACATGATCGGAATTTCCGACAACGGATTTTGTTGTCGGAAAATTTTATATCCTGCTCTCAAACTCTGTGTGTCGGAAAATCCGATGGAAAATGTGTGATGGAGCCTACACACGGTCGGAATTTCCGACAACAAGGTCCTATCACACATTTTCCGTCGGAAAATCCGACCCTGTGTATGGGGCATAAGAATTTTGTCACCCAAAGGAGGTTAGACTGGTGCAAACCGTAGCCAGAATACGATCAGAAGGAATCACAGGAACTGGAACCGACTCCATCTTGGAAGTGGAGGAAAATTGTCGCGACAAAGCATCAGCCTTTACATTCTTAGTACCGGGTAAGAATGAGACAATGTAATTGAAACTTAACAAGAAAAGGGCCCATCGCGCCCTTCTGGGAGAGAGACATTTAGCTTTGGACAAGAATGTGAGATTCTTATGGTCAGTAAGAATGAGAACCGGCACAGTGGTATCTTAGAGGAGATGTCTCCATTCTTTCAAGGCTAAAATGATTGCTAAGAGCTCTCTGTCCCCAGTCTTGTAATTGCACTCTGCAGGTGACAATTTCTTGGAAAAGTAGCCACAAGGATGCATAGCGCTCTGAGGTAGGACGTTGAGACAGAAGGGCGCCAACTCCAGTCTCAGAAGCATCAACCTCAAGGATAAAAGGTAACGTAGAATCAGGATGTGCCAACACAGGAGCAGAAACAAAGGCAGCTTTGAGACTCTTAAAGGCCTTAATGGACTCCAGAGACCAACCCTGTGGGTTACCGTCCTTTCTGGTCATATCAGTCGGGCTTGACCAGAGATGAGAAGTTATGAATAAACTTCCAATAATAGTTGGCAAAGCCAAGAAAACGCTGCAGAGGACGTAAACCCATGCGCAAACCCATGGGTTGGGGCCACCGTAGGACTGCTGTCCATTAAAAAACCAGCAGTGGAAATGACATAACCCAGGAATTTAACCTGTTCACAATGGAATTCGCACTTATCCAATTTACAAAAGAGATTGTTCTCTCTTAGTTTCTGAAGCACACGACAAACATCTGTGTGGTGGCTCTCCAGGGACTTGGAAAATATGAGGATATTGTCGAGATAAACCACCACACATAACTGCAACAAATCTTGGAGGACATCGTTAATAAATTCCTGGAAAACTGCCAGAGCGTTACAAAGGCCAAATGGCATTACGAGGTACTCATAATGGCCTGTTCTGGTAATAAATACAGTTTTCCACTCGTCGCTCTCCTTACACGTTTGTATGCCCCTCTCAAATCAAGCTTTGTGAAAACCGTTGCTCCCTCGAGGCGGTCAAATAACTTCTGTTATCTCAATGGAATCGAATCAACATTCTTAATCATAAAACAATTGAGACCCCTATGATCAATACAAGGTCTCAGGTTCATCACGCTTCTTCACAAAGAAGAAACCAGCACCAGCAGGAGACGAGGATTTGCGGATGAAACCTCGAGAAAGTGCATCTGCAACATACTCCTCCATGGCCTTATCCTCCAAGACGGACAAAGGGTAAACCCGGCCAAGAGGGGGTATGGCACCAGGTTGAAGGTCTATTGCACAATCATACGACCGGTGTGGAGGCAAACTACCTGCTTGAACGTAGTACTCCTCCGGCAGGGAGGAGAGTAAAGAGGTGCACAGGACCTTGGCTACCTTCTGGAAGCATGTCTTACTACATTGTGGCGACCAGGAGAGAACTATGGAGCCAATCAAAAGAGGGGTTGTGCCTCTGTAATCAAGAATAACCAATAACCAGCGGAAACTTAGGTGAGGAAATAACTTGGAATTGGATTATCTCATGGTGAAGAGCCCTTACGGCCATGGATAATGGAACAGTCTCGTGAGTCACATGGGCAGGCTGTAGAGGTCACCTGTCAAGAGCTTCAGTGGCAAGTTAAGTGGCACGCAGCTGCAGTGGAATCGAAGGCTTGGATACTAAGGCAGCATCAATGAACAGGCCTGCAGCCCCAGAGTCAATTAGAGCCTGTATCTCAATGGACAGCTCAGCCCAAGAAAGGGTAACTGGAACCATGGGCTTATCCTTCTGGATAACTGGGGGCGAAACAATGCCACCTAAGGTCTGTCCGTGACAGGACCTCAAGGTTCGGGCGTTCCCTGGACGGGTAGGACAAGACTTCAAAAAGTGACCTGCCTGGCCACAATAAAGGCACAATCTCTCCCTCCTCCTAAGGGCTTGCTCATCTGCAGAGAGGCGCATGAAGCCCAAGTGCATGGGTTCACCTTCACTGACTGACTTGGTACCAGGAGGCATGGGAGGTGAGGGAGGCAAGGATGGGACTGCAAAGCTCAGAGACAAATGTACAGGAGGCTTCTGCAAGTGCTCCTTAAAAGAGTCTTTCTCTGAGTCTGGAGTCAATGAGGATGGCAAACGTGATCAACTCCTCCAGCTCAGTGGGTATATCTCGGGCTGCTATCTCATCCTTGATGGTATACGAGAGACCATGAGAAAAAGCAGCCACGAGGGCCTCATTGTTCCAAGCAACCTCTGCTGTCAGAGTACAGAATTCAATGGCGTAATCGGCAACAGTTCTCGTACTCTGATGGACATGAGTCACTCGGCAGCATGCGGAAATGTCAAATACCCTTTTAAAGGAAGCTGCAAACTCTGGGTAATGCAGGACAATGGGTTTTTGTGTCTCCCGTAGAGGGTTTGCCCAGGCCAAAGCTCTCTCAGAAAGCAAAGATATCACAGAACCTACTTTGCTTCTGTCCATGGGAAATGCCTGGGGCAGCATCTTAAAGTATATCTCAACATGGTTGAGAAACCCTCTGCATTGAACTGAATCGTCCCCAAATCGCTGGGGAAACGGAGCGGAACCAGACATACCTCTTATAGAGGTAATACTCGAGGTGGCTGCCTGCACAGAAGTTGAAACAGCAGCAGGGACGGCCTGCAACACAGGTTGCACCGGAGCAGCCACAGTGGAAGATTCCAGGGGAGCCATGCAACCCAGTAGCGTTTATAACGCCATGGCAAACTGATCCATGCGCTGATCCTGCTCATCCAATATGGAAAGAAATATTACCAAAAAGTGGATTGACTGCATCTTCTGAATTTGTGGCCTTCGCCTACTGTCAGAAACTATGAATCAGACCGAGACAGAAGTGCAGTTAAATCACACTTGTTTAATAATAAAAGTAAGTAGAACAAACGTAGTCAAAACATAGCCAAATTTCGGTAACCGGAACGGATAGTCAGACAAGCCAGAATGTCAGGAAGCCAGGAATCTGTGTAGTGGACCGGCAAGCAGGATCTGGAGCCAGAAGGAATGTCAGCCAAGCAAGTCTTTAACAGGAGGGCAGGAGAATGTCTCTGTGATGTTGACCAAAAAACAAAGGGGTTCCCCTGGGTGGACTTTCCTGGCACTTGCAAAAGTAAAAAATAATAAAGTGTGTAGAGAATAAAGGGCATTTATAAAAAAAGGTATAAATTTTATTCGTATTCACAGGTACACTTTGATAAAAACAAGCAGTAAATATCTAGACTAACATAGTGAAAACTACATGATAGCCATGATAAGCAAACAAACAAAACAAGTTGTGATGAAAAAGCTCTTCTCAAGCCCGACGCGTTTCGGGGTACTTAATATCTGTACAATCCTTCTTCAGGGGCATAATCTGAGAGAGAGGGGTTCATCTAGGCTGATTGAGAGAGAAATAAGAGAGAGAGAGAAGATAAGGTAATGGATAAAGCTCTAGATAGTATGCAATGGAGGGTTGGGGTGATGAATTCATCACCTACCTGAAAATATATAATTATTTGCTTGTAAAATTTTTTTTCTAAAAGCAAGAAGAGCCATGGAGGAAGGGCAGAGTATGGCAGAAAGTATACGTGTTGTAGCTGGTGTAAACAAGAATACTTAGACGGTGAGAGATGCAGGTTGGTGGGCTGCAGTCACCATGGGGGGGTATGGCAATACTCCCGTCCCGCCTGACCCGGGCGCGTACAAACCAGAGCGGCGTGCTGAGGTCACAGGAAGGCGTCCCTAAAAAATAAGAGAATATAGAAAGGACCTTAAGATAGGGTCCATAGTAGGTAGATAGAAAGTAGTAACTGAATGTATGGATGGGTGGTTTAGTCGAAATGAGGTTCATAATAGAGAGAATGTAAGGGATGATATATATATATTAAAGTGCATCAAAAATGGGTCGCATCAAGGAGAGCAACAACGGGGAGGTCCCGCTAATCTTGTACCCTAGTGGCAACATACAAATGTATGTATATATGGATTTAAGTTTAAAGTTTAAACAAAATATAAAGTTAATACATAATTGTGCACATAGCGGGTAAATATGCTAAACATGCGTATTGGGAATATCCATAATGCATATTCTGTAGCAGGTAAAATAAAAATTAGAGGCAATATCATAATATATGAAGTTTTAAAAGGACAAATATATTGATGCAAAGCCTATATGAGAGTACTTCCAACAGCTTGCAGGGACCAGAGTAAGAGCTAGCTCAGAACTGGTAGTGTGTAATTGGTTCAGCTAAGCAGAGGAGTATTAAAAGTATGTAGAAACAAAAATGCTGTGGTAAGGAAAAGTAAAGAGAAATAAATAAAAAGTCATACCTTAGAAAGTGCATGATAGCAACCTCACAGCCAAGCGTCCGGTATGTGTAGCGTCTTGGTATGAAGTGAGTGAGGCTGGTATAAATAGCGTGGCTGCCACAATCAGCTGGCGTCAGAGATGAGGCACAGCTGTGTTGTGAGCAGCGTAAGCCGGGACGCACTGTACTGACCCCCCGAGGCGAGCGTGCGCGGCGCCACCCCAACCGCGCGTGCGCGAACGTCACGGCGTTTGGAGCAGCGTCACGCACACCCGCCCCACCGGCACGGAAGTGGCACTCCGGCGAGAGCGCATGCTCGTCTGGAGTGTCAACATGGAGGCAGTGGGCGTGAGCTGGAACAGCGCCCAGGTACCTCACTAAGCGCCGCCCAAGAAATTCCTGTGGCGGCTTACCGTGCCGGGCAGCCGCTCTGGCCAGACACGCCCCGAGGGGGGCGGGGAAAAGGAAAATGTGTCACAGTAAATAGCACAGAGAAAAATAACAACGATACATATCATTAAAGAGGAGTAACTACTGCCCAATCACAAAAAATTACTTTAGTGTATTCCTCCAAGTATGAAGAGGCAGGGAAAGGGGGAAGGGGATGAGAAAAGGAAGGGAAACAGTAAATAGGGAACAACAATGAGGAATAGATGAGTGGCCTACACCCAAATCAGTTATATAGTGTTGGGGCAAGAAAAAGGAGGGGGAAACTTACATAAGACTGGGAATTGTAAGTTGCTGTATGGAACAGTAAGCATAATAGATTATTACACAGTAAGACAACAATGAGCAACGACCAAGCAGTTTCAATACATATGAAAGATGTGCATGTGCAAATATGTACAACAGACATAAACGCATAATGGCAGAAGATAAGTAGCAGACATGAATACATCCTATACATTACCACTCTAAGGGGTAGATGGCAGACATGAATACAACATATTGCTACTATAAGGGCAAAGAGAACAAAAAATAGGGGGAGGGAAAATATCAAAGGGAAACGACCAAGCTGGCTGTGTGTCTAAATACATGGTCCCCTAAGGGGTACCAACCAAAGAGTAAATAAATCTATAGGGGGGATGGCAAGTGCAAGATATAATGGAATAATGGGGGGGGGTTTGGGGGGAAGGGGAGGGGAAGGGGGAAGGGAAGAGAAAGGGGGGGAGCATGTATAAGACACACGTACAGCTTGGTGTACAAAAATTCAGGAAAAACCAAGAGCTGCAGCAAAACAGTAAAATATTAAGAAAACAGAAATATCCTTTAAGATGGCCAAGACCCTATTTTTCCATACCTCCGGAATTAAAGCCTTGTAAGAAGGGCTTGAAACAAACCGCTTCATTGAGGCCTGGAGGTGTGGTGGCCTTAAGTAGGAGGATCCATTTGAGTTCTCTCTGGAGTAAAATTTTATTCCAGTCGCCCCCTCTGGGGCTAGGATGTATGCGGTCCAAAATTAAAAATTTAATGGAGGGAAATTTACCTCCATGTACCAAGGTTACATGTCGGCCAAGGGGTAGGTCGGGGTCAGCTGTTTTCATAGACAAAATATGCCTGTAAGCTCGTCGCCAAAATTCAAGTTTGGTCTTTCCTATATAGAAACAGCCGCAGTTGCACTGGAGTAGATAAACCACTCCAGTGGTTCTGCAGTTTGCGAAGTGTTTAGGAAAAAAGGGTTTCCCATTAGGGAGAGTAGGGTTTTTTTGGGTGAGCATGTAGCCACAATAGTGGCATGAGCCACAGGAAAAAGTACCCCTGTATTTGCAGTGGATTGTCGATGGTCTAAACTCACTTTTGGTGATCTGGTCGCCAATGGAGGTAGCTCTTCTAAAAGTAAAGTTGGGCTTTTCCGGGACCAAATGGCCTAGGTTGGGGTCCAGGGCCAGTAGGTGCCAGTATTTCTCGATTATTCTTTTAGTTTGGCGATGTTGTTGATGATATGTTGTAATGATGCTGAGTGAGTAGGAGTCTTTTTGTTGTTTAGTAGGGTGGAGAAGTGTTTGTCTGGGTTTGTTGTTGGCTTTCTGAAACGCTCTTTTAAGAGATTTGTGAGAATAGCCGCGTAGTAACAGTCTATCTCTAAGGGCAGCAGCTTCTGTAAGAAAGTTATTGTTGTCTGTACAATTGCGCTTGATCCTAATGTATTGGGAGTAAGGTATGGAGTCAATTAAAGGTTTAGGGTGGAAACTGGCAGCGTGCAGTATGGTATTACCGGCAGTGCTTTTTCTAAATAATTTGGTGTAAAGTTTGCCCTGTCCATCCTTGAAGATTTCAATATCTAAAAAAGTTACATGAGTGTTGTCAAAGGACATGGTAAACGTTAGATTAAAATCATTCTTATTCATCCGAAGTACGAACTGCTCGAGTACATCCGAGGGACCCTCCCATACGACAAAAATGTCGTCTATGTATCGATGCCACGCATGGATGTAGTTGGTATAATGAGTGAGGTTCCCATCTGAAAAGAGGGCTTTCTCCCACTCCCCCAGGTACAGGTTAGCGTACGACGGGGCACAACATGTCCCCATCGCCACTCCCTGCACCTGGAGGTAGTGGGAGCCGAGAAAGGTGAAAACATTGTGGGTGAGGATGTACTCGAGCAGTTCGATGATGAATTCATTGTAACTGGGATCAGAGTGCATATCACTCTGAAGTACATGTCTAATTGCTGCCAGACCCAATACATGTGGAATAGAGCTATAGAGTGTCTCCACGTCAATAGTGACAAGGAGGGCTTTCTCCGAGACAGGAAGATGGTCCAGAATTTGTAAGAAATGGCTAGTGTCCTTTACATAGGATGCTAGAGATACCACGAGAGGTCTAAGATGTTCATCAATGAGTTTGCTGGCATTCTCGCTTATTGAACCTACACCGGAGATAATCGGCCTGCCGGGCGGGTCTTTGAGATTCTTGTGCACTTTGGGGAGTGCATAAAACGTAGGGGTCTTGGGGAAATTGTTTCTCACAAAAGTCCAGGTAGTCTTACTAATGGTATGGTTAAGAAAAGCAGAGTCGACCAACGCGTAAAATTCTTTGTTATAGTGATGTTGACCAAGGCGAAGGCAGAAATCATCTGGGCTGGATGGCTTAAGTAAGCAGGACTGACAAGCAGGATATCATCAACAGGTGAGTCCCTGTGGAGAGATAGGAGCTGGCAATTAGCCGACAGATGAGTGGCCAGCTCAGAGAAGGAAGGGCTGAGTCCAGCCCTGACAATGGGTCAGTGTCATTGCCAGAGAACTAACATCATAAAAGGATTGGCAGTTGGTGCCCCCAAACATCTCTCAGGAAAGGTTTCCTTGAAATTCTCCAGAGGCAGTGTATATTTAAGGTCATGCATCTACTGGCAGCCAATAGATGGAGCTGTAAACTTACACCGCCAAATGACATGTTGTTTCACCATGCAGTCTGACTTAAATTGTCAAATAATGAACATAAAAGTTTAAATCAAAATGTAGCTTCCTATTTAATACAGTACATGTTTTCAGTGAATGTGTAAAGGGAGTGTTATGGACACAATTAACCCAGCGTGATAGCTATAATTTTATCTCTTCCTCGGCTCTATACAAACATCTGATTTCTAGCTATTTGACAGAATTAATTTCACAATGTTCTGTGTGCTGTCCTTTGCTCAGTGAGCAATCTGAATCAGAAAAGCTATCAGGAGTGTGAATATATTACACTGATGAGAGACTAGAAAACAAGTACAATTATACATTGTTTATCAATATTGTACCCTAATACACATTTTAATTTATACTTTGGTAAAGAAAATTTGTAGATATACAGATGATGCAATTTCTGACATCCTTCTAAAAATATTAATTTCCTCATCAGTTTAGGCTGATATATATTCTTCTACATATTTTTGGTAAAAAAATCGCAATAAGCGTATATTGATTGGTTTGCACAAAAGTTATAGCGTCTACAAAATAGGGGATAGATTTATGGCATTTTTATTATTATTTATTTTTTACTAGTAATGGAAAATCTTCGATTTTTATCCAGACTGAGACATTGCAGCGGACAAATCGGACACCTTTGACGCTTTTTTGGGACCATTGACATTTATACAGCAATCAGTGCTATAAATAGCCACTGATTACTGTATAAATGTCACTGGCACGGAAGGGGTTAACACTAGGGGGGGCGATCAATGGGTTAAATGTGTTCCCTATGTGTGTTCTAACTGTGGGGGGAATGTGGCTGACTAGAGGAGGTGACGATCGTTGTTCCTACTTGGTAGGAACACATGATCTGTCTCCTCTCACCTGACAGAACCGGGATTTGTGTGTTTACACACACAGATCCCAGTTCTCGCTCTGTCACAAGCGATCGCGGGTGCCCGCTGGGCACACACATCGGCTCCGGGGACACGCCGTGCATGCCTGCTACAGCATCTTAAAGTGCCGACGTACAGCTACGACAGCTTGCGCAGGGGAGCCAACCTGCCGCAGTATAACTGCGGCGGCTGGTCAGGAAGGGGTTAAAGTGGTTGTAAATACTCACATATACACAGTGAAGTGAACATTCTCAGATGATACACAGAGATGAAAAAAATCCTCCTACATAAGTTTTACATGCATATCTGCTGTCTGCACTTCTGAAAGGGTATAGAGGGGTTGGTGGAGAGACTGCAGTTACACTGTGTGAGAGCTGATTGGAGGAAAGGGACATCCCCCCTCTACAAGGAACAAAGGAACATCCAATGCTGTAGTCTGACTAGGCAAGCTCAGTGCTCATCTCCCTCCCGAGAAAAATACAAGCTTTCTTTGATTTTGAGAACAAGGCCTTACCTAAGCTCTTTCTATATTAGAATGCTTCAGAGACTCCCTGGTATACAGAGACAGAGGAACCAATAAGGCCCCTTTCACACATGCGGACTGTTTGTTGGTTTTTCATCCATCTGAGTTCTGGAGCTTCTCTGGGGCGAATGTTGCATGTAGAGCAGCCCATTCAAGTGAATCGGACACACCTGAACAATCCATTCAATTTGTATCAAATCAGACAGGCCCTTGTACTACATAGCTGATGGGGGATCTAATCTATTGTAATTAGGGAGATGTGGTCCAGAGTGGTGAATACACCCTGTCACACCCTCTTCTGTGATGCAACAAGAAAGTGAAGGCTTCTGGGAGATGACCTAACAGGAAGTTAAAGCTAAGGAAGTGACGAAATATGAAAATTCTTTCAAAAATACAAATAAACTGGCAAGACTTTAAACCTCCTGTGGACAAGATACTCTAAGTGAGAGATAAGCCCACTAGGATAGCTAGGCCAGAAATGGCATTGCTTCTATTTATTATGAAAACTGAAATTCTGCCCGAAAAGGGGAACTTATCCTTTAAGCTAGTGTCTTGGTCCTTTTAAGTTTAGCCTAGGGTATGCTATATTGCTAGTTCACAGTTATAATTTCAAATCCAGAATTTAATGCACACAAAACCAGTTTTGGTAAAAAATGGAGGATTGGGAGTTTGCAGGAGGTGGGCAGTTATATCCCCAATATCCCCAATCCACTGCCTCGAAATCCAGGTGCAATCCTCCCCCAGGGACAGCAACCAGCTTCAGTGTGCCTCCAGTACTATTGGAAATATTTGTAAAAGCAGTCAGTAAAGTCGTTTAGTAGGCAGGTCATTAGTAGTCCCACATCGTTGTTTCTCTACTGCAGAAGTATTGTTCTCTCCAATACTGTATTCCAGCACTGCATCTTCCCAAGCCTATGCAGATCTACCTGATCTGCTCACTGCGTGTATGCATGATGGACTGAAATCCCCCATAACATCACCCCTCTGGACCAACACAGCAGTAACCCCTCTAGCGGTCTGGAGTTACAGCTTCACAAGGCCTTGTATTCTGGTTCCCGTGGTTCCAGGCTATGGCTCAGAAGATCTCATTGTGCACCTGGGCCCATGTGACATAGGGGCTCAGGTCACCACCTATGTATTCCGTTTGAGGGGTCCTCACTCACCCTCAAGAGGGTAGATCTCTTTCCACTAGCCACAAACAACTCCCAGCCCAACGAGGTTTATACTTGTCACTTATATTCAGGATCCTGTATACCTCACCAGTGCAGCCTACCGTTATTCCCTGAAAATAAGACCCAACTGGAAAATAAGCCCTAGCATGATTTTTCAGGATGCTTGTAATATAAGCCCTACCCCAAAAATAAGCCCCAGTTAAGATTGTCAGCCAGATAGACTCGATATTTATTGCCGAATGACCAATTGGAGTATAGGCACGATGCACATGCACACTTGATGCTTACAGTAATATTTTGATCCCCAGACCAGATGAGTGCAAAAAGAAAGAGCTATTCCGTCAAGTACAAGAAAGGTTTAGTGGAGGACTCCCGTGGCAAGAATCTTACGGCTTCCTGTAAAGAGAATGAAGTTAGATCTCCAAATGGTCCGAAAATGTGCGAGCGGAGTACGATAACCTCAGTCAACAGGTGGATGAGGGAAATGCTAAGAAGTGCAAGTGTGGGTCAGGTGAGCAGCCATTATTTCCTGAGCTGGAAGACATCAATCTGTGAATGGATTGCTGACAGGAGAGCAAAGGCTTTGGTTGTGCATAGGGTTGTTATTTAAGCATTTGCCCTTGCAATGGCACCACAGAAATATCCCCAGAAGAATTCAAAGAATCACAACACTGACTGGTTGGCATCCTTCAGCAATATGAACTGTCTCTAAGGCCTCATGTACATGGGCAGTTGAAAACCTCTTCTGAACGCTGGAAACTGACAGCTGATAAACGACTGTGAAAAACGTCCATTTAATAGCTTTTACATACTGAGTTTAGCAGCAGTTATCAGCAGTTGAGGTTAGAAGCTTTTTTTAAAAAAATAACCTCAGGAGACCCTCCCAAATGTTCACAATGCTGGAAAAAAACATAAATTAGTTCACTATTTCAGCCATTCTGTGAGAGAAGAGAGTGCAGTGTGCTTTAACTATGTATTCTCTCTGTCTGTCTCTGCCTCTTTCTGTCTCTCTCTCTCTCTCTGTGCCAGTCTCTGTGTGCGTCTCTCTCTCTCTGTCTGTGCCTGCCTCTCTCTGTCAGTCTCTCTCTCTCTGCCAGTCTCTCTCTCTGTGCCTCTTTCTCTGTGCCTTTCTCTCTGTGCCCCTCTCTCTCTGTGCCTGTCTCGCTCTCTGCCAGTCTCTGCCTCTCTCTGCCTCTCGCTCTTCTCTCGCTCTCTGCCTGTGCCTCTCTCTGTGCCCCCTCTCTCTCTATGCCCCCCTCTCTCTCTATGCCCCCCTCTCTCTCTCTGTGCCCCTCTCTCTCTGTTCCTCTCTCTCTGTGCGTCTCTCTCTCTCTGCCAGTCTCTCTCTCTGCCAGTCTCTCTCTGTGCCTCTTTCTGTGTCTCTCTCTTTCTGTGCCTCTCTCTCTCTGCGCCTCTCTCTCTCCTTCTGCCAGTCTCTCTCTCTGCCTGTCTCTCTCAGTCTGTGCCTGCCTGTATCTCTCTCTGCCTGTGCTCGTCTCTCTCCCTGTGCCTCTCTGCCTGTCTCTCTCTGCCTCTCTGTCTCTCTCTCTCTGCCTCTCTGTCTCTATCTGTGCCTCTGTCTCTCTGCCTGCCTTTCTGCCTGTCTCTCTGCATGTCTCTGCCTGTCTCTCTCTCTCTGCCTGTCTCTCTCTCTTTGCCTGTCTTTGCCTGTCTCTCTCTCTGCCTGTCTTTCTTTGCCTATCTCTCTCTACCTGTCTCTCTCTGCCTCTCTCTCTCTCTGCCAGTCTTTCTCTCTGCTTGTCTCTCTCTGCCTGTGCTTGTCTCTCTCTCTCTCTCTCTCGCCGCCTATCTCTCTCTCTCTGCCTGTCTCTCTCTCGCTGCCTGTCTCTCTCTCTCTGCCTGTCTCTCTCTTTCTGCCTGTCTCTCTCTCTCTCTCTCTGCCTGTCTCTCTCTGCCTGTGCTCGTCTCTCTTTCTCTGCCTGTGCTTGTCTCTCTTTCTCTGCCTCTCTGCCTGTCTCTCTTTCTCTGCCTCTCTCTCTGTGCCTCTGTCTCTCTCTGTGCCTGTCTATCTGCCTCTCCTTCTCCGTGCTTCCCTCTCTGCCTGTCTCTCTCCCTGTCTGCCTGTCTCTCTCCCTCTCTGCCTGTCTCTCTGCATGTCTCTCTCTCTCTCTCCCTCTGCCTGTCTCTCTCTGCCTGTCTCTCTCTCTCTGACTGTCTCTTGCTCTCTGCCTCTCTCTGCCTGTCTCTCTCTCTCTGCCTCTCTCTCTCTCTGCCTGCCTCTCTCTCTCTCTGCCTGTCTCTCTCTCTCTGCCTGTCTCCCTCTCTCTCTGCCTGTCTCTCTCTGCCTGTGCTTGCCTCTCTTTCTCTGCCTGTGCTTGTCTCTCTCTCTCTCTCTCTGCCTCTCCGCCTCTCTCTGCCTCTCTCTCTGTGCCTCTGTCTCTCTCTGTGCCTGTCTATCTGCCTCTCCCTCTCCGTGCTTCCCTCTCTGCCTGTCTCTCTCCCTCATTGCCTGTCTCTCTCCCTCTCTGCCTGTCTCTCTCCCTCTCTGCCTGTCTCTCTCTATCTCTCTGCTTGTCTCTCTCTGCCTGTCTCTTGCTCTCTGCCTCTCTCTGCCTGTCTCTCTCCCTGTGCCTTTCTCTCTCTCTCTCTCTGCCTCTCTGCCCATCTCTCTGCCTCTCTCTCTCTGCCTGTGCCTGTCTCTCTATCTGCCTCTCTCTCTGCCTGTCTGTGTCTCTCTCTGTGCCTGTCTCTGTGCCTCTCTCTCTGCCTGTGTGTCTCTCTGCCCCTCTCTTTCTCTGCCTCTCTCTCTGCCTGTCTCTCTCCCTGTCTCTCTGCCTGTCTCTCCCTGTCTATCTCTGCCAATCTCTGTGCCTCTTTCTCTCTGTACCTCTCTCTCTCTGTGCCTATCTTGCTCTCTGCCAGTCTCTGCCTCTCTCTCTCTGTGCCTGTCTCGCTCCCTGCCTGTCTCTTTCTCTGCCTCTCTCTGTGCCCCCTCTCTCTGCCTCTCTCTCTGCCTGTTTCTCTCTCCATGTCTGTGCCTCTCTGTGCCCCAAACCAATGGTCCCTGACTCCCTGTGCCCTATGATAAGGTTATCAATTTACAAGACGTCGCCCCAGTGTAACTGTGTTCAGGGACCATTGGCTAGTATATGCTAACCTGGTAGCTCTATTTGAGGCTCTGGTCTGCTTCAGTCCTTATTTCCCTCTTAAAGCATTAATTGCTGAAACCCAATCACTGTCACACACCTGCTATTATACCGTTGTGAGAACAGGTTTCTTCAAGCCAACAATGTTTGTTTGAACGGCATCCTGTGCCTTTCTTGATATTCGATTTTTCAAGCTCCTGATATGGAATTGCTCCAATTGAGCTAATTAATGTGACCATTCTCCATCCCGTACCCCTGACGAAGGTGTAAAAAACCAGAAACGCGTCGGGTATTAGGGTCTTTACCCATCGGAGAGTATCAGTGTCATTTTGTAATTTGTTTGACTTTTGTGTTTTGCCATGTTTATTGTATGCACTACCAGACGCCACACGTCTTTTTATATTTGTTCACCTGTCTGATCTTATAACATTTGTGATATAATAAATAAACAAGTTTTTCTACATATAATCAGTGTTGGTGGTCTTTCAAAGTCCTATTAAGGGGGTATTTTTTCTTGGTTTGTCTAATCAGGGATGGGACCACCACACTTTTCCTGACATGGTGGAAGCCTCTCTCTTTTTCTCTCTGAGCCCCCCCTCTCTCTCTCTGTGTGCCCCCTCTCTCTCTGCCCCCTTTCTCTGTGCCCCTCTCTCTGTACCCCTCTCTCTCTCTGCCCCTCTCTTTCTCTGTGCCTGTCTTGCTCTCTGCCAGTCTCTGCCTCTCTCTCTCTCTGTGCCTCTCTCGCTCTCTCTGCCTGTCTCTCTCTCTGCCTCTCTCTCTGCCTGTCTCTCTCTGTCTGTGCCTCTCTCTGTGCCCCCTCTCTCTCTGCCTGTCCCTCTCTGTCTGTGCCCCCCTCTCTCTGTGCCCCCTCTTTCTCTCTGTGCCCCCTCTTTCTCTCTGTTCCCCTTCTCTCTCTCTGCCCCCTTCTCTCTCTCTGTGCCTCTCTCTCTCGCTCTCTGTGCCTCTCTCTCTCTCTGTTACTCTCTCTGTGCCTGTCTCTCTTTCTGCCTGTATCCCTCTCTGCCAGTCTCTCTCTGCCAGTCTCTCTGTGCCTCTCGCTCTGTGCCCCTCTCGCTGAAACCCAATCACTGTCACACACCTGCTATTATACCGTTGTGAGAACAGGTTTCTTCAAGCCAACAATGTTTGTTTGAACGGCGTCCTGTGCCTTTCTTGATATTCGATTTTTCAAGCTCCTGATATGGAATTGCTCCAATTAAGCTAATTCATGTGACCATTCTCCATCCTGTACCCCTGACGAAGGTGTAAAAAAACAGAAACGCATCGGGTATTAGGGTCTTTACCCATCGGAGAGTATCGGTGTAATTTTGTAATTTGTTTGACTTTTGTGTTTTGCCATGTTTATTGTATGCACTACCAGACGCCACACGTCTTTTTATATTTGTTCACCTGTCTGATCTTTTAACATTTGTGATATAATAAATAAACAAGTTTTTCTACATATAATCAGTGTTGGTGGTCTTTCAAAGTCCCATTAAGAGGGTATTTTTTCTTGGTTTGTCTGATCAGGGATGGTGGGACCACCACACTTTTCCTGACATGGTGGAAGTCTCTCTCTCTTTTTCTCTCTGTGCCCCCTCTCTCTCTGTGCCCCTTCTCTCTCTCTCTGCCCCTTCTCTCTCTCTCTGCCCCCTTTCTCTGTGCCCCTCTCTCTGTACTCCTCTCTCTGTACCTCTCTCTCTGCGCCCCTCTGTGCCTGTCTTGCTCTCTGCCAGTCTCTGCCTCTCTCTCTCTGTGCCTCTTTTGCTCTTTCTGCCTGTCTCTCTGCCTGTCTCTCTCTGTGCCTCTCTCTGTGCCCCCTCTCTCTCTGCCTGTCCCTCTCTGTTTGTGCCTCTCTGTGCCCCCCTCTCTCTCTCTCTGTGCCCTCTCTTTCTCTCTGTTCCCCTTCTCTCTCTCTGTGACCCCTTCTCTCTCTCTGTGCCTCTCTCTCCCTCTCTGTGCCTCTCTCTCTGTTCCTCTCTCTGTGCCTCTCTCTCTGTGCCTGTCTCTCTCTTTCTGCCAGTATCCCTCTCTGCCTGTCTCTCTCTGTCTGTGCCTCTCTCTCTGTGCCCCTCTCGCTGAAACCCAATCACTGTCACACACCTGCTATTATACCGTTGTGAGAACAGGTTTCTTCAACCCAACAATGTTTGTTTGAACGGCGTCCTGTGCCTTTCTTGATATTCGATTTTTCAAGCTCCTGATATGGAATCGCTCCAATTGAGCTAATTCATGTGACCATTCTCCATCCTGTACCCCTAACAAAGGTGTAAAAAAACAGAAACGCGTCGGGTATTAGGGTCTTTACCCATCGGAGAGTACCAGTGTAATTTTGTAATTTGTTTGACTTTTGTGTTTTGCCATGTTTATTGTATGCACTACCAGACGCCACACGTCTTTTTATATTTGTTCACCTGTCTGATCTTTTAACATTTGTGATATAATAAATAAACAAGTTTTTCTACATATAATCAGTGTTGGTGGTCTTTCAAAGTCCCATTAAGAGGGTATTTTTTCTTGGTTTGTCTAATCAGGGATGGTGGGACCACCACACTTTTCCTGACATGGTGGAAGTCTCTCTCTCTTTTTCTCTCTGTGCCCCCTCTCTCTCTCTGTGCCCCTTCTCTCTCTCTCTCTGCCCCTTCTCTCTCTCTCTGCCCCCTTTCTCTGTGCCCCTCTCTCTGTACTCCTCGATCTGTACCTCTCTCTCTGCGCCCCTCTGTGCCTGTCTTGCTCTCTGCCAGTCTCTGCCTCTCTCTCTCTGTGCCTCTTTTGCTCTTTCTGCCTGTCTCTCTGCCTGTCTCTCTCTGTGCCTCTCTCTGTGCCCCCTCTCTCTCTGCCTGTCCCTCTCTGTTTGTGCCTCTCTGTGCCCCCCCCTCTCTCTCTGTGCCCTCTCTTTCTCTCTGTTCCCCTTCTCTCTCTCTGTGACCCCTTCTCTCTCTCTGTGCCTCTCTCTCCCTCTCTGTGCCTCTCTCTCTGTTCCTCTCTCTGTGCCTCTCTCTCTGTGCCTGTCTCTCTCTTTCTGCCAGTATCCCTCTCTGCCTGTCTCTCTCTGCCAGTCTCTCTGTCTGTGCCTCTCTCTCTGTGCCCCTCTCGCTGAAACCCATTCACTGTCACACACCTGCTATTATACCGTTGTGAGAACAGGTTTCTTCAACCCAACAATGTTTGTTTGAACGGCGTCCTGTGCCTTTCTTGATATTCGATTTTTCAAGCTCCTGATATGGAATCGCTCCAATTGAGCTAATTCATGTGACCATTCTCCATCCTGTACCCCTAACAAAGGTGTAAAAAAACAGAAACGCGTCGGGTATTAGGGTCTTTACCCATCAGAGAGTACCAGTGTAATTTTGTAATTTGTTTGACTTTTGTGTTTTGCCATGTTTATTGTATGCACTACCAGACGCCACACGTCTTTTTATATTTGTTCACCTGTCTGATCTTTTAACATTTGTGATATAATAAATAAACAAGTTTTTCTACATATAATCAGTGTTGGTGGTCTTTCAAAGTCCCATTAAGAGGGTATTTTTTCTTGGTTTGTCTAATCAGGGATGGTGGGACCACCACACTTTTCCTGACATGGTGGAAGTCTCTCTCTCTTTTTCTCTCTGTGCCCCCTCTCTCTCTCTGTGCCCCTTCTCTCTCTCTCTGCCCCTTCTCTCTCTCTCTGCCCCCTTTCTCTGTGCCCCTCTCTCTGTACTCCTCGATCTGTACCTCTCTCTCTGCGCCCCTCTGTGCCTGTCTTGCTCTCTGCCAGTCTCTGCCTCTCTCTCTCTGTGCCTCTTTTGCTCTTTCTGCCTGTCTCTCTGCCTGTCTCTCTCTGTGCCTCTCTCTGTGCCCCCTCTCTCTCTGCCTGTCCCTCTCTGTTTGTGCCTCTCTGTGCCCCCCCCTCTCTCTCTGTGCCCTCTCTTTCTCTCTGTTCCCCTTCTCTCTCTCTGTGACCCCTTCTCTCTCTCTGTGCCTCTCTCTCCCTCTCTGTGCCTCTCTCTCTGTTCCTCTCTCTGTGCCTCTCTCTCTGTGCCTGTCTCTCTCTTTCTGCCAGTATCCCTCTCTGCCTGTCTCTCTCTGCCAGTCTCTCTGTCTGTGCCTCTCTCTCTGTGCCCCTCTCGCTGAAACCCATTCACTGTCACACACCTGCTATTATACCGTTGTGAGAACAGGTTTCTTCAACCCAACAATGTTTGTTTGAACGGCGTCCTGTGCCTTTCTTGATATTCGATTTTTCAAGCTCCTGATATGGAATCGCTCCAATTGAGCTAATTCATGTGACCATTCTCCATCCTGTACCCCTAACAAAGGTGTAAAAAAACAGAAACGCGTCGGGTATTAGGGTCTTTACCCATCGGAGAGTACCAGTGTAATTTTGTAATTTGTTTGACTTTTGTGTTTTGCCATGTTTATTGTATGCACTACCAGACGCCACACGTCTTTTTATATTTGTTCACCTGTCTGATCTTTTAACATTTGTGATATAATAAATAAACAAGTTTTTCTACATATAATCAGTGTTTTGGTAGTCTGCTGTGCCCCCCTCTCTCTCTCTCTGCCCCCTTTCTCTGTGCCCCTCTCTCTGTACCTCTATCTCTCCCTCTCTGTGCCTCTCTCGCTCTCTCTGCCTGTCTCTCTGTCTGTGCCTCTCTCTGTGACCCTCTCTCTCTGCCTGTCCCTCTCTGTCTGTGCCTCTCTGTGCCCCCTCTCTCTCTGTGCCCCCTCTTTCTCTCTGTTCCCCTTCTCTCTCTCTGTGCCCCTTCTCTCTCTGTTCCTCTCTCTGTGCCTCTCTCTGTGCCTGTCTCTCTCTTTCTGCCAGTATCCCTCTCTGCCAGTCTCTCTCTGCCAGTCTCTGTCTGCGCCTCTCTCTCTATGACCCTCTCGCTCTCTGCCTCTCTCTCTCTCTACCTGTCTCTCTCTGTGCCCCCTCTCTCTCTGCCTCTCTGTGCCTGTCTCTCTATGCCTCTCTGTGTCTCCCTCTCTTTCTGTGCCTCTCTTTCTCTCTGCCTCTCTCCCTCTCTCTGTGTGTGTCTCTCTCTCTCTCTGTCTCTCTCTCTCTCTCTCTCTCTTTGTCTCTCGCTCTCTCTCTCTCTCTCTGTCTCTCTGTGCCCCCTCTCTATCTCTCTCTGCCTCTTTCTCTGTGCCTCTCTCTCTCTCTGCCTCTCTCTCTCTCTGCCTGTCTCTCCCTCTCTGCCTGTCTCTCCCTCTCTGCCTGTCTCTGTCTGTGCCTGCCTGTTTCGCTCTCTGCCTGTGCTTGTCTCTCTCTCTCCCTCTGTGCCTCTCTGTCTCTCTCTGTGCCCGTCTATCTGCCTCTCTTTGTACCTGTCTCTCTGCCTGTCTCTCTCCCTCTCTGCCAGTCTCTTTCTTTGTGCCTCTCTCTCTCTCTGCCTGTCTCTCTGCCTGTCTCTCTCCCTCTCTGCCTGTCTCTCTCCCTCTGCTTGTCTCTCTCCCTCTCTGCCTGTCTCTCTCCCTCTGCTTGTCTCTCTCCCTCTCTGCCTGTCTCTCTCTGCCTGTCTCTCTCTTTGCCTCTCTCTCTCTCTCTGTCTCTATCTCTCTCTCTGCCTGTCTCTCTCTGCCTGTCTCTCTCTCTGTCTGTGTAATGCTTAATCCCATACTTTGACCTGCGCCGCTATCCATTGTTTTTCTTTGTGCCTGCCTGTCTCTCTGTCTGCCTGTGCTTGTGTCTCTCTCTCTTTCTCTGTGCCTCTCTGCCTGTCTCTCTCTCTCTGTGCCTCTGTCTCTCTCTGTGCCCATCTGTCTCTCTCCCCCTCTGCCTGTCTCTCTCCCTCTCTGCATGTCTCTCTTTCTGCCTGTCTCTCTCTGCCTGTCTCTCCCGATCTCTGCCTGTCTCTCTCTCTTTGCCTGTCTGTCTCTCTCTGCCTTTCTCTCTCTCTCTCTTTCTCTCTGCCTGTCTCTCTCTGCCTGTCTCTCTCTCTGTGCCTGTCAGTCTCTCTCTCTGCCAGTCTCTCTGTCTGTGCCTCTTTCGCTCTCTCTCTGTGCCTCTCTCTGTGCCCCTCTCTCTGTGCCTGTCTTGTTCTTTGCCAGTCTCTCCCTCTCTCTCTCTCTGTGCCTGTCTCGCTCCCTGCATGTCTCTCTCTCTCTGTCTGTCTCTCTCTCTGCCTGTCTCTTTCTCTCTCTCTCTGCCTGTCTCTTTCTCTCTCTCTCTCTGTGCCCCCTCTCTCTCTGTGCCTCTCTTTCTCTGTGCCTATTTCTCTGTGCCTCTCTCTCTCTCTGTGCCCCCCTCTCTCTCTCAAGTTTCAAATTCAAATAAGCTTTATTGGCAGGACCACATACATGTTAGCATTGCCAAAGCAGTTGAGTTTCTTTAAGAAAAAGAAGGGGGATAATATAGAAAGGAAAGGGCATAGGGATTTTAAAGTCCTCGGTCTTTCATGTCCCTCTCAGTCGGTGACACGCTGTCACATATTGGGCAGCAATTTTTACAGTTGGCTCCTCTTCTCCCAGTAGAAATTGGAGTTTCCTCTTCTCTTCTATAGAATTGAAGTCTGGGATGAGAGTGGAGAGTCTCTGGAAGTGAGTGTCCCTCACTGATGAGTACTTTGGGCAATGTAGCAGGAAGTGGTCCTCATCCTCCAGGACCCCCTGGTCACATTTCTGGCACGGTCTACTCTCCCTGGGCTTGTAGGTCTGCCTGTGCCATCCTAATTGGATTTCCAGGCTGTGGGCGCTCAGTCTGTACAGGCTCAGGGTCTGTCTGTCTTTGGGGTCTTGTAGCACCTCCAGGTACAGGGCCAGTTTGTAGTCTCTCTGCAATGGCTGGTAAACAGTTTTTTGGCGTTTGTTAGCTCATTTCTCCATTCTCCAACATGTTTTTCTTTGGAGTCATTGATTATGTTTTTTATTTGAGATTTTGTCAGGCCGCATTGTTGAGAGTTTGGGATAGACAAGGTGTTGATGAGTTGTTGCAGGCCACACGGCTTGGACTGGTCTTTACTGTTCAGTAGGGCTTTATGGTGGTATGAGTTGGGACTGCTGTTTTGTAGGTGGTCCCAGTATGATAGCGCTCCCTTTCTGTACTGCGAGAAGTAAGGGAAATCTGCCCAACTCAGACCGGCAAGCAGTGTTGGAGGTGCTCTGATGGACTTGGAGGAGGTGCTTGCAGAATTCCAGATGGAATATTTCTGTTGGGCTGGGGTCCCATTTGGATTAGTCTGGGTAGGTGACAGGACCCCAAACTTCACCACCGTAAAGAAGAATTGGGGTGATGACGCTATCAAGTATTCTGAGCCAGACCCTCACTGGTGGTTTTAGGTTTTACAGCTGTCTCCTGATGGCATAGAAGGCTCTGCATGCCTTGTCTTTTACTGCCTCTATGGCTGGCTTGAAACTTCCTGGTTTGTTAATTTCTAAGCCGAGGTATGTGTAGCTGTTAGTTTCACCAACAGTGCAGTTGTTTAATATAAAGGAAGGGCTCAATTGTTTGTTTAGTATTTTTATTTTGGAACACCATGATTTTTGTTTTATTTGAGTTCATTGGTAGTGCCCATGTGGCACTGTATTTCTCCAACACTTCCAGGCTGTCTTGTAGGCCTTTCTCTGTTGGTGTCAGAAGTAGGAGGTCATCCGCATACAGCAGGAACTTCACCTCAATTTTTATGTAGTCAGTCCTGGTGCTGGGGAGGATTCTAGAGCTGCAGCCAGTTCATTGATGTAGATGTTGAACTTAGGCTGCAGCCCTGTCTGACTCCTCGGACTTGCCGGAAGTGTTTTGTTCTTTTCCCATTCACCTTTACACTGCAGCTGTTCTCAGTGTATGAACTCTTGATAACCTCATATGTTTTCCCCCCTATTCCACTCTCTAATAGTTTTTTGGAACAGGCCAGGGTGCCACACGGAGTCAAATGCCTTCTTTAAGTCCACAAAGCAGGCGAATATCTTTCCATGTTTTGTATTGTGGACATGGTTCTTGATGAGGCTGTGCAGGGTGTAAATGTGGTCTGTAATGCGATGGTTTGGCATGAACCCTGCCTGACTTCTGCTGAGGACATTGTGTTGTGTCAGGAAGTTGAGGATCCGTTTATTGAGGATACTGTTGAATAGTTTCCCTAGTGTGCTGCTGACACATATCCCCCTGTAGTTGAGTAGTAAAAATGCAGCGCTAAATACAAATAAGCAGTGCACATATATGTGACTACCAAACAAATGAAAGTGGTGAAAAACATAAAGAACAATCTTATTAAAAAAACTATTTAGTCCATAACCATGTGAGTGTCCAACTCAGTAAGTGTCATATAAGTATCCAACACAGTGGGATGGTAAATAAATGGGTGGGCGAGAAGTTAATCTTATGTAAATCACAGGGATGGTGTCTCAAACTCCATGGGTGCCATGTGAATCACAGGGATGGTGTTCCGATAATCGATATCCACAAGAGAGTACAGAAGAAGTAAATACCCTTACCAGAATAGATGGACACGTTTGCCGTACGGCTAGGTGTCATACAGGCTTATGGATCAGCGATCCCAATGGAGGCTCGACATGTGTAGCAGGTTCCCCTGGTTCCTCTGTGGCAATCGGAAGGGAGATGAATGGTCCGGAACTCGATGAGGGGGTCTCACCCGCAAAGATGTGATGGACAAATGCAGCTTTCGAACAGCCAGCAAAGGGACATTTGCCAATAGGAATACAAGCGCTTGAAAAAGAGACAATAACTGTGGACCAGCAAGAATCCCAACGTGTTTCGCCTAAACAGGCATCATCTGGGGTGATGATTTAATGTATAGCAGTAGTTGGTTGTGGTCTGACGGGTGTGTTTGTGGGGTGACTGTAAAACCATTGATGAGTGTGGGGTTCATATCTGTGATGGCATAGTCTACCACACTGCTGCCTACATGGGAGCTAAATGTGTATGTTTCTAGAGAGTATCCCTTGGTACGGCCGTTGAGGATGTAGAGGCCTAGACTGCGACACAAATTCAGCAATTTTCTTCCATTTTTGTTGGTTGTACTGTCATAGCTGTTTCTTTGTATCTGTATCGACTCATGATCGTAATTTGCATGGCCCAGTATGTACATGTTGCCATCAGAACTTGTATAGTCCTTTTCTCTTCCTGTCCTAGCATTGAGGTCTCCACAGATGAGCACTTGTCCCAGGGATTGGAAGTGGATAACCTCACTTTGTAGGACCTCATAGGTGTCTGGTCTGAAATATGGGGACTCTGCTGGGGCAATGTATGCTGCACACAGGTAGATGTCTGACTGAGAGGTAAGGATGAAGCTGCTCATTCTTGGCCAGATGTGGCTCTCTCCTATTTTGATTGCACTGATGTTCCGATGTAGCTCCTCCTTATACCAGACTAGTATTCCTCCTGAACACCGACCCTGTTTGATGTTTTTATCTTTCTGTGCGGGGACAGAGAACTCCCTATAGCCAGTAGCTACTGATGGTTCATCCTGTGCCTGGGTCCATGTTTCCAGGAGGATTTGTATGTCCGTTTCACGTAGTCTTTGCTTGAAATCTGGATCATTTACTTTGGATCCAAAGGCTGAAGTGTTCAGACCCTGCATGTTCCAGCTACTGATTACTAATATTGTAATTTTTTGTTTGTATATTTATATACCTTGTAATGGGTAAATTTCCTGGGACAAATTGGGTTATGGGTGGTTGTCATTGTCTTTTTTACTATTTTTTTTTTTTTTTAGCTCAGTCACATAGTTTATTGCATAATATGCTGGGGAGGGTTCTCATCTCCTCCTTTTCTCTGCTCTGTAGTGTTCTTAACATCCATCTTGGGGTGGGTGGTTTACTCCATTCTTGCCATCTTCGTGGCCCTGTTTTTTGGCTGAGTGTATTGTTGTTGTATTGTATTAGTGGTGAAGTTTTGGGGTCTTGCAGTTTTAATTGTGTCTGTCTGAGAATGGGTTGTGCCATGTTCAGGGTTGTGAGTTCTCTCAAGAACAATATCTTGGAATTCTCTTGCCAGGTGACTGACCCCTTGTTTGTTCAGATGTTTGTTGTCATAGAGGTGTTGGGGCATTATAGAATGGTGTTGTGCCAGGTGAATGGAAGGCTTTGATCTGGTTTTGTCTGCCAGCTCTGTGTTGATTAGTTCAATTATGCTGTTTGTTATGTCTCTCCTTGGAAGAATGGAGAACAGAATTACTTTGGACTGTGGGAATTTTTGTTGCGCAGTCTCCGTTAGTTGCAGTAATTTGTCCATGATAGCGTCCTGTTGTTCCTGAATGTTGTTTGTGCCTGTGTGTATGATGATATGTTTGGGGTTAGTGAAATATGGATCGTTGATGACTCCTGTTGCCTGTTCAATTATGGAACAGTGAATTTTGGAGATTCTTGTTCCTGGGAAGAGCCGTTTAGTGTTAAGCTATTTCCCATTTGAGTCTATTATTAAAACAATTTCAGGAGTTTGTTGCCTGTTCTTGTGGTTTGATTATGCTTTATCCCTTTTAATTCTGTTTCCTGATTGTGGAGTATCTTTTGTGATTTTCGTGTATTTATTTCTTCCCTCAATTGAGCGTTTTCTTGTTGTAGCTGTTGCATTGTAGATCGAATTTCTAATAGGACAGACGTGTGTTCAGAATTAAATGTGTTCAGCTCTTCCCTCAACTGGTCATTTACATTTTTGTCACCTAACTGTCTTTGAAGCTTTTCTTTGACCTGTACAAAATCTCTCTAGATGAGATAAGCAATCTCTGAGGATATTGGGTGAGGGGATATCAGCCATGTCTATGGATGTCTTTGCTAGTATCTGTTTCTCATCCTTTTTATCTATAGCTTTTAAATCCTTATAAACCTTGGCCTGATCTTTATTTGGGGGGAGACATGCTTAAACTCCTCTAATTGTTCCTCTATGCCTTGTGCCATGATGGTGCCATTGTAATATATGTCTAGGGTGAGTACCGCACAATTATCTTCCTCATCCCTGACCTTGAACTGTCTGCCCATGCAGATTGTAATATTTACAGAAAGCTGTATGCCAGGCTTCAGTGTTCTCAGTATAGAATAACAAATCAGTTTTCTTTCTGTCATGTTCAGTACTGGTGAAGTCAGCAAACAGAGTTTCTGGATTTTGCTTAAGAAGTTATTTTTTCATGGCTTTGTTTGTTCTTTTCTCCCTCTGAGTAAACAATCTCCAAGACATCAGACCCCCCTGCTGGCTTTGGCTTGTGTAATGGGGTCTGTGTTTGGGGTATTTGCTTTCTGCTGTTTCATTTTTAAGTATAGAAGTTTGCGTAGAAAATATTTTCTATATGTTTCTGTGTTTGCTTGTTATAGCAAGATGGTCCTACCTTGTGTCACTGTTTACTTGAATCCTTCAGCCCTGGATGCTCTCTGATGCTGGATACTTGTCCGCTAGATGGTCTTGCTTTTTTTGTACTTTTTGTCTTTAATCTCCTCTTTTTCGTTGCATTTTTCTTCTTGTTCATCTGTCTTGTGTGTAGTCTCAATTTCCCTGTTTTTGTCTTTCAATTTTGCCCATTACAAGGTATAAAGTCATGAAGTTTCAGTAGCTCATTCTTATGCCGCGTACACACGGTCGGACTTTTCGTCTACAAAAGTCCAACGGACGCTGACGGACTAAAGCTGGCTGGTAATCCGATCGTGTGTGGGCTTCTCCGGACTTTCAACATACTTTTTTAGCCTCAAATCCGACGTACTTTAGATTTGAAACATGCTTCAAATCTTTACTTCGTAACTACGACGGACCCCGAAATCCGCTCGTCTGTGTGCTAGTCCGACGGACAAAAAGCCACGCTAGGGCACCTATTGGCTACTGGCTATGAACTTCCTTATTTTAGTCCGGTGTACGTCATCACGTAAGAATTCGATGGACTTTTGTGTGATCGTGTGTAGGCAAGTCTGTTCGTTAGAAAGTCCGCCGCAAGTCCGTCGAAAGTCCGCCGAAAGTCTGCCGGAAGTCTGTCGGACAGGCTGTCTGACTTTTGTAGACGAAAAGTCCGACCGTGTGTACGCGGCATTAGTGCTGCTCCCTCTCTCTCTCTGTGCCTCTCTCTCTGTGCCTCTCTCTCTCTCTCTCTGCCCCTCTCTTTCTCTCTCTCTCTCTGTGCCTCTCTCTGTGCCTCTCTCTCTCTGCCCCCCCCTCTCTCTCTCACTCTGCCTCTCTGTGCCTCTCTCTCTCTGTGCCTCTCTCTCTGTGCCTCTCTCTCTTCTCTGCCTCTCTCTCTGCCTCTCTCTCTGCCTCTCTCTCTGCCTATCTCTCTCTGTGCCTCTTTCTCTGCCTCTCTCTCTCTCTGTGCCTCTTTCTCTGCCTCTCTCTCTCTCTCTGTGCCTCTTTCTCTGCCTCTCTCTCTCTCTGTGCCTCTTTCTCTGCCTCTCTCTCTCTGCCTCTCTCTCTCTGCCTCTCTCTTTCTCTGCCTCTCTCTCTCTCTCTCTCTCTCTCTCTCTCTCTCTCTCTGCCTCTCTCTCTCTCTCTCTCTCTCTCTCTCTCTCTCTCTCTCTCTCTCTCTCTCTCTCTCTCTCTCTCTCTCTGCCTCTCTCTCTCTCTCTGCCTCTCTCTCTCTCTCTGCCTCTCTCTCTCCGCCTCTCTCTCTGTGCCTCTTTCTCTGCCTCTCTCTCTCTGTGCCTCTTTCTCTGCCTCTCTCTCTCTCTGCCTCTCTCTCTCTCTGCATCTCTCTCTGCCTCTCTCTCTCTCTCTCTGCCTCTCTCTCTCTCTCTGCCTCTCTCTCTCTGCCTCTCTCTCTGCCTCTCTCTCTGTACCTCTCTCTCTGTACCTCTCTGTGCCTCCGTCTGTTCCTGTCTCTCTCCCTCTGCCTGTCTCTCCCTCTGCCTGTCTCCCTCTGCCTGTCTCCCTCTGCCTGTCTCCCACTGCCTGTCTATCCCTCTGCCTGTCTATCCCTCTGCCTGTCTCTCTCTCTCTGCCTGTCTCCCTCTGCCTGTCTCTCTCTGCCTGTCTCTCTCTCTCTGCCTGTGCTTGTCTCTCTCTCTCTCTCTCTGTGCCTCTGTCTCTCTGCCTCTCTCTCTCTCTGCCTGTCTCTCTCTCTGCCTGTCTCTCTCTCTGCCTGTCTCTCTCTCTGCCATTCTCTATGCCTGTCTCTCTCTCTCGGCCTGTCTCTGTCTGTCTCTCTCTCTCTCTCTCGGCCTGTCTCTCTCTGTCTGTCTCTCTCTCTGCCTGTGCTTGTCTCTCTCTGTGCCTCTCTCTCTCTCTCTGCCTCTCTCTCTCTCTCTGCTTCTCTCTCTCTCTACCTCTCTCTCTCTGCCTCTCTCTCTCTCTGCCTCTCTCTCCGCCTCTCTCTCTGTGCCTCTTTCTCTGCCTCTCTCTCTCTGTGCCTCTTTCTCTGCCTCTCTCTCTCTGCCTCTCTCTCTCTCTCTCTCTGCATCTCTCTCTCTCTCTCTCTCTCTGCCTCTCTCTCTCTGCCTCTCTCTCTGCCTCTCTCTCTGTACCTCTCTCTCTGTACATCTCTGTGCCTCCGTCTGTTCCTGTCTCTCTCCCTCTGCCTGTCTCTCCCTCTGCCTGTCTCCTCTGCCTGTCTCCCTCTGCCTGTCTATCCCTCTGCCTGTCTATCCCTCTGCCTGTCTCTCTCTCTGCCTGTCTCCCTCTGCCTGTCTCTCTCTGCCTGTCTCTCTCTGCCTGTGCTTGTCTCTCTCTCTCTGTGCCTCTGTCTCTCTGCCTCTCTCTCTCTGCCTGTCTCTCTCTCTGCCTCTCTCTCTCTGCCTGTCTCTCTCTCTGCCTGTCTCTCTCTCTGCCATTCTCTATGCCTGTCTCTCTCTCTCTGCCTGTCTCTCTCTCTGCCTGTCTCTCTGTCTGTCTGTCTCTCTCTGCCTCTCTCTCTCTGCCTGTCTCTCTCTCTGCCTGTCTCTCTCTCTGTGCCTCTCTGTCTCTCTCTCTCTGCCTCTGTGCCTGTCTCTCTTCCTCTCTGCCTGTCTCTCTCTCTTCCTCTCTCTCTCCCTGCTTTCTCTCTCTGCCTATCTCTCTCTCTGCCAGTCTCTCTCTCTGCCTGTCTTTCTCTCTGCTTGTCTTTCTCTCTGCCTGTCTTTCTCTCTCTGCCTGTCTTTCTCTCTCTGCCTGTCTGTCTCTCTCTGTCTGTCTCTCTCTGCCTGTCTCTCTCTCTGCCATTCTCTCTCTCTCGGCCTGTCTCTCTCTGTCTGTCTCTCTCTTTCTCTGCCTGTCTCTCTCTCTCTCTGCCTGTCTCTCTCTCTGTCTGTCTCTCTCTCTCTCTGCCTGTCTCTCTCTCTGCCTTTCTCTCTCTCTGCCTGTCTCTCTCTCTCTCTGCCTGTCTCTCTCTCTCTGACTCTCTCTCTGCCTCTCTCTGCCTGTCTCTCTCTCTCTGCTTGTCTCTCTCTCTCTCTCTCTCTGCCTGTATCTCTCTCCCTGTCTCTCTCTGTCTCGGCCTGTGTCTCTCTCTCTTTCTCTGCCTCTCTGTCTCTCACTCTGTGCCCCTGTCTCTCTCCCTCTCTGCCTGTCTCTCTCCCCCTCTTCCTGTCTCTCTCCCTCTCTGCCTGTCTCTCTCCCTCTCTGCCTGTCTCTCTCCCTCTCTGCCTCTCCCTCTCTGCCTCTCTCTCTCTCTGCCTCTCTCTGCCTCTCTCTCTCTGCCTGTCTCTCTCCCTCTCTCTCTCTCTCTCTCTCTCTCTCTCTCTCTCTCTCTCTCTCTCTCTCTCTCTATGCCTCTCTCTCTGTCTGTCTCTCTCTCTGTGCCTCTCTGTCTCTCTGTGCCTCTCTCTCTGTCTGTCTCTTTCTCTGTGCCTCTCTGTCTCTCTGTGCCTCTCTCTCTCTGCTTGTCTCTCTCTGCCTGTCTCTATCTGCCTGTCTCTCTCTGCCTGTCTCTCTCTGCCTGTCTCTCTCTGCCTGTCTCTCTCTGCCCGTCTCTCTCTGCCCATCCTCTCTCTGCCCGTCTCTCTTGCCCGTCTCTCTGCCCGTCTCTCTCTGCCCGTGTCTCTCTGCCTGTCTCTCTCTGCCCGTCTCTCTCTCTCTTTGCCCATCTCTCTCTCTGCCTGTCTCTCTCTCTGCCTGTCCTCTCTCTCTCTGCCTGTATCTCTCTCTCTCTCTGCCTGTCTCTCTCTCTCTGCCTGTCTCTCTGCCTCTCTCTCTCTGTGCCTCTGTCTCTCTCGGTGTCTCTCTGTCTCCCTCTCTGCCTGTCTCTTCCCCTCTCTGCCTGTCTCTCTCTCTGCCTGTCTCTGCCTATCTCTCTTTCTGCATGTCTCTCTGCCTGTCTCTCTCTAGGCCTCTCTCTCTATGCCTGTCTCTCTCTCTGTGCCTCTCTGTCTCCCTCTGTGTCTCCTCCGTGCCTCTCTCTCTGCCTGTCTCTCTCTCTGCCTGTCTCTCTCTCTGCCTGTATCTCTCCCCCTCTTCCTGTCTCTCTCCCTCTCTGCCTGTCTCTCTCCCTCTCTGCCTATCTCTCTCCCTCTCTGCCTCTCCCTCTCTGCCTCTCTCTCTCTCTGCCTCTCTCTGCCTCTCTCTCTGCCTCTCTCCCTCTCTCTCTCTCTCTCTCTCTCTCTCTCTCTCTCTCTCTCTCCCTCTCCCTCTCCCTCTCCCTCTCCCTCTCCCTCTCCCTCTCTCTCTATGCCTCTCTCTCTGTCTGTCTCTCTCTCTGTGCCTCTCTGTCTCTCTGTGCCTCTCTCTCTGTCTGTCTCTTTCTCTGTGCCTCTCTGTCTCTCTGTGCCTCTCTGTCTCTCTGCTTGTCTCTCTCTGCCTGTCTCTATCTGCCTGTCTCTCTCTGCCCGTCTCTCTCTGCCCATCTCTCTCTGCCCGTCTCTCTGCTCGTCTCTCTCTGCCCGTCTCTCTCTGCCTGTCTCTCTCTGCCCGTCTCTCTCTCTATCTCTGCCCATCTCTCTCTCTCTGCCTGTCTCTCTCTCTCTGCCTGTCTCTCTCTCTGCCTGTATCTCTCTCTCTCTGCCTCTCTCTCTCTCTCTGCCTGTCTCTCTGCCTCTCTCTCTCTGTGCCTCTGTCTCTCTCGGTGTCTCTCTGTCTCCCTCTCTGCCTGTCTCTCTCCCTCTCTGCCTGTCTCTCTCTCTGCCTGTCTCTGCCTATCTCTCTTTCTGCCTGTCTCTCTGCCTGTCTCTCTCTATGCCTCTCTCTCTATGCCTGTCTCTCTCTATGCCTGTCTCTCTCTCTGTGCCTCTCTGTCTCCTCTGTGTCTCCCTCTGTGCCTCTCTCTCTGCCTGTCTCTCTCTCTGCCTGTCTCTCTCTCTGCCTGTATCTCTCTCTCTGCTGTATCTCTCTCTCTCTGCCTGTCTCTCTCTCTGCCTCTCTCTCTCTGTGCCTCTGTCTCTCTCGGTGCCTCTCTGTCTCCATCTCTGCCTATCTCTCTACCTCTCTGCCTGTCTCTCTCTCTCTGCCTGTCTCTCTCTCTCTCTGCCTGTCTCTGCCTATCTCTCTTTCTGCCTGTCTCTCTCTATGCCTCTCTCTCTGTCTCTCTCTCTGCCTGTATCTCTCTCTCTCTGCCTGTCTCTCTCTCTGCCTCTCTCCTCTCTGTGCCTCTGTCTCTCTCGGTGCCTCTCTGTCTCCATCTCTGCCTATCTCTCTCCCTCTCTGCCTGTCTCTCTCCCTCTCTGCCTATCTCTCTCTCTCTGCCTGTCTCTCTCTCTCTCTGCCTGTCTCTGCCTATCTCTCTCTGCCTGTCTCTCTCTGCCTGTCTCTCTCTGCCTGTCTCTCTCTGCCTCTCTCTTTCTGTCTGTCTCTTTCTGTCTGTCTCTCTCTGCCTGTCTCTCTCTGCCTGTCTCTCTCTCTCTCTCTCTCTCTCTCTCTCTCTCTGCCTGTCTCTCTCTCTCTGCCTGTCTCTCTCTCTCTGCCTGTCTCTCTCTCCTCTGCCTGTCTCTCTCTCGCTGCCTGATTCTCTCTCTGCCTGTCTCTCTCTCTCTGCCTGTCTCTCTCCCTCTCTGCCTGTCTCTCTCCCTCTCTGCCTGTCTCTCTCCCTCTCTGCCTGTCCCTCTCTCTGCCTGTTTCTCTCTCTGCCTGTCTCTCTCTCTCTGCCTGTCTCTCTCTCTGCCTGTCTCCCTCTCTCTGCCTGTCTCCCTCTCTGTCTGTCTCTCTCCCTCTCTGCCTGTCCCTCTCTGCCTGTCTCTCTCTGCCTGTCCCTCTCTGCCTGTCTCTCTCTCTCTCTGCCTGTATCTCTCTCTCCCTCTGCTTGTATTTCTCTCTCTCTGCCTGTATCTCTCTCTGCCTGTATCTCTCTCTCTGCCTGTCTCTCTCTCTGCCTGTCTCTCTCTCTGCCTGTCTCTCTCTCTGTCTGTCTCTCTATCTCTGCCTGTCTCTCTCTGCCTGTCTCTCTCTCTGCCTGTCTCTCTCTCTGCCTGTCTCTCTCCCTCTCTGCCTGTCTCTCTCCCTCTCTGCCTGTCCCTCTCTGCCTGTCCCTCTCTGCCTGTCTCTCTCTGCCTGTCCCTCTCTCCCTGTCTCTCTCTCTGCGTGTCTCTCTCTCTCTATATATATATCTCTCTCTCTGTCTATCTCTCTCTCTCTCTGTCTATCTCTCTCTCTCTCTGCCTGTCTCTCTCTCTGCCTGTCTCTCTCTCTGCCTGTCTCTCTCTCTGCCTGTCTCTCTTCCTGCCTGTCTCTCTTTCTGCCTGTTCTCTCTCTCTGCCTGTCTCTCTCTCTGCCTGCTCTCTATCTCCTGTATCTCTTCTCTCTCTGCCTCTGTCTCCCTCTCTGCCTGTCTCTCTCCCTCTCTGCCTGTCTCTCTCCCTCTCTGCCTATCTCTCTCTCTCTGCCTGTCTCTCTCTCTCTGCCTGTCTCTCTCTGCCTATCTCTCTTTCTGCCTGTCTCGCTGCCTGTCTCTCTATGCCTCTCTCTCTATGCCTGTCTCTCTCTCTCTGTGCCTCTCTGTCTCCCTGCCTCTCTCTCTCTGCCTCTCTCTCTCCGCCTCTCTCTCTGTGCCTCTTTCTCTGCCTCTCTCTCTCTGTGCCTCTTTCTCTGCCTCTCTCTCTCTGCCTCTCTCTCTCTCTCTGCCTCCTCTCTCTCTCTCTCTGCCTCTCTCTCTCTCTGCCTCTCTCTCTGCCTCTCTCTCTGTACCTCTCTGTGCCTCTGTCTGTTCCTGTCTCTCTCCCTCTGCCTGTCTCTCCTCTGCCTGTCTTCCTTGCCTGTCTCCTCTGCCTGTCTCCCTCTGCCTGTCACCCTCTGCCTGTCTATCCCTCTGCCTGTCTATCCCTCTGCCTGTCTCTCTCTCTCTGCCTGTCTCTCTCTCTCTGCCTGTGCTTGTCTCTCTCTCTCTGCCTCTCTCTCTCTGCCTGTCCCTCTCTGCCTATCTCTCTCTCTGCCATTTTCTATGCCTGTCTCTCTCTCTCGGCCTGTCTCTGTCTCTCTCTCTCTCTCTCTCTCTCTCTCTCTCTCTCTCTCTCTCTCTCTCTCTCGGCCTGTCTCTCTCTGTCTCTCTCTCTCTCTGCCTCTCTCTCTCTGCCTGTCTCTCTCTCTGCCTGTCTCTCTCTCTGTGCCTCTCTGTCTCTCTCTCTCTGCCTCTGTGCCTGTCTCTTTCCTCTCTGCCTGTCTCTCTCTCTTCCTCTCTCTCTCCCTGTCTTTCTCTCTCTGCCTGTCTCTCTCTCTGCCAGTCTCTCTCTCTGCCTGTCTTTCTCTCTGCCTGTCTTTCTCTCTGCTGTCTTTCTCTCTGCCTGTCTTTCTCTCTCTGCCTGTGTTTCTCTCTCTGCCTGTCTGTCTCTCTCTGCCTGTCTCTCTCTGCCTGTCTCTCTCTCTGCCATTCTCTCTCTCTCGGCCTGTCTCTCTTTGTCTGTCTCTCTCTCTCTGCCTGTCTCTCTCTCTGCCTGTCTCTCTCTCTCTCTGCCTGTCTCTCTCTCTGCCTGTCTCTCTCTCTCTCTGCCTGTCTCTCTCTCTCTCTGCCTGTCTCTCTCTCTCTGCCTCTCTCTGCCTGTCTCTCTCTCTGTCTGTGTGTCCCTCTCTCTCTTTCTGCCTGTATCTCTCTCTGCCTGTCTCTCTCTCTGTGCCTCTCTGTCTCTCTCTCTCTGCCTCTGTGCCTGTCTCTTTTCCTCTCTGCCTGTCTCTCTCTCTTCCTCTCTCTCTCCCTGTCTTTCTCTCTCTGCCTGTCTCTCTCTCTGCCAGTCTCTCTCTCTGCCTGTCTTTCTCTCTGCCTGTCTTTCTCTCTGCCTGTCTTTCTCTCTGCCTGTCTTTCTCTCTCTGCCTGTGTTTCTCTCTCTGCCTGTCTGTCTCTCTCTGCCTGTCTCTCTCTGCCTGTCTCTCTCTCTGCCATTCTCTCTCTCTCGGCCTGTCTCTCTTTGTCTGTCTCTCTCTCTCTGCCTGTCTCTCTCTCTGCCTGTCTCTCTCTCTCTCTGCCTGTCTCTCTCTCTGTCTGTCTCTCTCTCTCTGCCTGTCTCTCTCTCTCTCTGCCTGTCTCTCTCTCTCTGCCTCTCTCTGCCTGTCTCTCTCTCTGTCTGTGTGTCCCTCTCTCTCTTTCTGCCTGTATCTCTCTCCCTGTCTCTCTCTGTCTCGGCCTGTGTCTCTCTCTCTTTCTCTGCCTCTCTGTCTCTCACTCTGTGCCTCTGTCTCTCTCCCTCTCTGCCTGTCTCTCTCCCCCTCTTCCTGTCTCTCTCCCTCTCTGCCTGTCTCTCTCCCTCCCTGCCTGTCTCTCTCCCTCTCTGCCTCTCCCTCTCTGCCTCTCTCTCTCTGCCTCTCTCTCTGCCTGTCTCTCACCCCCCCTCTCTCTCTCTCTCCCTCTCTCTCTATGCCTCTCTCTCTGTCTGTCTCTCTGTGCCTCTCTGTCTCTCTGTGCCTCTCTCTCTGTCTATCTCTTTCTCTGTGCCTCTCTGTCTCTCTGTGCCTGTCTCTCTCTGCCTGTCTCTCTCTGCCTGTCTCTCTCTGCCCGTCTCTCTCTGCCTATCTCTCTTTCTGCCTGTCTCTCTGCCTGTCTCTCTCTATGCCTCTCTCTCTATGCCTGTCTCTCTCTCTGTGACTCTCTGTCTCCCTCTGTGTCTCCCTCCGTGCCTCTCTCTCTGCCTGTCTCTCTCTCTGCCTGTCCTCTCTCTCTGCCTGTATCTCTCTCTCTGCCTGTATCTCTCTCTCTCTGCCTGCCTCTCTCTCTCTGCCTCTCTCTCTCTGTGCCTCTGTCTCTCTCGGTGCCTCTCTGTCTCCATCTCTGCCTTTCTCTCTCCCTCTCTGCCTGTCTCTCTCTCTGCCTGTCTCTGCCTATCTCTCTTTCTGCCTGTCTCTCTGCCTGTCTCTCTCTATGCCTCTCTCTCTATGCCTGTCTCTCTCTCTGTGCCTCTCTGTCTCCCTCTGTGCCTCTCTCTCTCTCTGCCTGTCTATCTCTCTGCCTGTCTCTCTCTCTCTCTCTCTCTCTCTCTCTCTCTGCCTCTCTCTCTCTGCCTATCTCTCTCTCTCTGCCTGTCTCTCTCTGCCTGTCTCTCTCTGCCTCTCTCTTTCTGTTTGTCTCTTTCTGCCTGTCTCTCTCTGCCTGTCTCTCTCTCTGCCTGTCTCTCTCTCTCTGCCTGTCTCTCTCTCTCTCTGCCTGTCTCTCTCTCGCTGCCTGTCTCTCTCTGCCTGTTTCTCTCTCTGCCTGTCTCTCTCTCTCTCTGCCTGTCTCTCTCCCTCTCTGCCTGTCTCTCTCCCTCTCTGCATGTCTCTCTCTCTGCCTGTTTCTCTCTCTGCCTGTCTCTCTCTCTCTCTCTCTCTCTCTCTGCCTGTCTCTCTCTCGCTGCCTGTCTCTCTCTGCCTGTCTCCCTCTCTCTGCCTGTCTCCCTCTCTCTGCCTGTCTCTCTCTCTCTGCCTGTCTCTCTCCCTCTCTGCCTGTCCCTCTCTGCCTGTCCCTCTCTGCCTGTCCCTCTCTGCCTGTCCCTCTCTGCCTGTCCCTCTCTGCCTGTCTCTCTCTGCCTGTCCCTCTCTGCCTGTCTCTCTCTCTCTGCCTGTCTCTCTCTCTCTGCCTGTCTCTCTCTCTCTCTGCCTGTATCTCTCTCTCTCTGCTTGTATTTCTTTCTCTCTGCCTGTATCTCTCTCTCTGCCTGTATCTCTCTCTCTGCCTGTCTCTCTCTCTGCCTGTCTCTCTCTCTCTCTCTGCCTGTCTCTCTCTCTCTGCCTGTCTCTCTTTCTGCCTGTCTCTCTCTCTGCCTGTCTCTCTATCTCTGCCTGTCTCTCTCTCTCTGCCTGTCTCTCTCTCTGCCTGTTTCTCTCTCCGCCTGTCTCTCTCTCTCTCTCTCTCTCTCTCTCTCTCTCTCTCTCTCTCTCTCTCTCTCTCTCTCCTCTCTCTCTCTCTCTCTCTCTCTCTCTCTGTGCCTCTCTGTCTCTCTCCCTCTCTGCCTGTCTCTCTCCCTCTCTGCCTGTCTCTCTCCCTCTCTGCCTGTCCCTCTCTGCCTGTCTCTCTCTGCCTGTCCCTCTCTGCCTGTCTCTCTCTGCCTGTCTCTCTCTCTCTGTCTATATCTCTCTCTCTGTCTATCTCTCTCTCTGCCTGTCTCTCTCTGCCTGTCTCTCTCTCTGCCTGTCTCTCTTTCTGCCTGTCTCTCTCTGCCTGTCTCTCTCTCTCTCTGCCTGTCTCTCTATCTCTGCCTGTATCTCTCTCTCTGTGCCTCTGTCTCCCTCTCTGTCTGTCTCTCTCCCTCTCTGCCTGTCTCTCTCCCTCTCTGCCTATCTCTCTCTCTGCCTGTCTCTCTCTCTCTGCCTGTCTCTCTCTGCCTATCTCTCTTTCTGCCTGTCTCTCTGCCTGTCTCTCTATGCCTCTCTCTCTCTATGCCTGTCTCTCTCTCTCTGTGCCTCTCTGTCTCCCTCAGTGTCTCCCTCTGTGCCTCTCTCTCTCTGCCTGTCTCTCTCTGGCTGTCTCTCTCTCTCTGCCTGTCTCTCTCTCTTTCTCTGCCTGTCTCCCTCTCTGCCTGTCTCTCTCCCTCTCTGCCTGTCCCTCTCTGCCTGTCCCTCTCTGCCTGTCCCTCTCTGCCTGTCTCTCTCTGCCTGTCCCTCTCTGCCTGTCTCTCTCTCTCTCTCTCTGCCTGTCTCTCTCTCTCTCTCTGCCTGTATCTCTCTCTCTCTGCTTGTATTTCTCTCTCTCTGCCTGTATCTCTCTCTCTGCCTGTCTCTCTCTCTCTGCCTGTCTCTCTCTCTCTCTGCCTGTCTCTCTGACTGTCTATCTTTCTGCCTGTCTCTCTCTCTGCCTGTCTCTCTGTCTCTGCCTGTTTCTCTCTCTCTCTGCCTGTTTCTCTCCCCGCCTGTCTCTCTCTCTCTCTCTCTCTCTCTCTCTCTCTCTCTCTCTCTCTCTCCCTCTCTGTCTCTCTCCCTCTCTGCCTGTCTCTCTCCCTCTCTGCCTGTCTCTCTCCCTCTCTGCCTGTCCCTCTCTGCCTGTCCCTCTCTGCCTGTCTTTCTCTGCCTGTCTCTCTCTGCCTGTCCCTCTCTGCTTGTCTCTCTCTGCCTGTCTCTCTCTCTCTCTCTCTGTCTATCTCTCTCTCTCTGTCTATATCTCTCTCTCTGTCTATCTCTCTCTCTGCCTGTCTCTCTCTGCCTGTCTCTCTCTCTGCCTGTCTCTCTATCTCTGCCTGTATCTCTCTCTCTGTGCCTCTGTCTCCCTCTCTGCCTGTCTCTCTCCCTCTCTGCCTATCTCTCTCTCTGCCTGTCTCTCTCTCTCTGCCTGTCTCTCTCTGCCTATCTCTTTTTCTGCCTGTCTCTCTGCCTGTCTCTCTATGCCTCTCTCTCTATGCCTGTCTCTCTCTCTCTGTGCCTCTCTGTCTCCCTCTGTGCCTCTCTCTCTCTGCCTGTCTCTCTCTCTGGCTGTCTCTCTCTCTCTGCCTGTCTCTCTCTCTTTCTCTGCCTGTCTCTCTCTCTCTGCCTGTCTCTCTCTTTCTGCCCGTCTCTCTCTCTGCCTGTATTTCTTTCTCTCTCTGCCTGTATCTCTCTCTCTGCCTGTATCTCTCTCTCTGCCTGTATCTCTCTCTCTCTCTCTGCCTGTATCTCTCTCTGCCTGTATCTCTCTCTCTCTGCCTGTATCTCTCTCTCTCTCTGCCTGTCTCTCTCTCTCTCTGCCTGCCTGCCTGCCTCTCTCTCTCTCTCTCTCTGCCTGTCTCTCTCTCTCTGTGCCTCTGTCTCTCGGTGCCTCTCTGTCTCTCTCTCTCTGCCTGTCTCTCTCTCTCTGCCTGTCTCTCTCTGCCTGTCTCTCTCTATGCCTCTCTCTCTATGCCTGTCTCTCTCTCTCTGTGCCTCTCTGTCTCCCTCTGTGCCTCTCTCTCTCTCTCTCTCTGCCTGTCTCTCTCTCTCTTACTCTGCCTGTCTCTCTGCCTGTTTCTCTCTCTGCCTGTTTCTCTCTCTGCCTGTCTCTCTCTCTGCCTGTCTCTCTCTCTGTCTGTCTCTCTCTCTCTGTCTGTCTCTCTCTCTCTGCCTGTCTCTCTCTCTCTCTCTCTGCCTGTATCTCTCTCTCTCTCTCTCTGCCTGTATCTCTCTCTCTGTCTGTATCTCTCTCTCTCTGCCTGTCTCTCTCTCTGCCTGCCCCACTCTGCCTGTCCCTCTCTGCCTGTCTCTCTCTGCCTGTCCCTCTCTGCCTGTCCCTCTCTGCCTGTCTCTCTCTCTGCCTGTCTCTCTCTCTCTGTCTCTCTCTCTCTCTCTGCCTGTATCTCTCTCTCTCTCTGCCTGTCTCTCTCTCTGCCTGTCTCTCTCTCTCTCTGCCTGTCTCTCTTTCTGCCTGTCTCTTTCTCTGCCTGTCTCTCTATCTCTGCCTGTATCTCTCTCTCTCTGTGCCTCTGTCTCCCTCTCTGCCTGTCTCTCTCCCTCTCTGCCTGTCTCTCTCCCTCTCTGCCTGTCTCTCTCTCTCTGCCTGTCTCTCTCTCTCTCTCTGCCTGTCTCTCTCTGCCTATCTCTCTTTCTGCCTGTCTCTCTGCCTGTCTCTCTATGCCTCTCTCTCTATGCCTGTCTCTCTCTCTCTCTCTCTCTGCCTCTCTGTCTCCCTCTGTGCCTCTCTCTCT
>JBBDGP010001072.1:3230000-3240275 GCA_037952835.1 Lithobates septentrionalis
ATCAGAGGAAGAGCAAAGTGTGCCCGTCAAACGAAGGCACTCTGGCATGGAGGAGCAGGCTACCACAAGTAGTGCTGTGGCATCAACCAGCAGCTCCGTGCCATCCACCAGAAATGCAGTGGCATCAACTAGCAGCTCAGTGCCACCCACCAGTAGCACAGTGCCATCCAGAAGAAATGAAATACCACTGCAGCAAAGGCCAAGAACTAGCGGGGTGTCATCTCGGACCCAAAGTGTTAGGACCCATGCCGGCCTTCCCTATGCCCTTGATAACCCTCTGTGGCTTCCCCCTAATTCAAGAGCAGCAAACATCCCCCCTTTCACTGCCCAGCCAGGTGTTCAGGTGAACACAGAGAATTTTGCCCCTATTGATTTTTTTAATTTAATTTTTACCCAAGACCTATTATCCTCCATCGTGGCCCAGTGCAACCTCTATGCACAACAATTTATAACAAGCAACCCTGGTTCAAGTTATGCCCGTCCCCATGAGTGGAGAGCATTGACAGTGGAGGAATTTAAATTATTTTTAGGTCTAACATTTAATATGGGACTCACAAAAAAAATGAATTATACCCCTATTGGTCCACCAACCCCATCCACCATATGCCAATCTATTCATCCATTATGCGAAGATCAAGATACCTCATGATAATGCGTTTCCTCCATTACAATGACAACACCCAGTGCCCTCCCCGAAATGACCCATCACATGACAAATTATTTAAAATTCAGCCACTTCTAAATTTTTTCTCTGAGAAATTCCCCCAGTTATTCATCCCCGACGAAAATATCTCCGTGGATGAGTCATTGGTCCACTTCACAGGCAGGCTTGGCTTCAAGCAGTTTATCCCCAGCAAAAGGGCCCGAAATGGGGTTAAGCTCTACAAGCTATGTGACCGAGAAACGGGGTATATCTACGCCTTCTGGGTGTATGAAGGGAAGGACACCCAACTACAACCCCCTGAATGTCCAGAGTACATCGGAGCCAGTGGAAAGGTTGTTTGGGAGCTTGTATATCCACTCCTTGGAAAGGGTTACCACCTTTATGTGGATAACTACTATACAAGCTTGCCCCTCTTCCGCAATCTTTACCGCAAGGACACTCCAGCGTGTGGTACAGTGCGAGCCAATAGGAAGGGATTCCCGCAAAGACTCATTACTGAAAGACTACGACAAGGGGAGATGGCGTCTTTATGGAATGAAGAGATATTGGCTCTCAGGTGGAGGGACAGACGAAACGTCCACATGCTCACTACTATCCACAACGACACCAACGTGGAAATCCCCCGAAGAAACGGCCCAATCCAGAAACCAAAATGTGTCCATGACTATAATTTGTTTATGGGGGTGTTGACTTCAATGATCAGATGATTGAACCCTACCTTCACACAAGAAAAAGCCGCTTTTGGTATAAAAAAGTCTCTATATATCTTTTCAGTTTGGCCATTTACAATAGTTTTGTTATTTACCGTAAATCTACAGAGAGCCCTGTATCCTATCTTCAGTACTAAGAAGAAATTATCTCCACCCTTTTGTACCCTAAAGGCACACCAAAAAGCTTTTGCTCGGATTCAGTGGGCAGACTCCACGAGCGCCACTTTCCTAAAAGACTCCCCCATCATGAAACAGGCCAGAAACATCAAAAGAAATGATGGGTGTGCACCAAAGGAGGAACTAGAAGAGACACTGTGTATTATTGTCCTGATTGTCCTTCCCAACCAGGCCTTTGTATTGATGAATGTTTCCGCCGTTACCATACTTCTCTACATTATTAGGGAAGTATGGTAAACGTAATTGTCATTTACCACCACACCCCTTTATGCCACTGTACATACCCCTGCCTTCTTCGGAACTGACCCTGGCCTGCTAAACAACCATGCTTCTGCCTAATGCTAAACTGTACCTACCTCTGCTTTCTCCAGAACTGACCCTGGCCTGCTAAACGACCACGCTTCTATTTAACGCTAAACTGTACCTACCTCTGCCTGCTCTGGAACTGACTTGGCCTGTTATACGACCACGCTTCTGCCTAACGCTAAACTGTACCCACCTTTGCCTGCTCTGGAACTGACCCTGGACTGTTTGACCATGTTTTTTGCCTGCCTCTTGGATTGATCTTTTACTCTGCTATGCTAGTGGGAACACAGGGGTCTCACATGTGAGGGGCTCCAAAATTGTTTTTCCGGATGAAGAAAACTATTTTTTTAGTTTTCTCATTCCCGATTAGGGTCTGGAGACTCGGAGGCTTCAAAGAGATTTGGGTGGGAGAAGCCTCTACCCCTGTCCCTATTCTTTCCTGGCCTGCTACTTGGACCATGTTCCTACTTACTACCAGGACCAATATTTTGACACTGCTGGCAATGTCTCTACTTGCACTGACCCTGGACTGTATATGGACAGTATCCCTGCCTGTACTGACTGACTATGGACAATATTGCTGCCTGCTGCCTTGGACAATTCCATTCACTGTCGCTGACCACGTCCCTGCCTGTTGCCTGGATCAGGGTTCTCCTCCTGTGACAACTGCACTACTAAAACCACAGGTAATCTTTTGTTTACCCTTTGCTCAGAAGAATGTATTTTAGGGTGTAATTCTTGGTATTTTCATGCTATGTGTTAGAAATATGAAGGGCCTTCAAAAATGTGATAGATTGTAAGGAAATTAGATGTGTAATTTATGCTCCTAGAATGCCTGAATGTGCTACTTTAATGTTGGGCCTCTGTATATGGCCAGGCTGTGTAAAAGTCTCTCACATGTGGTATCGCCATACTCAGGAGGAGTAGCAGAATATATTTCGGGGTGTCATTTTTGCTATGTACATGCTATGTGTTGGAAATATCTTAGAAATGGACAACTTTGTGTAAAAAAAATGCGTTTTCATTTTTTTTCCACATTTTCCAAAAACTTCTGGAAAAAAAAGAATTGTTCAAAAGACTCATTATGCATCATAGATTATACGTTGGGGTGTTTGCTTTCCAAAATGGGGTCACTTTGTGGGCGTTTCCATTGTCCTTGTGCTCCAGGGCCTTCAAAATGTAATAGGTGGTTGCGAGATTAGATATGTAATTTATGCTCCTAGAATGCCTGAATATGCTATTTCAATGTCGGGCCTCTGTATGTGGCCAGGCTGTGTAAAAGTCTCACACATGTGGTATGGCCATACTCAGGAGGCATAGCAGAATATATTTCGGGGTGTCATTTTTGCTATGTACATGCTATGTGTTTTAAATATCTTAGAAATGGACAACTTTGTGTAAAAAAAAATGCGTTTTCATTTTTTTTCCACATTTTCCAAAAACATCTGGAAAAAAATGAACCAGTGTAGAAGATTCATTATGGCTCATAGATTATACGATGGGGTGTTTGCGTTCCAAAATGGGGTCACTTTGTGGGTGTTTCCATTGTGCTTGTGCTCCAGGGCCTTCAAAAGTGTAATAGGTAGTTGAGAGATTAGATATGTAATTTATGCTCCTAGAATGCCTGAATGCGCTACTTTAATGTCGGGCCTCTGTATGTGGCCAGGCTGTGTAAAAGTGTCACACATGTGGTATCACAATACTCAGGAGGAGTAGCAGAATATATTTTGGGGTGTCATTTGTGGAATGTACATTCCATGTGAGAGAAATAACCTGTTATATTGACAATTTGGTGTGAAAAAAAAATAAAAATAAAAAAAATCGTAATTTTGCAAAGAATTGTGGGAAAAAATGACAACTTCAAAAAACTCACCATGCCTCTTACTAAATACCTTGGAATGTCTACTTTCCAGAAAGGGGTCATTTTGTGGGTATTTGTGCTTTCCTGGTTTGTTAGGGTCTCAAGAAAAAGGCTTCAGTACATCAGGTGTGATAAAATGTGATCCATTTTCAGTGATTGGCACCATAGCTTGTAGACTCTATAACTTTCACACAGACTAAACAATATCTACTAATTTGGGTTATTTTTACCAAAGATATGTAGCAGTATAAATTTTGGCCCAAATTTATTTAGAAAAATTACTTATTTGCAAAAATAGAAATGAAGAAAAATTCTTTTTTTAACAAAATTTTCGGTTTTTTTTTGTTTATAGCACGGAACATAAAAAACCCAGAGGTGATCAAATACCACCAAAAGAAAGCTCTATTTGTGTGAAAAAAAGGACGAAAATTTCATATGGGTACAGTGTTGCATGACTAAGTAATTGTCATTCAAAGTGTGAGAGCACCGAAAGCTGAAAATTGGTCTGGTTAGGAAGGGGGTTTAAGTGCCCAGTGGTCAAGTGGTTAATCAGAAAAAAAAAAATCTATTTGAAAAAATGACAATAAAGATATATACACAAATAACAAATGGCACATGAAAAACCTAATAGGAAACAATCAGTGTAATATGATAAGAATTTGAATAATAAAGGTTCTAACCATGATAAGGTTGGGTCAAAGATATGTGCATATGCCTACATACACATATCGGGCAACCAGGGATAGGGAGTGCAGGGGGGGAGAGAAAAATGAAAAAAAAAGAAACATAAGGTAAGGTGTAGGGGGGGAAACAGGTGTCGTAGGTCTTGACAACAGAGCATGACATCACGCTACCTCCAGAGTGACCAATACTTACTGGAAACAGGCCCTCAATGAGTCGTCGATGCTGGCCGAACCGTTGTCTCAAGGGGCAGATGGTTCGTCCTACATAAATCAACCCACAAGGGCACGTTAGGCCATATACAACGAACTCAGATGAGCAGTTGTAAAACTGATGTAGTGTGTATGTTTGACCTTTATAGTGAAAGGACTTTTTGCCATGTTGAAAAAAACGAACAGGTTTTGCAGCGGGTCTTTGAGTTGGAGTTGAGCCATGTGGGTGATGCCATCATTGCTAAGAATCATACTAAACCCACAGCTGGCAACTCCTTTCTACACTACAGAAGTTGCCATTACCCCAAATGGACCAATAATATACCTAGAGGCCAATTTTTCTAGTGTACACTAGATACTGATTATGATACACAGAGTATCTTATTAAAAAAGAAATTTGCTGATAAAGAATAGCCCAAAGAGTTGGTTGATCAAGCTTGCGATCTCTACTCTAAAGGCAAACCGACCAAAAAAGAAAGAGGAGTCAAAACAGGCCATTCCATGAGATTCATAACTACCTTCAATTTTCAATACAGAAAAATGTGAAACATCTTAAATAAACATTGGAACATTCTGCAGCAGGATCCCCTCCTCAAAACGATTCTTCCACCAATACCCAGGATCACTTACTGTAAAGCCCCCTCTTTGAAAAACAAAATTGCTCCTAGCAAACTGCCGTCTGATCAAACCTTTTCCAATCCCACCACCCTCATACATTTGGTGGGCATGTACCAGTGTTCGTTTGTCCAACATGGCAAAAAGTCCTTTCACTATAAAGGTCAAACACACCCACTAGATCAGTTTTACAACTGCTCATCTGAGTTCGTTGTATATGGCCTAACGTGCCTTTGTGGGTTGATTTATGTAGGACGAACCATCTGCCCCTTGAGACAACGATTCGGCCAGCATCGACGACTCATTGAGGGTGGCAAAGATATGCACAGTGTCCCTCGCCATTTTGCTGAGCACCATAAAAAATCTACTATTGGTCTTGAAGTTTGGGTTATTGAACAAATCCCTAAATCAATGACCCAGGACGAGCGTTTCAAAAAATTATGTGCGAGAGAGACTTTTTGGATATATTGCCTTGATGTTCTCTCGCCTGGTGGCCTCAATGAAGGTATAGAAATAGCTACAATACTATAGTCTTTTATACTCTACATTATATCTGTTATTTTCACTAATATTATGTAATTTGATGATATTATTACTTCCTATCATTTATATTCACATGCCCATTTTTGTTACTTTCATCACAGGTTTTATTATTTTTATCAGAAGAGAAAAGAAAAGCAACTCCTGCGCACAGGTGGATCACCATATGTAGTAGGTAAAGCACTGGCCTTGCTGCCCTCAAGGATGGGGATCCTAGTGAAAACCGAGATAAAAAGAAGACAAAAGCGCACCAGCCTAGTGCATTAACTTTTAAAACATTTATTTGATAAAAAATATATTAAAGGAAATAACTCACAGGCGATTAGTAGAGGAGGCACAACAAAAATCGCACCGGTAAACAGTCTGCGATTTGGAAAGAGTGGAGCCTTCCAGTCTGCATAGCTCTGAGGAAGAGGGGACATTCCCCTCGAAACGCGTTAGCGGATTGCAGCATCTGTGCGTTCCTCCACGACCCCTGGAAGGCTCCGCTCTTTCCAAATCGCAGACTGTTTACCGGTGCGATTTTTGTTGTGCCTCCTCTACTAATCGCCTGTGAGTTATTTCCTTTAATATATTTTTTATCAAATAAATGTTTTAAAAGTTAATGCACTAGGCTGGTGCGCTTTTGTCTTCTTTTTATCTCGGTTTATTATTTTTATCTCTCTTTTTAATATGGGGGTGCCGGGCTCGCTCCTAGTATTTCCAGTAAGTATTGGTCACTCTGGAGGTAGCGTGATGTCACCCTCTGTTGTCAAGACCTACGACCCCTGTTCCCCCCCCCTCCCTTCCCCCCCCCCTACCCCTTACCTTACGTTTGTTTTGTCTTTTTTCTCCCCCCTTCCCACTCCCTATCCCTGGTTGCCCGATATGTGTATGTAGTCATATGCACATATCTTTGACCCAACCTTATCATGGTTAGAACCTTTATTATTCAAAGTCTTATCATATTACACTGATTGTTTCCTATTAGGTTTTTCATGTGCCATTTGTTTTTTGTGTATATATCTTTATTGTCAATTTTTCAAATAGATTTTTTTTTCTCATTAATTAAATACCGATTATTTCCCTTTGACGTCAATGAATTAAACCCCCCCCCCTTTTTTCTAATGTTATTGGTGACACAGTGGCTTATACTTGACAAATGAATCCACACTGTTTTTACCTATTTAATATAGTATTTTTCTATGAATTCCTTTTTAATATGCACCTTATAATTCTTTTCCTCTAGCATTGTGTCTATATTATAGTGCTTGTTTCCATATCCCTATGTATTTCACTCCCTCATTCTTATGTCTGTATATTACTGCCCCCCCCCTTTTTTTTCCACATCTCCCCATTATTGTGTCCACATCTTATTGCCCTACTCCACATCTTCATTGGCCCCCTTTGTTTCTCCCCTCTCCCTGTCCATGGCTCTATGTATGTTCTGGCCCTGCCCCCTGCTCTGCCTATAATAATCTCCCCTGTTCTTTGAGTCTCTATGCTTGAGAAAGGAATGCGGCTAGTTTTCCCATCTATAGCCTGCCAGTTCTGAAATGCGTTGCATACTGATGACGTCACGGCTCGGCGCCGTCCTGTGTTTGTTCTCCAAGCCTCGTTTTCATCTGGATATACGCCCGTGTCTCCCTCCACTAAACTGTGGCAGTACAAACGCTGTGGAGACACAGCACGGCTCAGCCATCCGTCCTTGGCGTCCATTCTTCCCCCCATCACTGACACCCCTACCAGCACCAGATTGCCTCTTCCCTCTCCACCGGACTGTTATAGGCATCTGCCAGAAATATTGAACTATACTGGATGGCGCTGTGTTCAGCCATTCCACCTCTTTCTGCCTGGTTGTGATGGAGTGTCAGCCACACTGAAACTGCTGTGACCTACAGTCCCACATCATCTTCTCAGCCCAGATCATGGACCTGAACACTACTTCCCTTTTATTCATGTGAGTGGATACTGTTATTGTAATAAATTGTTTTATGATATATATTCAGAGGCGCCCTTTTTCCTTGTTTTTGTCCTAGCTGATTGGAACTCGCTTTTGGTTTCTTGGTGGCTGCCCTGAATGAATGACTGTCTTACACATTCACTAGTGTACATAAATGTACAAACATATTCCTTCCCACCCATGCCCTTGGACTATTGGGCACTACGCTCTGAGGTATCTGCACATTGCACCTTTTTACTTGTTCACTGTCTCTCTCTGTGCCTTTCTCTCTCCCTCTCTGCCTGTCTCTTTCTCTCTCTCTGCCTGTCTCTCTGCCTGTCTCTGTCTGCCTGTCTCTCTGTCTGCCTGTCTCTTTCTCAATTCAATTCAAATAAGCTTCATTGTCAGGACCCACATACATGTTAGCATTGCCAAAGCATTCTCTCTGCCTGTCTCTCTTTCTCTCTCTGCCTCTCTCTCTCTCTTTCTCTCTCTCTCTCCCTCTCTGCCTGTCTCTCTCTACCTGTCTCTCTCTGATTGACTCTCTCTCTGCCTCTCTCTCTCTCTCTCTGTCTGTCTCTCTCTCTGCCCGTCTCTCTGTGCCTGTCTCTCTCTCTCTCAGCCTGTCTCTCTCCCTCTCAACCTGTCTCTCTCCCTCTCAGCCTGTCTCTCTCCCTCTCAGCCTGTCTCTCTCCCTCTCAGCCTGTCTCTCTCCCTCTCAGCCTGTCTCTCTCCCTGCCTGTCTCTCTCCCTGCCTGTCTCTCTCTCTCTGCCTGTCTCTCTCTCTGCCTGCCTGTCTCTCTCTCTGCCTGCCTGTCTCTCTCTCTCTGCCTGCCTGTCTCTCTCTCTGCCTGCCTCTCTCTCTCTCTGCCTCTCTCTCTCTCTGCCTGTCTCTCTCTCTGCCTGTGTGTCTCTCTCTCTGCCTGTCTCTCTCTGCCTATCTCTCTCTCTCATAAATAACATATAATAATATCAGCGCTTTAGTCCTTATAACAATCAATAATAGTTACTTGATATCAGAACAGTCTCTAAAAAGTCCATATTGGTGGGTGGGTATATTGGCAGATAAAATCTTTTGTCTTTAATGATCACCAGCGCTGAGGGCAGCTTTCATGGAGAGCGAAGCCAGCTCTTAAAACGACCATTATAAAACAAAACGGAGAAAGCGCCTCTGAGTGCAAGCATTTAATTAGACATATTAATCGCATAAGTACACTTACAGTAAAGATAGACAGGGTTGAGTTGCAGTAAAAAAGTCATCTGGGATCAGTAGAACGTCCAAATAGCGTGTTCCTATGATGTAACTACAGAGGGACGGCCGCGGACCTCCACTCGGGGTGACAGATAGTAAGGCGGCTAAGCTGGATTAGGGTTTCCGTGTTCCGGCCGCTCGCTATGAGCGTGTGACGTCACCGAGAGACTGTAGTAGACGAGGGCACACAGCGCGTTTCGGAGCATGCGCAAAGCTCACAGTGGGCATGCGCGCTCCTTTTCCAAGTGTCTTGAAGTGCACTTGAAAAAGGAGCGCGCATGCCCACTGAGCTTCGCATGCTCTGAAACGCGTTGTGTGCCCTCGTCTACTACAGTCTCTTGGTGACGTCACACGCTCATAGCGAGCGGCCGAAACACGGAAACCCTAATCCAGCTTAGCTGCCTTACTATCTGTCACCCCGAGTGGAGGTCCGCGGCCGTCCCTCTGGAGTTACATCATAGGAACACGCTATTTGGACGTTCTACTGATCCCAGATGACTTTTTTACTGCAACTCAACCCTGTCTATCTTTACTGTAAGTGTACTTATGCGATTAATATGTCTAATTAAATGCTTGCACTCAGAGGCGCTTTCTCCATTTGTTTTATATCTCTGTCTCTCTGTCTCTCTGCCTCTCTCTCTCTCTCTCTCTCTCTCTCTCTCTCTCTGCCTCTCTCTCTCTCTTCCTCTCTCCCTCTCTGCCTCTCTCTGCCTCTCTCTGCCTGTCTCTGTCTATCTGCCTGTCTCTCTTTCTTTTCCCTGTCTCTCTCTCTGTGTCTCTGTGTCTCTCTGTGCCTCTGTATCTCTCCCTCTCTGCCTGTCTCTCTCCCTCTCTGCCTGTCTCTCTCCCTCTCTGCCTGTCTCTCTCCTCTGTCTCTCTGCCTCTCTCTCTCTGCCTCTCTCTGCCTGTCTCTGTCTATCTGCCTGTCTCTCTCTCTCTCCCTGTTTCGCTCTGTCTCTGCGTGTCTATCTCTCTGTGTCTCTGTATCTCTCTGTGCCTCTGTATCTCCCCCTCTCTGCCTGTCTCTCTCCCTCTCTGCCTGTCTCTCTGCCTCTCTCTGTGTGCCTGTCTCTCTCTCTGTGCCTGTCTCTCTGTGCCTGTCTCTCTCTCTCTGCCTGTCTCTCTCCCTCTCTGTCTCTCTCTCTCTGCCTGTCTCTGTCTCTCTCTGCCTGTCTCTCTCCCTCTCTGCCTGTCTCTCTCCCTCTCTGCCTGTCTCTCTCTGCCTGTCTCTCTCTCTCCGCCTGTGTCTCTCTCCCTCTCTGCCTCTCTCTCTCCCTGTCTCTCTCTCTCTCTCTCTCTCTCTCTCTCTCTCTCTCTCTCTCTCTCTCTCTCTCTC